>CM038121.1:28123000-28638828 GCA_001642375.2 Mentha longifolia
GCTCCGCCACCACCGCCGCTGCCGCCGCTGCTGCCAAGGAAAAACAGAAACGAGCTGACCTCTTTTCCAACCCACCTTACATGCCGGCCAACGAGGAAGAAGGTGATGTTAGTCAAGCTCAGAAAACTGCTTCCCAGATCCAGCGTGACCAACAGCCCATCCGCCGAACTCCTGAAGGCCACCCGGAGGAGGTCCCATCTGGGGGTTCAGCTAGCGACGATGGACCAGATCAAAGTGGCAGCCGACGCGGGAATGCCGAACTCCAACCCGAGCTGGGAGACGTACTGAAAGCGTACCTGAGCATCCATGAGCAGGATTTTCGCAGGTTCGCCGATCAACACCGACAAAGTCAAAGCAAGGAAGACGAAGTCGAACCGTCACAAAGGCCATCCCAAGTCTTCGGATCGTTGGAGGCAGGGAGGCCGAAGTTCCACGTAGGCGACAAAACAATCGCCGTGGGAACGGTCGCGCTTCACCTCGGCGCGGTTCAACGTCACCTCGTCAAAACGCCGTTCCTCATTGGCGTGACGAACGGAACGTCTATCAAAGAAGATTCGACGTTGAGCCCGAAGTTCCCCGAAGGCGACAGAGCAATCGCCGCGGGAACGATCACGTTTCACCTCAGCGCGATCCGATGCCACCGCGTCAAAATGACGTTCCACCTCGGCACGACGAGGAGAACGCCTACCAAGGAAGGTTCGCCGTCTACGGTCGAATCTCGACTCCGTTCACTAATAGGATACTCTATACTCCCCTCCCGTCGACGTATAGAGTACCTCCTATCCCGCCTTACAACGGAACCCAAGATCCCAGCAACTTTTTATCCCGGTTCCAATACAACATGATGAACCAGGGGTTGGCCGAAGACGTTTACATGTGTAAAGTCTTCCCCGAGCTACTAGTAGACAACGCTAGAAGCTGGTTCGATAGCCTCCCTAATTGCAGCGTAGGATCGTATGCCGACCTACTGGACGCCTTTGAACGTCGTTTCTTCCAAAAAGCCGAGGCAAAAATCAGCCCAGCCCAGCTCCTCACCTTAAAGCAAGGGCGGGGAGAAACGATCAGTGATTTTCTGGCCCGTTTTTATAACGAGAGCCTAAAAGTTGATCGTCTCTCCGACGACGTGCTTATCTCGGCATTCCAAAATGGCATCCAGTCCGGGACTCTCTTCAGAGAGCTCGTAAAGGCACGTCCTACGACCTCCAAGCAGCTATGGAAGATCGCCGACACATTCGCCGAAGCGGACGAGGCCGATCGGAAGAAACGGGCTGCAGATCGGCCCGAAAACAACGATAAGAAAAAGAAAGAGGAGCGCACCGACCTTGGGCAAGGCCGCCGAAGTGCCCTCGAAAGGTTACAACGAGGACCCCTCGAGCCCCGATTAGGACCTCGGTCCAACCAAGACCGAAGTCAGTATACACCACTGACAAAGTCAAGGGCCGAAATATACGAGCTCCATGCGAACTTGTTCGAGAAGCCGCCGCCCTTATCTCGAGGTGGGTCGAAACATCGATCCAAGAAGAAATACTGCAAACTCCATAATGACTACGGTCATGAAACTGAAGATTGCAGAGATCTCGCCTCGGATATAGAGCACATGATACGCGACGGTACCCTCAAACTGTACCGAAGTCGCAATCAGAAAGAGGCCCGACCTCAAGGGAAGGGCAAGAGAAAGAAAAATAAGGGAGGCTATAACTGCGCCCCCCAAAATGACAAAAGGCCAAGGCACGACGACGAGGATGAGGACGAAGATCAGCCCCAATATGACGCAGTCATTACGGCCATCACCGGACTGCCCGAAGGCACGACGAGGTCATCATTGAAAGCCGAAGCCCGGAATCCACAGCGAGAAGAACCCACTCAAAAAAGGTTCAGGAGAGACGAGGTCGTCACCTTTTCCGGTGATGACCCGGTTCCGCATGCGGTACCTCATCAAGATGCCACCATAATCGAGGCGGTGGTGGCCAACAAACTGGTCCACCGCGTATTTGTTGATAGTGGAGCATCGGTGAGTGTGCTCTTTAAAGACTGCTTCGATAAGCTAGATATCGAAGAAGCACGTCTAAAGCCAGCACCCATGCCATTAAAGAACTTCACACAACAAGAGACGACGACAGAAGGCATAATTTCACTGCCCGTGACAGTTGGAAAAAGCCCGTTGTCTACTACGAAGATAATCCACTTCTTCGTCGTAAAAGCCAGCTCCCCCTATAACATCATCTTAGGAAGGGATTGGCTAATATCGACAAAGGCAATCTGCTCGGCCTACCACCTGACGATTAAGATTCCATCTAGAAACGGAGTGATCACGCTTCGGGGAAACCAGCAACAGGCAAAGGAGTGCATGCAGGTCGCACTCCGAGGTGATAGGAATCAACACCCCCAGGCATAGCAACTACAGAAACCCGAAGAGGAGGAGCCGACGTCGTCTCCATCCATCGAGCCGGTAGAAGACATCGCATTATACGAAGATGACCCTGCCAAGGTCGTCAAAGTAGGGTTCGTCGGCGAAAACGAGCTCCGAAGTCAACTTATCCGGCTACTTCGGGAGTATAGAGATGTCTTCGCCTGGTCGCCGCTTGACATGACCGGGGTGGCACCAAACATCATCACTCATCACCTGAACATCGACCCTGCAATAAAACCAGTTCGGCAGAAACAACGAGCCTTCGCAGCCGAAAGGAGTCAAGTAATTCACGACGAGGTTCGGCAACTGCAAAAGGCCGATATTTTATTCGAAGTAAAGTATCCGACCTGGTTGGCCAACCCCGTGATGGTGAAAAAGCAGGGAGGTGGGTGGCGGATGTGCATTGACTACACGGACCTTAATAAGCACTGCCCAAAGGACTGTTACCCCCTCCCCAACATTGACAAGAAGGTCGAAGCTCTTGTTGGCCACAAGGTGTTCAGCTTCTTGGACCTATACAAGGGATACCACCAAGTCCTCATGAATGCCGAAGACGCGCCGAAGACCGCCTTCGTCACGGACTTCGGCATCTATGCATACAAAAAAATGCCCTTCGGACTAAAGAACGCCGGAGCCACATACCAGAGGATGGTCGATAAAATTTTTGAAGCCCACGTCGGTAGCATTGTCGAAGTATATGTAGACGATATAGTCGTAAAGAGCAAGGAGATCGCCACTTGTGTAAACGACCTTAAAGTTGTCTTTAGCCTACTTCGTAAAGTGAACCTAAAATTAAACCCGGAAAAGTGTACTTTTATGGTCCGATCTGGAAAATTTCTAGGGTGTTGGGTTTCACGCGAGGGGTTAAAAGCCAACCCTTCGAAAGTCCGGGCTATCCAAGAAATGCAAGTGCCGAAGTCGATCCACGACGTGCACAAACTGACGGGCTGCCTAGCCGCCCTGAGTCGCTTTCTATCTAAGGCCGCCGAAAAACAACTCCCATTCTTCAAGATACTAAAAATGGCTCCGAACTTCGAGTGGAACGATGAGCACAGAGGAGCTTTCGATGGTTTGAAGAAGTATCTCACAAATCTCCCAACCTTATCTGCGCCAAAGAAGGACGAAACCCTCTCTTTATACCTCGCCGCTTCGAACGAGGCAATCAGTGCAGTCCTGGTACGAGAAGAAAGACGTCATCAGCTACCCGTCTATTTCATAAGCCGAGCCCTAAAAGGGCCGGAGACGAGGTATCAGCCTTTGGAAAAGGCCGCGCTTGCGCTGGTAAATGCAGCAAGGAGACTTCGGCCATACTTCCATGCACACCACATACAAGTACTGACCGACCTACCGCTTCGGCAAGTACTTACGAAGCCGGAAGCGTCTGGGCGAATCGCTAAATGGGCTGTAGAACTCGGCGAGCACACAATTTCCTTTATACCTCGCCAAGCAATCAAAGGACAAGCCCTGGCCGATTTTCTGGTGGAAGCCAAGTTCACGGAAGCACAGCAATCCGTTGAACCTACTGAAGATAAACCAAAGGCCGAGGCACCTAATCCACAACCGCGAGACTGTTGGAAGGTCTACGTGGACGGGGCATCAGGTAACAAAGGAAGCGGAGCCGGGGTTTTACTCATCAGCCCGGAAGGAAAGGAGATCACCCACGCACTCCGGTTCAATTTTCCGACCACAAACAACGAAGTTGAGTATGAAGCTCTAATAGCTGGACTTCGCCTAGCCGAGGCTCTCCGGGTAAGGGCCATTCAAATTCACAGCGATTCCCAAGTCATAGTGAATCATATACTGGGTAAATACGAGGCCAAAGGAGAACGAATGAAGAAGTACCTTCATAAGGCCAAGATCCTACAACAAGGCTTCTCGTACTTCGAGTTAGTGCGAATCCCAAGAGAGGATAACGGGCGAGCTGACGCACTAAGCAAGCTCGCGTCATCATCAACAATCTCTCCAGTGGAAGAAGTACAGCTCCGAAGTATCGATGAAGCCGAAGTTAACATAGTAACCGAAGATGGACCAAACTGGATGACTCCACTTCGCAGCTATCTAGAGATAGGCGAACTCCCCACCGATAAGGTTGAAGCTAGAAAGCTCCTGGCCAAGTCCGCCAAGTATGTCTTTGAACAGGGAGTGTTGTATAGAATATCCTACCTCCAACCTCTCCTAAGATGTGCGGGGCCCAACCAAGCGAACTACACACTGCGCGAAGTCCATGAAGGCTCCTGTGGCAGTCACATTGGAGCCCGCGCCCTCTCCAAAAAGATCATGAGGTGTGGGTACTACTGGCCCACCATGTTCCAAGACGCTACCAACCTCGTCAAAAGGTGTCCGAAGTGCCAAATCCATGCGACGGTTCCGAGGTTGCCTCAGACCGAGCTGACCAGCATACAAAGCCCTTGGCCGTTCATGCAGTGGGGAATCGACATCGTCGGCCCATTTGAAAAAGCCCCCGGCCAATTACAATTCCTCATTGTAGCCATCGACTACTTTACGAAGTGGGTCGAAGCCGAACCATTGGCCCGGATCACAAGTAAAAACGCCCTGAACTTCGTTTGGAAGAACATAGTTTGTCGTTTCGGCATACCTCACGTCCTCGTATCAGATAATGGAACCCAGTTCACAGACAGGACGTTCAGAGAATGGTGTGACGAACTCCACGTCCAGCAAAAGTTCACCTCGGTAGCCCATCCTCAAGCGAATGGCCAAACCGAGGTTACGAACCGAACGATAGTCAAAGGGTTAAAAACCCGGCTCGACAAGGCCAAAAGAGACTGGGCTGCGAACTTATCCCAAGTCTTATGGTCGTACCGAACCACCCCGAGGACATCACACGGCGAAACACCATATAGCTTGGTGTACGGAACCGAGGCGGTGATCCCAGTAGAGATCGGTCTGCCGAGCCCCCGAACGCTTAACTTCGCAGCCCAAGACAATGAAGATGGACTTCGAACTAACTTGGACTTGCTAGAAGAGAGACGGGAACAAGCCTACATACAAGAAGCTCGATACAAACAGCAAGTAGCTCGGTATTATAACAGCCGGGTGAAGCATCAGCAGCTCCAAATAGGCGACTTCGTACTCCGGAATAACGAGGTCAGTAAGGCGGAAAAACTCGGCAAATTAGAAGCCACCTGGGAAGGACCATACCGAGTTCAAGAAGTCCTCGGAAAAGGGTCGTACAAGCTCGCCCACCTATCTGGTGAGCCCATACCCCGTACATGGCACATTACTCACTTGAAAAGGTACTTTGTATAAACAGAGAGCAGTGTCCGAGTCCATTTAGGTCCTAGGAGCCGGGTCGTCTTGGTAAATTCTGTCTTTTTTTAATTCCATTCAATTAAAGTTTTTTTTTAGTACACTTAAATAATTTGCATACATGATACACCTCTCTCGTTTTATACCAAGTATCTTAATTTTAAAATCCTGACGAGGATACAAATAAACTCCACGTCGGAGTAACACCTAAACGCGCGTAAGGGGACCACCCCTATCGATAAACTCGACAAATAAGGTACTTGAAAGCCTAAACTTCGTCTTCGGACGAAGTGGCTACTTGAAAGCCTAAACTTCGTCTTAGGACGAAGTGGCCACTTGAAAGCCTAAACTTCGTCTTCGGACGAAGTGGCTACTTGAAAGCCTAAACTTCGTCTTCGGACGAAGTGGCTACTTGAAAGCCTAAACTTCGTCTTAGGACGAAGTGGCCACTTGAAAGCCTAAACTTCGTCTTCGGACGAAGTGGCTACTTGAAAGCCTAAACTTCGTTTTCGGACGAAGTGGCTACTTGAAAGCCTAAACTTCATCTTCGGACGAAGTGGCTACTTGAAAGCCTAAACTTCGTCTTCGGACGAAGTGGCTACTTGAAAGCCTAAACTTCGTCTTAGGACGAAGTGGCTACTTGAAAGCCTAAACTTCGTCTTCGGACGAAGTGGCTACTTGAAAGCCTAAACTTCGTCTTCGGACGAAGTGGCTACTTGAAAGCCTAAACTTCGTCTTCGGACGAAGTGGCTACTTGAAAGCCTAAACTTCGTCTTCGGACGAAGTGGCTACTTGAAAGCCTAAACTTCGTCTTCGGACGAAGTGGCTACTTGAAAGCCTAAACTTCGTCTTCGGACGAAGTGGCTACTTGAAAGCCTAAACTTCGTCTTAGGACGAAGTGGCCACTTGAAAGCCTAAACTTCGTCTTCGGACGAAGTGGCTGGTTAACAGCCTAAGTGACTGAGAAGTTGGTAAACGCAAATGCAAAAATTTCTGTTTTATTTGAATAGAAATAAATATACATTGTTACATTAAGAAGGCGAGGAACCCGGAGGCTTTGGCTTACTAAAGCTAAGCCAATCTCTAGCAAAATCCCTGCCAGAGTTGAAGTTCAAAACATCGTCTATACTAAACCTGCCCCGACCGCGTCCAGAAGCCGAACTTCGGCCTCTACCTCGGACATGCTGGCTCGCCCGACCCCGACCCCGGCCCCGTCCAGACGCCGATCGCCGCTCTTGACTATAAATTTCTTGAGAATGGCGTGTCACAATCTTCGGGTCCGGGTCAGCAGACCTCGAAGATTCACCTCCCAAAAAGTCTCTAGAAGTACGGTCGAGCAACTTCGGATCCGGACCGGAAGAAACTGAAGTCGCAGAACCAGCTTGTAAAGACAGACGCCGCTTCAGCTTCGGAAATCGATCAAGGACTGTCTCGTAAATGCTCGTCACACGAACGAGCTCTTCAAACTCACCTCTAACCTGCCAGGATTCACTCCCAAATTCCTCCCTGTAACTTCGGCATCGGGCCTGGAGCTCCTTGACCTTATCGTAAGTCTCGGAAATCGTGGATCCCCCAGCTCGGTGAATTATGGTCTCATATTCCATATGCTCTTCAACGATCTCTTTGCAAGCCTTGATGTCATCCCGAGCTCGCTGATACTGATCTTCGAGCTCCATGTATCTGGCATGCATCTCATCGAGTTTTTCTAAAGAAGCCCGAAGTTTCACCTCGGCCTCGATCTCTATATTATTAGCCCGCTTCTTCCAGTTCGAAACATCGAGCTCGGCCACCTCTACGGCTCGGCGAAGCTCGGATATTTCTCGAACAAGGTGGGAGGCATCATAAAACTCGGGAGCAGACTACAGAACAAACACAAGCAAGGTTCAAAAAGAAATCCTTTTATTTATGTATAGCCGAACACGGCAAATAAAACGCCACCCTAATGGCGACGAAGTACAAAGCTACACAAAAAAAAAAAAAGGAGAAAAGGGGGAAAGAAGCCAAAAATCGTGAAAGGAGTCAATTGACTCCACCACGATTTTTTCCTTCTAGGCCGACCTCTGGATCGACCTCGGGTTCCTCGGGGTCGTCCCGAGCTGGCTCCTCGGCATCCTCTTCCCTAGCCGGCGTCTTCTGTAAGTCGGCAATGACCGCCTCCAGGAGATCGTACCTGTCGACGGGGCATCGCCGAATGACATCCTCAGTTAGCAGACTCTTCTGTGCGGAGAGCCGCTCGACAACCGGGATGGAAGAGGTGTACTTCAGAAGCACCTCGGCGAAGTCTCGCAGTGTCTCCTCCTCCGTCATGGCAGCATACCCGTACTTGGCCTTGTCCAAGTCCGGGATGTCCTTGGCGATGTCGTCAATCACCGCGGAGACAACCGGGGTGCTCATGGCGGTCACCAGCTGGACAGCCATCTGGGAGAAGTGGGTAGACCGGACGAATCGTTCCACCAACGCGCGGAACACCCCTCCCTGTCCGGCCACCACTCCGGCAGCTTGGGTCCTCAGCCGACTCACCTCGGCCTCGAGCTCGGCGACCTTCCTCTTCTCCTCTTCGGCCGCAGACGAAGCCGCTGCCTCCCTCTCCGCCGCCGCCTGCGCCGCAACCTCGGCGGCAGAGATCCGGGCCATTAGCCGGTCCTCTACCGCCGCAACTTCGGCAGCCTTGGTCTGGAACTTGGCAACCCCACTTCTAATGAAGTTCGCCAAGCCCTGCAGCCCATCTAAAGCCGCCTCGGCTCCCTAAAACACAAAACCAGGGACAAGATTTTAGTAGAAAGTACAAATCACCATGTACAAATACTTCTAGTTTAATGCTTACCTCGGGAAATGACATCTCCCGTGCATACACTTGGCCCGAGATTGGGCCACTCTCGACGACCGTCACTTCGTCGTCCAACGGAAGCAAGGTCCGTCGAGGTTGTTGGCCCACCAGCTGCAGGGGAGAGGAGCTTTGGACGGGAGCGTCCAACTGTGAGTCCACGGATACCGACCATGGAAGGTCGGTTGTCCTCTCCGACGACGCCGAAGTCTTCTCCTTCGCCGAAGAGGAGGGCTTCTGCCTCTTCCTTTTGTTTTTGTTCTGAAGAGCAGCCTGTATAGCTCGAGCATCCACTACAAAAAAAAAAAAAAACCAAAAGATTCATCAATAAAAATGAAAGAAACCACAGGACAAATCAGTGAAGCAGAGCCTCACCCAAGTCCACATCGGACACGGAGTTATACGGGCTTAACCCGTGAGTTGCGAGCTCGGCCTCGGCATAATCCCTTTTGACGAGGCCGAGATTCACCAAGCTCATTTCAAGCTCACTGGTTGGTTTCCCAGTATCTCGAAGTACGAACTTGGCCGTGGCCCAGGGAAACAATGGCACGCCCTCACACCGGCAAAAGAAGAATTTCTTCTGCCAGTTCGTCACCTTAGTGGGAGTCCCTAACTTGAACCTACTAATCGGGGAGAGGTAAGCCCACCCCGTCGGACCAAGCTTAGGTCTAAAAAACCTAAGGAATAAATCCACAGTAGGCGTACCACCACGTCGGCTGACCTCAAAACAAAAACCGACGACCTGCTTGATGGAAGGAGGTTGTAACTGCCCTAACGGCAGTTGGAGCTCTTCTAGGAGTTCGGCAAAAAAACGGTTTAATGGAAACCGGAGACCAAAATGAAGATAATCTTCATAAACGGTAAAAAAACCTATGGGAGGCGAACTACCCCTGTCAATATCACGAGGCAGGAGCAGCTCGACAGACTCAGGAAACAAAAAATGACGAGCCAAGTCCTGCATATGCGACACAGACATGGTCGAGGCACATGCCAGTGAGGAAGTGGACCCGACCAGCGGCAAAAATTCGATTTCTCGAAACGCCGGTGGAACTAGCATGCGTGTGTATACATTTAGCCAGACCCTCGCCGGAAAACCCCTGGACGGCGAGGGCGAAATCTGTACGCCGGCTCTACCAGTATCTACTTGAGAAAAAGAGGAGGAATCCATTACGGGAAAAGTACTTACTTGTCAAAGTCTTTTTCCGACTATAAATCACCGGGAAATTGAACTGGACGACGGCGGCGGTCGCAGAATTTGAGGTCTAGGGTTTTCCCTCTCGCTCGCGACTGGAAGATGATTGAGGGAAAAATATTTGTTAGCGTACATTGGAAGCTTTTATAAGCGAAGGCACGCCTTTTCAAATCCCGCCTCTTCGCCTACTCCAACAGAAAATTGACGCGTGTCCTACTTACTCTGACACCAACAGTCGTGCCTTTTCATGTCACGACTATTTAAGCTCGACCTCGTTAAAACGAGGCGGTATACATTTCGACTTCGTCAATATCTCATTTCCGACGAAGCAATGAAATTCAAGCTCGACCTCGTCAAAACGAGGCGGTATACATTTCGACTTCGTCAATATCTCATTTCCGACGAAGCAATGAAGTTCAAGCTCGACCTCGTCAAAACGAGGCGGTATACATTTCGACTTCGTCAATATCTCATTTCCGACGAAGCAATGAAATTCAAGCTCGACCTCGTTAAAACGAGGCGGTATACATTTCGACTTCGTCAAGAGCTCATTTCCGACGAAGCAATGAAATTCAAGCTCGACCTCGTTAAAACGAGGCGGTATACATTTCGACTTCGTCAAGAGCTCATTTCCTACGAAGCAATGAAGTTCAAGCTCGACCTCGTCAAAACGAGGCGGTATACATTTCGACTTCGTCAACACCACATTCCCGACGAAGCAAATACAATTCAACCTCGACCTCGGCCAGTTTACACCTCCCCACAATGACCTCGCTGCTCCGGTCTTTTGGGGGGGGGATGTGATAGGATATGGCCCAACAGGCCCAGATCAGCTCGGCCCATTCCTAATTCCCCCGGTCCAATCAAGGATAAAGCCCAGCGGAAGTCAAGAAAGTCAACCAACTGCTCCCAACCACTCCACAGTGCAGACTTGCAGACAGGAGCACCCACGACCCCCAACCACTCCTGGAACACCCGTGACCTCCATCCTCTATAAAAAGGAATCATTTGTAAAGAAAGAGCCAGGTTGTAATAGCGGTTAGAACACGAAAAATAAAACATTCTCTCCTTCGTGGACGTAGATCTAATCAAAGATCGAACCACGTAAAAAACCTCTCGTGTTCTTCATTCTCTCTCTCTCTCGTATAATCACCCTAAAATACACGATCGATCAGAAGTGATTCAACACATACAATCTTTATATGAGCGGAAAAGAAGCTGCTCGATCGGCCATCCTCTCCAAATCTTGGAACACCGCCTGGTTGAGTCGCCCTAACATCGATTTAGACGACGACGACGACTTCTACCGTATCCGTAATCGTTTCCCAAAACGGCGTGACGTATTCGAGGAATTCGCGAAGAAGACGATGCAAAGGTACCAAGACTTGAGTCTCAACATTCAGAGTTTTAGGCTACGCAGTCGCGTAAGTGCTAAAGCTTCTTTTTTATCTGAAGAAGAGAGCTAAAGCTTTCTTTTCTTCTAAAGAGAGTGATGAAAACATAATAGCCGACGCCATGAATTCGTTGGGGGCTACCGATCTCCGACTAGATCTGCGCTGGATATTAACATTGCCGCAAGAGGTGCTTCAAAGGAATGTGAGTTTGATATAACTATAGCTTGTAAAAGTTTATACATGGCTCCATCCTGGTTCCTAAACCTGAAAAGGTTGTTGACAAATTTAAGGCTATCAAGAATCTCTCTATGTATAAACATTTGTGATTATGATAGACGAAGTTTGAGTTCAGAGTATGAGGTTGAGGTTGAGGTTGAAGCACAACCAATTGCGGTGGTGGAGGTGGAGAATTTGAAGGTTCAAGCCCAACCTCCATTATGTTGTGCCCTTGTGCTTCGTTTGTTGGGGATTTGTAGCCCCAAGTTCATAACTCATTACCATTGGATACTTTAGTCTGCTGAAATAGGCGTGCGTCTCTTCTCCTTTTGGTTTTGTATTTGTGCAGTCAAATGACTCAAATTTGTTTGAATAAACTAGCTAAGTGTTAGGCATGAGTGCGTATTTGTTTCTCTAGTTGATATAATATTGAAGCACAACTGTTTAAATCAGTGGCCAACCAATATATAAAGAAAATTCTGATATATTCCCTATTATAAAAGTGCCTATTCTTGTAAAATTGAAATTGGTGATTGAAATTTTCCTCCAATTAGGGAATGCAGCATGTTTTTGGAGGTGAAGGCGCATTGTCGGAATCTGAGGAGTAAATTGGCATTTTAATTTCACTTTTGAAGAGGGAGAAAGACGAATATTGTTGTAAAATTGAATTGCTACTTCTGGCTTTTTTGTAGGGTGTCTAAATGGGATCGGGTATTTGGGTATGTTCTGAAATACCCGACCCGAACGGGTATTTTGGATACCCGGTATCGGGGCGGGTTACGGATCAATTTTTAAATTTTTTTCGGGTATTTGGGTACCCGATTACCCGATCGTATGCCCGATTAATTTCAAATAATAATTTATATTATATTATATCCTAAATATTACACATGATAAGGAACGAATATAACTATAATAATATTTCTCAAATTGTGCATCAAACAACAAATATAACTATAATCGTATAACACATACAATCATTGACTTCATTTGGTTTCTTATTGAAGTTATATTTGAAACTAAAATATTTTTTGTCATAAATTAATTCCGCAAAAAAATATATAGTAACATATATAATTTTACAAATTGGGAAATTTGGGAACCCGAATTCCGGATATCGGGTACCCGAGTTATCCGTTTGGGACGGGAGACGGAATATATTTTTTACTTCTTTGTAAGATGGGGCGGGTATCCCGTCCCGACCCGTTTAGACACCCCTACTTTTTTGTGCTCCATATTTGCATGATTCATTTGTACTACCAAGTATATGAACGATTTGAATTTATATCTCATTAATTGGTACACGTAGCTGTGGAATTATAGGCACTTTCCACCATGTCATATTAAGATGATCAAGAATCATAGAATGGAATGTGAATTTTTTTTCATGCAGCATGGTGACATATTGAGCATAACCATCCAAGTTTTAAAATTAATGTCCCCATTCCCATATATTTCTAAGAACATTGATTCATCGGAACAACAATTATATATTACTACTAGCTAGTAGTATTTGATAACAGTTAATTTAATTTATGTAATGACAATATTATAGGCCATCAGTCCAAAAAATAAGGGAGGGTCCTGAAATTTTGAATTACAATTGCAAAGTAAAGTAAATAAATTAGGTAATCTAGGTTTAGGGGATTTGCGACAAATTATTTAGTTGTCACTAGTTATTGTGTTTTAGCCACATGATTTACTTGTCACTAAACTATCTATTATGTAGTCACAAGTGATTTTTGTCACTATAATTACATATTATAGTCACAAACATCGATTGTCATAATAAATAAATTTTTATTATCAATAAAGGTACGAGTTATTGTGACAAAAATATTTCATCGCTAAAGCCAATTAGTTTTGTCATTAAAGTATTAAATTTTAGTGACATAAATTGTTATCACCATAATGTTTATCATGATTAGATGATCATGTTGCAACATAGGATTATTGTTTAAAGTCATCGCAATTCTGTTTTTGTTAATTTTTCATTATTATCATTTTTACATATTTTTTAAATATTTTAATATTTGTTAGATATTCCCTCCGTCCTGCTGAAATGGTCTGATTTCTTAATATGTGAGGTATAAAATATAGAAATAAGGTTATTTTGGCGGGACGGAGGTAGTATTATTCATTATGTAAAAAAAATTAATTACGAGAAAAATGACACTAAATTTAAATATTTCATATAATTCATCCAATAAATGAAATTACTATAAAATAATCTAAATTCATGTAAACGACAACGAAGCGCAACTCAGTTGGTAAGACGCATCCCCTCCAACCAAGAGGTCGGGGGTTCGAGTCATCTTAAGGGGGAAAATGAGGAACCATTATTGATCCTCTTAAAAATATATATATAATAAATAAATAAATAAAAATAAAAATAATAAAATTCATCTAAACATATATATTACAATATTACGAGCTCAAGAGAAAAATGTCATTTACAAATTAAAATAAAATAAATAATAAAATTGGTTTATTCCATTTTGTAATAAGGAGTTTATTTCAAAAGTTGAGGACTTTAAAAAGTTGCAATTTAGCCCAAGAATTGAAATTCAGGGTTTGAAATCATTAGAACTTATTTAATTTCACAGCCCATAGAATCTATAAAATATATAAAAGCTCAATTGTTGGCAATAATTACATTTTTGCCATTTTTCCTCCAAAAGTTACATGGATATATCCAAAAGTCATAACATAAGTAATGACTAACTATTTATATGTATAAGTCAAAGTAATCTAATATTCTAAGGTTAATACACAATCAATAAGATAAATGTTAATTTTGGGATGAAGCCTAATGTCTTATTTAAACTATAATTCAAATTAGAGTGGTGTTGGATGGTTTCCTATAAATGCAAGCATCATTAATTATTCTCATCAAGTTTTTTGCACTATTTTATAAAACTATCTCTCAATGTGTCTTTACTTTTCTTTTAATTTTTTGAATAATTTTTTAGAACAACTATTTCATTTTTAATAATTTTTTTCTAACAAAAAACTATGATTTTTGCTCGAAATTTAATTTATTCATCTGAAAAAACGTGTTACATATTTATTTTCTTTGATATTGTTCTATCATCACAGTTACATTTTAGGCAGTCTTATGAATATTATATTATACATATACCAAAACAATCCAACTACACAGTACATCATTATGAGATTTATACATATTTTTTTCAAAAAAATAGCTCTTATATTTATTTATTTTATTTTATTGTACAACAGTCAAATGTGGATTGCATGCACTGAATCGAAAAAAATAGAGATTATTTTATAGACATAAACATGATGCTTAGTATTAATGGTTTGTAGGTATATAACTGGGTCTTTTACTCTTTTACAATATGAGAAAATGTTAGAAAAACTTAAAATCTAAAAGTTTCGAAATATTTGTTCTCTTGCAAAATGCTAAGATCGAACATACAGATTGCATCACGCACTATTAAATTTAAAACTTGAAGATTAGATAGCTCATTAATAAATTTAGAAAATACTATATACTCCTTTTGTCCCCTTCAATTGTCCAGTTTGACTTATTGACTTTTTGACACGCATTTCCACCGAGCCGGGAAACGAGTTATAAAATATAATTTTGAAGTATTGTTTCTTTTACGGGATACTATATAAACTGGACAATTGAAGGGGGACGGAGGGAGTATGTAGTAAATTAATAGCAGTAGTATTTATTTATTTTTTTAAAAAAAAACTCTATATTTCAAAGTAATTTTATTATCATTCAGTATAATATATCGTACTTTATTATTCTAATTTTTCTTATAAGCTTGATCAGTATACGACCCGTGCATTGCACGGGAGCAATACTAGTTTATTTAAAATATAAAAAAGCCCACTAAAGATTTTAACTGCTCAAATCAAGCCCAAATTCTTGTTGATGGGCTTACGTTAGGATTAACTCAAAGACTATTTGGCCCAATCACAACCAATATAGCCATAAAACATAAAAAATAAAAATCCTTTTTTATTTAAATAATGATAAAATAATTAGGAAATTACGATGCACTCGTCCGCAGCTGATCCGGGCTGTCCAGCTACTCAATCTTAATGCTCACCGGTCACACCGCCTTGAAAAAGAATATTCTAGTCTTCGATCCTTTGATAAAACACGTGTCAGTCCACTACTCGTCCGTGCTTCACACGCCGATCGAAGTGCGTGGTTCGTGCTTGGCCTTTGGGGATAGCGAAAGGCCAATACAGTTTTTTCGAAACAGCTCCATTAAACGACGTATCTCATCTAAGCCACGCGGCAGCTGTGGCGCGTGCGTGTCCCCGCCACCACTGCAGATTCCGCCCCATGTTCGTGATTCTTCGGTTGTACTTGCAAAAGGATATTCCATAACATACTAGTACATTACATCTTGAGAAAAAATCTTCGTACTACGTCCATGTACTATTATCGATTTTTTCATGTTGTATTAAAATTATTTTCAAAATTAAAATTTTTACTTTATACGTAACATATTTTGATTGTAAATAATTAATATATATATATATATATATTAAACAAATGGCGATCATATGACGGAAGAACATTTGAATCGTTCTAACGAGACTATAGAGGGGCAAGAAGAAACTACAAAATGGTCCCTTCACTTTCCACTTTTACTGGCGAGTGCATGCAAGGGCGGAGCTAAAAAAATTTGATGGCAGGGTCTGTATTTCATGTTCGATATTTGATGAACAAAATTGTATACAGTATCATTTGATAGTATGAGTTATATGTGGGGTGGGCTTAAGTAGGGACCCAGGATTAGATCACTGAGGGTGTTAATCTATAAAAACAATCTTCGACATTATATGAATCTAAAATTTCAACGAAACATACAGTAATACATAGAAATTTCGTCGACTAACACATAGGTCCACCACTGGGCTTAAGCCACCACTTGGCTACATGTAGCTTCGCCATTGAGTGCATGGCATGGCTTAGCGATCAATTATCTATTCCGACTAATAAAATACTCCTCCTGTCTCGTTATTCTTATCTCACAATTCAACAAACGAGACAAAAATAATGAGACGGACTAGATTTTACCTATTTGATCGATGTAAATAATGTACTGTATAAGCAAATTATGAGGTCATTTTATTTTCGAGTGGAGTGTATATCGCTTACGTGGTTGTTTGGTGGCACTGTATTGTACGATAAATTGGAAGTTTTGTTGATAACGCCACTAAACAAATGCTGCGGGTAGAGAAGGAGAGAGGAAATTGTTGATCTTATCTAAAATCGGACGCGTTACGTCAATGCCCATTTCCATTTCCATTGCCAAATGCCAGCCCACACCACAAGCAGAATCATCCTCGAATATTCAAATCATAAATCTCTCTCTCTAAAATCCCCTACCAAAGATTCGTCTGTACGCGACGCCCCGACCTCGACTACCCCTCCCTCATCTTCCTCATTTCGGCGAGATTTTCATGGAATCTCTTTCTTGCTTCTCACTCTACGCTTCTTTAATTTTCTCTCTCACAATTCACACCTATATGTATATCCTGTAGCAAGATAAATAAATTCCTTGACAACCAAGTTTATTCCATTTTCTTGATTCCCATTTCCTTCGGATCTTTCAATGCTCTCACAAATCTTAACCACCCTAATTTAATCCTCCACTGTTTTTTCCAGATCATAATCAAGATTAATTAGAAATGATGATTAACGGCCATAATCACAGTGATTTCTCGGAGAATATGCAGAGATGCCATGATTACATCAAGGCTTTAGAGGAAGAGCGTTGCAAGATTCAAGTTTTCCAACGTGAACTCCCTCTTTGTCTCGAGCTCGTTACTCAAGGTACTTCTTCTTCTTCTTCTTCTTCTTTTCCTATATATTGGAAATATTAATTTTAAAGAATTAATTTATTATTTAATTACTGGGAATTAATTTAATTAATCGCAGCGATCGAGACATGCAAACGGCAGTTATCTGGGACGACAACGGAGTACTCGGAGCAAACGTCGAGCGACGAAGTGCCGGTTTTGGAGGAGTTTATTCCGATCAAAAGGGCTTCTTCGGATTCCGACGGTGAAGAACACGAGTCCAAGAAATCGAAGATTCGTGAAAGTAGCGGTTTTAGTAACGAAAATAATATGAAAAAATCAGACTGGCTTAGATCCGTACAGCTATGGAACCAAACGCCAGATCCACCTTCAAAAGATGTAATTTTGATGAGGATTCTTTCGTTTTTTTAAGAATTACATGCATTTTGCTATGTGGGGTTTTGAAAATTTGGATAAAAATTCAATCTTGATTGGTTTTTTGTGCAGGATTCAGCTGGAAAATTTACTGCCTCGGAGTCGGAGGTGAAGAGAGATGGCGCCGGCGCATTCCATCCATTCAAGAAAGAGGGAGGTGCTGATAAAGCTCCGGCGCAGGCGGCGGTGCAGCCAGCATCCACGAGTTCTACGGCGGAGGATGGTGGTGGGAAGAAGGAGTGTGAGAGGAAGGCAAGGAGATGTTGGTCGCCGGAGTTGCATCGAAGATTCTTGCAAGCACTTCAACAACTTGGAGGCCCTCATGGTATTTTATTATATTTATTTTTAATTTTCTTGAAGATTTTAAGTTCTTGGAAATTTATTACTTCAATTTGCGAGTAACGATTAGTGTTCATATTTATATATTTTTTTGTTTTTGGATTTTGCAGTAGCCACACCGAAACAAATTAGAGAATTGATGAAGGTTGATGGGCTCACAAATGATGAAGTCAAGAGCCATTTACAGGTTTGTTTTCATATATACTTTGATTAATTAGAGATTTAATTCATCTTTTAGAATCTTTCAATAAGTACAACATTTTGCAATTTTTCAAGACTCTTAATTTATTATTATTATTATTATTATTATTTTATAATTTTTCTAATTTTAATTTTATTATTTATTTATTTATTTTTTTTGGAGTGGATGAATATACCATGCCTTTTTTGTCACACGGCAAAATCCCCCTCTTTCCACTTGTTTTCAACAACTATGACAAAAAGAATGAAATTACTTTTTACCTTAGTTTTCTTCGTTGTGTATAAAGTCTAAGCTTCAATTCTATCTTTAGGAATATGGAGACAAACTTTTCCTAGAAAATAAGATTGAGTTGAAAGGAGCATAGTAAAAAAAATATTAATTTCAATGTGTAGACTAGGCTTGATAATTAAAATTGGCCTAATTTTATCCTAAATTCATCATGACAAAGATTTTCAATTTTTCATAATGTTTCAGTGACAATTGACGAGTCATTGCAATTTGATTTCGTTATTTTTTTACTTTTTTTTCTTTTCTTTTTTTTGAAAATGTTAGTTATATTTTACTTAGGCCTTTGTAAATATTTATTATATGCAATTTCATTTTATGTATTTATTTAATTATTACAGAAATATCGGTTGCACGCGAGAAGGCCAAGCCCCTCTACAACTGAGAACATCAATGCACAAGCACCTCAGTTTGTGGTGGTCGGAGGATTATGGATGTCGCCGGAATATTCTTCCATTGCCACAGCCACCGCTTTGGTGGAGGCCCCCGTTGGCGGCGCCACCTCTAAAGGAACACCACGTCATGTTAAACCATCGTCGCAGTCTAACGATGGCTGCAGCTATAGCAAAGGCGGCGCTCAGTCATGCTCTGCCGCCACCTCCTCCTCCACCCACACCACCACCGCCGTCTTACCGGCTTGCTAATTTCTCGTGTAGCGATATTCGCATCATGTATGTAAATAGTACGTCGGTTTTATTAATATACGCTAAAAAATTGAGTTTTTTCATATTTTTTTCTGCATTTATACTTGAAACTTGGAGCTTAGAAGCATTGCAATTCGACAGTGACTGAGATTTTGGCTTTCACTACTTAACCTTTGATGTAGTTGTCCCATTGTGTTGGAAATTTAAATAAAATAAAAATAAATTTACTTTTTACCTAAGTGATTAGGCTCATAATTATTAGCTTTGAAATATTTGTTTTTGTTGAAAACAGACAGTGAAGAAAAAGCCATGGAAATATTCTTAAAAGTTGGAAATTCACGTACATTTCACCTAACAAAGCTTTGAAAAAAAGTATAGAAAATATGTAAATAAAATATGTTAGGTAAATTCATGGTCAATACCCTTAGATTTAATTCTAACGTGTGGAATTAACTATTCCTTTAGAAGAAATTTCCTTGTGGACAAGGAAAATAAAAATTTCTCATCGTATGTATCATTTAATTGCAATTCACTTAGAAGAAGAAGTTGGAGCTCATTTTTGTTTATATATACTCCCTCCATTTCGCTTAACTTGGCTCAAAACTTTTTGGCTTGTGCTGGCACGGTTTTCCACGCTTCTTGATGATGGGTTTTAAAATGGATTTTTGAAGAATTATTTTTTTTACGGGATACTACGACTGGAAAACCGTGCCAGAAAAGTCACTATTCAAATGAGCCAAGTTAAGCGAAATGGAGGGAGTATAACGTAAAAAAAACACAAAGTTTGTTGCAAGTAAAAATCTAATGGCGCTTTCAAGTTTACCATGCAATATATAATAAATGGACCCCATGCATCTAAGAATATTCTGGTGTAATTAACTAGAAGCATAAGCATATGCATCATTGTATATTGCGGATTAGTGGCATCATTAACTATTCCCGAACTGGAAATATATTAGCAATATTAATATAATATAAATAAATAGATTGATAGGTCAAATATAATCTATATTTTATATTATCTTCTATGCGAACAGGATCTTCTGATCCCATGAGGATCTTGCCTTGTTTAGAATATGTATTATTATATTAATTAACTACTAATTATTAATTTTGCCTCTCTGTTAAATTAATAACCCTTTTCAGACTTAAGATATTTTGATGGCCAAGTTTAAAAGGAAAAAAGAAAAAAAATCTCATTTTCCCCTTAATTTTCTTCACAAAAATTCCAAATCCAAAGATTAATTTCTCTAATTAAGTCAGATTAGATTT
This sequence comes from Mentha longifolia, assembly GCA_001642375.2. Taxonomy (NCBI): domain Eukaryota; kingdom Viridiplantae; phylum Streptophyta; class Magnoliopsida; order Lamiales; family Lamiaceae; genus Mentha; species Mentha longifolia. The sequence continues at coordinate 28,143,277 of CM038121.1, forward strand.
AAACTTCTTATCCAATATAAGTATTAATTATTCATTACTCTTTCAATAGTTTAAGCAATGCCCAATATGGGGTGGGGCCGGGCTCTAAAAATGGCCCTTGGAGTAGAAATATAGCCAAAATGTCTCTTGCTTTCATCAAAGGCATATATAATTTCCTAAAAGACAAAAATAAAAACACCCATTTTTTTCTTGTTGCACTTTGGTTTGACCTCAATTCACATGTAGTAGTGCTTTATCTCTTGAAAGTCAACCTTTTTTTACACTAACAAATAACAATTCTTACATTCACTTTCGATTAATTAACTATATGTTTCGATGCTAATTGGCTCCTACTTTCATGGTTGTTGATTCATAACAATTAATTTAGGGTTATTGGATTAGATATGAGGAATATTCTGGGATTATGTGTTAATGCGAACAATCATCTTGTTTTCCTCCTTATTTTAGTATACATATATTTTTATGCATTTTAGTTACTAAAGTAGGCAAGGATATTTATGCTACGATCGAGTCAAGTTATTGAGAACGAATATTATTTTAATTACAAATGTTCTGTTTTGTATGAATATACCAAATTATGTATCGAAGTTGACGGTCGATGAGATTGGATTTGGATCATTGAAGTAATCGTTATATTTCATTTTAATAATGTAACTATGTTGAGCATATCCATATTGTGATTCTCATTCACGTTGATCAATATGAATGTGTGTGTGTGTGTGTGTGTATGTGAGAGATTTAATTTGCCAGATTAATTTTGGCCTTTTGTTACTCCTAAAGCCAAAATTGATAAGGTGAGGTATTCCACTTAGCAAAAAGAGCATATGCCAAACTCATTAGCATGAAGCATGCATTTGTGTCGCGCATATTCTAATAGGATTGTTTCAGATCATTAATACTCCCTTTGTTCCAAAATTCCAACGAACATGATACGTTTCTTGAATATATGTTATGTATTAAATGATGAAACAACTCAAATTTTTCGTTTCAAGAATCCCGGCCATAAATTTGCACGGTTTTAAAATTACGTGACTAAATTATTATAAAATGTAACTAATGCTTGCCCAGATTAGGGTAGATGGTGATCAAATTTCCAGTGGTACTCCAGGCTTAGGCTCTAGTACCTTCGCATCGGGCAGTTCTTTCAACAAAAGTTCCTGCAATTCATATAACACCCAAAATTAACACCAGTGCCAAATTGGTCTCGGGCCCACTGGGCCAGAGGGATATTTTGGGCCCAAATTTTTGGACTGTTGTTGGCAGATGTTTTGATATTTGGGCCCAGCCCACATTTGTTTCATTGGGCCACTTTAAGATCCACAAATATTTCCCCCCCCCGTCCCTTTTATTTTTTTTCCTTTCACAAGTGTTGACTAAATCATGGAATAATGTGTACTTTCTTTTCTGAATTTCTCCCTCCGAATTACTCCCTCCGTCTCATTCTAATAACAAGCATGACAGACATTTAGAGTGGGACAGACGGAGTAACAAGTATTCGAAACGAAAGAGAATAGAAGATACCTTGAATGATTCCATAGTCCCTTCAGACTTGATGATACTAGCAAGAGCCCCTTTGCTCTCAAGTTCCCCATTTCTCATTGGGACTATATACCTACACACAAATGAGAGAGTGAGAGAAATCAATGTCCACCATTGTTACATTTACTCTATACAGTACTCCCTCCCTCCGTCCCACTCTAAATGAACTGATTCTGTTATTTTACACTCACATATATTTAACAAATGAGTCATCTGCAATGGGGCAGAGGGAGTATATAAGAAGAGAGAGAGAGGCATACTTTGCCTTGAGCAATTTGGCAAGGCGAACGGCGTCTTCTTGGCCCGAAACCAGCACGAAATAAGGCAGAAGTTGCTTAATAACAGGTGTAATAACAATATCTGCTTCCTCTTTCTCCACAAATTCCTCATCAAACACACAGTGTGGCTCATAGTACAGCTTCACTTCCCCATTGGGAGAAGTCACAACATAGCTGCACCCATTACTTTCTTTTCATCAATAACCAACCACTCCAAAATCAATACAACAACGACTCCAAAACTAAATACGTACCCATTCTCAGGACGCTGCCAAGGCGGCCCTAGAACGGGCCCTGCAGTGGCCCGAACTTTCACCGAACCTCCATCCCTCCCTCGGATCTCCGTCCCCTCACCGGGCTCTAGATATGTAACCTATCATTTCATATCCAACAAGCATGCATTCAACTCTAATCCATATCTACTTGACACGTTTTCTTGATCATATATGAGTATAAAATAATAGAAACGAGCTCACATTAGTGAAGAGAGGATCCAAGAGCTGTTTAGCATTAGGAGTGGAGATAACTTTGAGATTTGGGAGCTTCTGAGAAAGAGGGTTGAGAGTTTTCAAATGGCAGTGATCATCAAGGCTTTGTGTAATCAGTAAACAGTCGAGTTGGGGAAGATCTTCGAGCTGCACTGATATGCAAAAACTCAAGCCATCACCAATGAATAATAATATCAATTATTTTTATTAAAAAAAAACATGAAGGATTTTGATTTTTGACAGTACCGTGAAATTCTTGAGGAACTTCTTTGCAGCATCGTATAACCAAGGGATTCCAAAATCCAAATTCCCTACCAAGATTGGATCAACCAATATTCTTGCACCTCCCACTTCCCATATCCAACTATTCCCCTAATCCAAATTTCGAAATTTTTTCTTATTTTCTAAATCAAGAACCCTAAATTCAGTCATCTAGAGAGAGAGAGAGAGAGTCACCTCCAAATAAGTGAGTTTGAAAACATCAGTGCCTGAATCACTAGATTCCACCTCCTTTTCTTCTGAAACTAGAGCACAAACCTTCTTATTTAATCTGTAAAATAACCAAATCGGCACAAATTCCACTCAATGAAAGAATCCTTTTTTATGAAATTTTGCCCAAGCTATGTTAAAATTTGTGTAAATTTACATAAATATATGGAGAGAGAGAGAGAGAGAGAGAGAGAGAGAGAGAGGGAGGAACCTTGGCCTTGAGAGCTTCAGTGCATCAGAACAGATTGGAAATGGGGTTTCTTGATGAGAGGAGAAATTAAAATGGGGTTTTGAAAATGGGTACATGGGTTTTTGCATACATGGTTTGCAGGAGAAATAGTGCAGAGAATTGCACTGAGCAGCCATTTTTGCACTAATTTTCTCAAAAAATGGGATCTTTTTTTCTCTTTTTTAAAATCTTCATAGGTTCAAGGTTTTAATTTGTGTAAAAATATCAGAGCTCAACTAACTTAACGGCTCACAATGCAAATCCATCACTGGTCCTCATGTAGCCACGTGGCAGATTATGATTTTCCAATCAAAGACTACAAAAGAAGACAACAAGAATTCTTGGCATGATATTTGATTTCTATCAAGAATTTATGTATTGTTGCATAACACTACACTTCCTACTTATATGAGATACTAAAACTGTACGATTCACACTTTCTTTACAGCTTGAAAACTAGAGCTCTTTCCCATTTTTGAGGCTGATATGGTATGAGGCTTGCAATCTTCACACCTTGAGGAGAAGGAACTTCATCGCCACACGCGACTCTCTCGTGCCACACGATTTCATTCTCGTGCTCGTATTTCCTCAAAAGAACACTCAGATCATCCACCACTTGTCTCAGAACTGATCTCCAGCACTCTTCTTTTGGCATACTTCTCTTCTTGAGCTCTGCTAATGCTAGACGAACAACACTCACCGCAATGCCAATCTTGCCCTCGTCCTTGAGGAATTGCGCGGTGTATTGGTGGCATTTCGCCTCGTGCAACGCCTTCAAGCTCAATATATAGTCCTTCATACCAAAAAAAAAAAACACTTAATTAGCTACTAATACTATATATCAATACATTTTCTCGGACTTTTTTAAGTCTGTTTAATTTAACTTAATTTAATTTACCATAAGGAGCGTAGATTCTTTGGTTGTGGCTTCAATAAGAAACTCTGTGATTCCATGGTGCAGCTTTGCTAGTAAACTGCAGGTTTTGCCACTTTCTTCAGCCTTCCTTGCAGCTACAGCCTATGAATTTTGTTTTGTTAAGCAATCAATATCAAGAATTTAAAATTAAAAAAAAATGCATATAAAGATTTTGATCAAAGAACAGACATGAGTTGACACTAACCTGCGCCTCTGCCAAGCAAACGAGGCTCATAGAGCTAGAAACGCGCGTTGTAGCTTCAGCCGGTTTATCTTCAAACCGGTTTAAATGCACGAGAACCTCTCGAGATGAGTAATCATACACACCGGCTGCTTTTCTGTATAGTGTGGAAGCTTGCACAAGATCTGAAATTATTTAACATAAGAATTAAATTCCCTTTTATGAGTGTGGATCAAGATTGTGTACATGTAAGAAGTGTGTTGGTATTATACCTGAAGATGAGAGTTCCGAGGCACGTGCACGGAGCATTGCACCGTAGAGGAAGAGGACCATTGCTAGCTCGAAGTTTATGTCGTTCAGTTGATAGAATTTGAGGCCTTTGAGGTGGAAAAGAGACGAAGACGAAGATGAAGAAGAAGAAAGGGAGCTGCTCCATCTTATTTTGAGGTCTGAAATTTGTTTAAGTGTTTGATGATTCTTGAATTTGACATTTAAGTGGTAGGCCAAGTTCTCCAACAATGGCAAATACTGCTCAACTTTCTGTATGCACTGCCAAATTCAACACAACGTAATTAGGGCCCGTTTATTAGCTTTCACGAGAAAATGCTAGATTAGATAAAATTCATGAAAAGTTATTTGATGAGTCAAACAGTGATTTTATCATGGGCCTTCGAGATAACTTATTTGGGATACCAAACAGACAGAGGCTAAATAACTTTATTTATCTGGGTTTTTCTCGACTATTCTACCGGCCTTAGGTTAATTCGACTTTACAAGAAACTAATAGAATGATTTTGTACTTTATTGTGGAGGAAAATTACCTGTTCAGAAGATGTTAGGCCTCCTGAGATTTCCTTTGCAATGGAATGTGTAATGTTGCTACTTCCATTGATGCTTTCTTCGATTGCTCTTCGTTTCGTGCTTAGCTCTTTCAGCTGCTCTAGTGTGAATGAATCTTGAGCCATGAATACTTTTTCATACACAATCTGCCAATTCAAACATTAGAAATAAATCATATATTCAATTCTTGGATGCTTGAAGAAAACCATAATAATGAAAAAATTCATGTAGTTATATTGTATTTCAATTTCAAACAGGAAAAATAAAAAATTAAAGAAAAGAATCATTATATTATGAATACGTGACAATTATAGGAGATATGGCACAAAATTATAATAGAGGATCCGAATCCATTTTTTAACGACTCAAGAAACTTACAAAATAAGAAATAGTATAACAAGTTATTTACCGGCTTCGTCTTCAACTTTGTGAGAACAGAATAGCTAATCATCTTCGCAAAACTACGTTCTTCTCGTGAAATAGAATGGAAGATTGTTGTTTACTATCATTTATATTTATAGAAAATACGGAAGTTTTCCTAAACCTAATACACATAGGAAATGCTTAAATATTTGAACTTTAACAATTAATTATTCTTACGGTTTCAGGTGATTTCTCTAGCGGGCCGGAGTTCCACGCCCGTTCGGGCTTGACTTTTCTGGGCCCACTCTCGTTTACGAATTTTCTAGTTTGTCAACCTTCACTTTGAGTTCTAAAAAAATAAAAATATACTAATAAAAAAACTAACTTGAGTTCTAAAAAAATTCCATTAGTTTATGCTGTGATCATGACAATTTTAATCTTGGTACATAAATCAAATCATAAATTGTTTAAATACAATACTAATAATATGTTAGATTGAAAAAATACAAATGTATTAGTACAAAGATATTCAGTATTCACTAAAATTTTGAATAAAAAATTGCCACGCGTAGTAATCCACTAGTTAATACTCCCTCCATTTCACTTAAAATGACACATTTCAATAATGGATTTTTTGGCACGTTTTTCCACGCTTCTCGTTGATGTGTTTTAAGATGGATTTTTGAAGAATTCTTTCTTTTACGGGATACTACGACAGTCGTAGTATCCCGTAAAAGAAAGAATTCTTCAAAAATCCATCTTAAAACACATCAACGAGAAGCGTGGAAAAACGTGCCAGAAAAGGCAAAAAAGAAAATATCATTTTATATGAAATTGAAGGAATATATATTAATAAAATCATTTTCATTTTTCCTTCAAAAAATAATACTAATGGTAATATTTTTCATTTTACTAAAAAGATTTAATTATTTTCATTAATTTAGGTCTAATCAAATTTATAAGTTGGGATTTGGTTGGGGGAGAAGGGAATTAAAGCGGAAATGAAATAAAAATATATATATAAAAAAAAAATCCGTTACTGAAAATTGAAAACTCATATAAACTTGAGAAATCAATTGAAGGGCGCAGAAATAATTCAATTTCGCTGCTGCGACGAGGGGAAGAGGAAGCGGAGTAGTTAATCTGCTAGAGAAAGTGGTGGCGATTGATTGGGGAATTTGTTCAAACACATGGTGGCGATGGCGAAGCAGTTGATCGTGGCGGTGGAAGGCACGGCCGCCATTGGGCCATTCTGGCAAACTATCGTCTCCGACTACTTGGACAAAATCATTCGGTAATTTTAAGCACTTTGATATTTTATTTTTTTGGAGATTTGTTGTTTTGGATTTTGGCCTCTGCTTAAGTAGGTTTGATTTTAGAATTGTGATTCAGTAGTGAATAATGGGTGAATTTTGTGAGTTGGGCGACTTAAACCGCAGAAGATCAATTACTTTTTTTAGTTTAGTTTATTGATAAACCAATTCCAACTCCTGCAAATTAGTTGAGCTTATGCAGTTTTTCTCCTAAAATCCTTTGTGTTTTGTTGGCTTATTTTCTGAATTATTGCAGAGGCTTCTGTGGAAATGAATCGATGGGTCAGGTACGCATAATATTTTTTGAAAATAAAATAAAATTATGGAGGTGTTTTTACATGTTATGTTCTTGTATATAGCTACGGTTTGACTTAGGCATCATCTGTATCTTTGTTTCTTATTGTTTTCAGAAGCCATCAACTCCTCAAGTGGAGCTATCACTGGTTGTGTTCAATGCGCATGGTCCATATAGTGGTGTGTAGTTTATTGTAATACCGGTTATGTTCGTGTTTAACATACTCGAAAGGAATCCTACAATGGAAGCTTAATTTCTTTGCTCACTCTGCTTAGCTCTCTTTCCTCTTACCATCATTGTTTGTAATTCAGCTTGCCTCGTACAAAGGAGTGGTTGGACCAGAGACATGGACTTATTGTTTCATTGGCTCTCAGCTATACCGTTTTCAGGTGGTGGTTTCAGTGAAGCTGCAATAGCTGAAGGTCTTGCTGAAGCTCTAATGGTATCTTGATTTGTTTTTCTTAGAAGCATGTATTCGTTAAGTTTCTGATAGAGTATGAATGAGGTATCTAACTATTTTTGCTGCATTCACTAGATGTTCTCTCCGTCAATTGGAAACCAAAACCAAAACGTGGAGTCACAAAGACATTGTATTCTTGTTGCTGCGAGCAACCCTTACCCATTGCCAACACCTGTATATCGACCACAACCTCAGCAAATAGAGCCGAGTGACAATATTGATACACCAATAGATAATCGTTTATCCGATGCAGAGGCATTAGCTAAATCATTTGCTCAGGTAATATGAATAAGTTTCCTTATACCTTGAGAATAAAATGCCATTTATTATTATTAGGCATCTCAGCAGCGTTTTTCCCCTTTTTGCAGTGTGCTATCTCTCTGTCTGTTATTTGTCCAAAGAAGCTGCCCAAACTTAAAGCAATCTATAATGCGGTAAATTTTCTTATTTCTGCCGTATAGTATGTCTAGGACCGGGAAGATTCTTTCAATTGTGAAGTACTGGATGACCCCCATTTTATCAACGAGCTGTTGCCTGTGCTAATTCTATCATCAATGTGTTTATCAGGGAAAGATCAACCCACGAGCCGCCGATCCACCTGCAGATAATAATAAAAATCCTCACTTCCTTGTCCTCATCTCAGATAATTTTGTGGAGGCTCGTGCTGCTCTAAGTAGGTCTGGAATGATAAGTTTGCCATCAAATCAAAACCCTGTGAAGATGGATGTGACACCTCCTGGTCCTGCTCCTCAAATTTCCGCACCACCTCTGGCTGTCCCATCAGGTGGTTTTGCATGCTTACCTGAGTTCTCTGCCTTTTTTTTTTTTTGGTGCTTTGGCTTTTTAGATTAACGTGAAATTATATCAAGAGGCAAATTAAGATGATTAGAGGAGTTCTATTCTGATGCTTAGTAATTACTATCCAACACTTTGGTGCTTATGCTCTTCTCTTTTTCTTCAGCAAACGGAACTGCCATTCGCCAACCAATAGGTCCAATACCAGTAGGGAAAAACATCCCTCCTGCAATTGTAAAAGTGGTAAGATTTCGGTTAATTTTTCTCAGACTTACTCTTTGGACATCATATATTCATATCCAGCATCTATATCGTTATCTCGTCTGTATATTTGTTAGGAACCCACAACTGTGCCCTCTGCAACAGGCCCTGCATTTCCACATATTTCATCTGCCCCTAGGCCTGCTGCTCAACCTGTTCCAAACTTGCAGACTTCTTCACCAATATCTACGTCTCAAGAAATGGCTCCAACCATTGAAAATCCTCAAGATATGAAACCTCTGGTAAACAACATGACACCGTCCTTGCGTCCACTTGGCGGTGCAGCAGCAAACGTGAGAATCCTGAATGACGTGGCACAAGCACGTCAAGCCCTGGCTGGAGGAACCTCTATCGGACTTCCTTCTATGGGACCCACACCTATGCTCTCAAACATGATCTCCAGTGGAATGGCATCTTCAGTCCCTCCTCCTCAAACTGTACTTTCATCGGGTTCTTCTGGTGTTACATCCATCTCCGGGTCACTGCCAATACCCGCAACGGGCACCATTGCTCCAAACTCGGGCCCTGCACTGTTTACTTCGACGGCTTCAACTATGCCCGGAAATTCTAGCCTTGGCATGTCGCAACCTTTGAGTAATCTTCAAGTGAGTGGTAGTATGGGTCAGCCTTTGAGTAATCTTCCGCCTACACAAATGGTGCAGACTGGAACGGGTATGAATCAGAACATGATGAGTGGGCCCGGTACATCTGTTATGCCTTCTGGAAACGGGGCCATGATGCCGACTCCTGGAATGTCTCAACCGATGCAGCCAGGAATGCAGCCTGTTGGTGTGAATGGGAACAATTCTGTGGGAAATATGCCCATGAATAATCAGCAGTCATCGAGTGCAATGCAGTCAGCACAATCGAAATATGTTAAAGTCTGGGAGGTAACTAATTGTTTTTCAATGGGTAATTTGTTGGAGAACTGTGACTCTTGCGTATCTAAATGTCTGTTTTTGCCAATTGTTAAATAGCAGTTATTCTGAGAGAGAAAGCTTATCTGGCTTGCTTGCTTTTACTCTTAACCGGCTATTAAAGTTTCTTGAGTATTGTGCTCAAAATATACTTAGAATTACCCTTTTGGAGAATAAAGATTAAGTGACATGCCATTTATAAATTAATCATGAAATGATTGACATGACCATTAAATATTTTATGATGGGATGCAGGGAAACTTATCAGGACAGCGTCAAGGCCAGCCTGTTTTCATTACTAGACTGGAGGTAAGCCTTCTTACCACCGAAAACAGAAATCATGTTTTATTTTTGATAATCCTGTTACATAAATATTGTATAATTATCATTTTTGAAATGTTGAGACTATAAAACCTTCCATGTCACCATTTGTCATATCTATTGCGTTTTGTCCATGCCATTAACGCATGCGTATCTTCTTCTCCATGCATGCCATTTTACTTCTTCCTGTGCTTATAATCAGTTTTCTGTTACCAGGGATACAGGAATGCCTCAGCTTCTGAGACGTAAGACCAATTTCTCTTGAAACTTTACTTTGTTTCGTGCACCTTACTTGCACTGTTATGATGTGGTTCTGAACTTATGATTAATTCATGAGTACTTGTAGTGTTGGAAAACTGACATTTTACTAAAAGCTAGTATTTCTTTTTTGTGCACATCTTATTAACTATTTTTACTTGCTGACATTCTATCTTCCCAGGCTTGCTGCAAATTGGCCTCCGACAATGCAGATAGTTCGCCTGATATCTCAGGACCATATGAACAACAAGTAATGTTGCACCTGTTTCATCTTATGTCTTATACAGGTTATATGTAGAGTTGAATACTTACATGAGAGCTTATTGGTATTTATTCTAGGCAATACGTTGGAAAGGCCGATTTCCTAGTGTTTCGTGCAATGGATCAGCACGGATTTCTCGGTCAGCTTCAAGAAAAGAAACTTGTAAGTCATCAACTCCAAGTGAATGACCTTTATTTGATCGGAAGTATGAAACTAGTTTTGTTTTGAATGTAAATCTCATATTTGTCAGTTGCATGGAACTCTTAGTGTGCAGTAATACAGTTGCCATCCCAAACACTGCTGCTCTCAGTTTCAGACAAAGCGTACCGTCTCATTGGAATGCTTTTCCCTGGAGTGAGTTTACATCATCTTTCGATCTTGGTTGATTCATAGTCGACCCTCATATCTCTCCCTCACACGTTCTATCTCTACAGGATATGGTCGTGTTTAAGCCTCAAATACCAAATCCCCAGCAACAGCAGCAACAACAAATTCAAGCACAACACCAGCATCTACAACAGCTTCCCCAGCAGCAGCAGCAACAACAACAAATGCAACAGCAGCAACCGTTGCAGCAGATGCAACAGCAGCAGCAGCAGCAACCCGTCCAACAAATGCAACAACAGCAACCGATCCAGCAAATGCAGCAGCAGCAACCTGTCCAGCAAATGCAGCAGCAATCGGTCCAGCAAATGCAGCAGCAGCAACCCCTAGGGCAAATGCAGCAGCGTCCCATGATGGGGCAAATGCAACAACAGCAGCAGCCAATGGCACAACTGCAACAACAACAAATTCCACCAATGCAACAACAGGCACAGCAACAGATGGTGGGTTCGGGCATGAATCAAGCGTATATGCAAGGACGATCCCCGTTACTCTCCCAAGGACAGGTGTCGTCACAAGGAGCGCCCAACATGCCTGGATCAGGAAACTTCATGAGCTAGCTAATCAGGCATTATATTTCCTATTATTAACTCATTTAGCTCTTCGTATAGCTTCCTCTCTTCATCTAATCTATACCAGTAAAATTCAACTTATGGTTTTCATTTTTTACTGAGTTTCTGCTACTGATTTTCAGTCTGGTTTAGAGAGTTTGTTCATATTATAATGCTGTTGGGATTGTGTTAAGTCAACATGCTCAGATTGTTTGAATTCTCAGATCGTACATAGGAATAGCACGCTTTTAAAGTATATTAATTTTCATCCCACCTAAACTTTTTAATGCCATCATTCAATTATTTTGTATGATTCTAGAATATTAATTTTGGACAGGCATCATTGTAATGCATACCACAAAAGTAAAAACTTCAACAAGAAGATTTTACAAGTTTCTAAAGAGTTAGTAGTGCGAAGGTCAATTGTTTGACTAATGAACAATGATAACATGCATCAACTTCCTTGCAACAACAATGATTAGAGCAAACCAAAAAGGTTGACACAATCATGCTTTACTTCACCTACTTAAACTCATCTGGTCCACCATTTTCCCATCCCTCGCCAAAACAAATCAAAAACATTAAAAAAGAAAAATGAATATCATCAAATAAGAAAAGAGACTAAGTTATGAGATAAAATTGGGACTATTTTTTTTTTTTTTTAACACTATCCTAATATGGAGGCCAAGCCAAAGTGCAGCATAAGCAACTAAATTCATGTGAGGAAGAACCGAAGAAGTAGAGCAATCTATCTTCATTAAATAATATGGGTAGTTCAGTTGCATTATTAAATGAAAAATGTTTTTTTTTTAATTAAAGCAGAAAAGAAAAAGGAAAAGCAGCCATCTCGTGATAATAATAAATAAATATATTTAAAATCCCAATCTTTTGACCCACCTGTAGACCCCCACCCACACTGATAAGAACTTAATGTGCTTATTAATCGCTACACCGCTCCCACAAATCACTGCTCTAATTCCTCCCTCTCTCTCTCAAAAAGGCAATAAACTACTACAAACTAGTACTTGGAATTTAGTTAATTGCAATAATTAAAATGTCGATTCTCTTTTCATGACATGACACTATTTACTAATTAGAATTATGGGCGTCGTCATGCAAGAGAAGTGAATATGTGATCTAATTTCACAAAAATAATATCTAATGAAAATAAAAAAAAATAAAAAAAACTATTCCACTCCTCACATTCAAAGCTTCTCGCAACTTTGTCTCCCCCTCCCAACAAATCCTGCGTGACTGTCTTTATCACTGTCTGTATAAATACGCTAGATTCGCATTCCCCTCTTTTCATCTCACCTTTTTTTTTCACTCTTAGTCTACCTCCGCCCATGGCTATGGTGAGATTCGCCGTATTCTTCGCCTTTTTCTCCGTTCTCGCCGTCTCCGCTCGCTCGAGGACTCTTCCGACGAGTTCGAAGGCCGGATTTCTCGATGTTTCTGCGGCAATTTCGAAGACGCAGGGTTTGTTCAAGGTGGATTCCAGAAGCGTACTACCCTCAATGCACGAGGTACACCAGGTTGTTTCTACTCATTCTGAGTTTAGTTTTGAGCTTCATCCTCGGTTGTCAGTCCGTGGAACGTCGGAGAAGGATTATAAGAAGCTCACATTGGCGCGACTCGGTCGGGATTCGGCACGAGTCAAGGCGATTCAGACTCGGCTAGATCTGGCGAGTTTGGGGATTAGGAAAGCAGATCTGACGCCGCTGGAGGTGGAGGTGGAGGTGGAGAAGCTGGAGGGGCCGGTGATTTCGGGAACGAGTCAGGGAAGCGGGGAGTATTTCAGCCGAGTTGGAGTCGGTAACCCGCCGACTCAGGCTTACATGGTGCTGGATACGGGGAGTGACGTCAACTGGGTGCAGTGCGCACCCTGCGCAGAATGTTACCGGCAGGCCGACCCGATTTTCGACCCGGGTCTATCCTCTTCCTTCGCTCCGCTCACCTGCGATACGGAGCAATGCAGGTCGCTCGACGTCTCCGAATGCCGCAACGACACGTGTCTCTACGAGGTCTCCTACGGCGACGGCTCCTACACCGTCGGCGATTTCGTGACGGAAACGGTCACCTTCGGCGGCTCGCAGTCCGTCGACAACATCGCTATCGGCTGCGGCCACACTAACGAGGGGCTCTTCGTCGGCGCCGCCGGCTTAATCGGCTTGGGCGGCGGCCCACTGTCTTTCCCCTCGCAGATCAACGCCACCTCGTTTTCCTACTGCCTCGTGGACCGCGACTCCGACTCCGCCTCGACTCTCGAGTTCAACTCGGCCGCTGTGCCCGACGCCGTCACGGCGCCGCTGGTCAGCAATCCGAAGCTGGACACGTTCTACTACGTGGATTTGTCCGGAATCAGCGTCTCCGGCGAGCTGCTGCCGATCCCGCAGTCGACGTTCAAGCTGAACGGGGACAGCGGCAACGGCGGCGTGATAGTGGATTCCGGGACGGCCGTCACGAGGCTGCAGACGGAGGCGTACGACGCGATGCGCGACGCGTTCAAGAAGGGGACGGCGCACCTGCCGTCGGCCGACGGCGTCGCGCTCTTCGACACTTGCTACAACCTGAGCTCGAAGAAGAGCGTGGAGGTGCCGACGGTGTCGTTCCAGTTCTCGAACGGGAAGGAGCTGAGTTTGCCGGCGAAGAACTACATGATTCCCGTAGACTCGTCGGGGACCTTCTGCTTCGCCTTCGCACCGACGTCGTCGGCGCTTGGGATTATTGGGAATGTTCAACAGCAGGGGACACGTGTCAGTTACGATCTCGCTAATTCTCTGATTGGCTTCTCTCCCAATAAATGCTGAAGAAAAAATCAGAAAAATACTAGAAATTAGATTCTGGTCCTTTTTTTTAATTTTTTTTAAATTAATTAATAGTAGTATATTACTGTATTATCCTTAAGGAGGAATTAGCTATTTGGTTATTTATGGTTTTTGGTCGCCTTTTCTTTTCCCTCTTTATCTGTTGTCCGATGAATTTAAGCTAGTTTTGTGAGTGGTGTGGGCCTGGCCCTAATAACTGTAAGCCCATGGGCTGGGCCCACATGGTGGTTGTGTGTGTAATTATTGCAATTTAGTAGTAGTACTACTTTGTATATGAGTGGAACAGCTTCCTTGTCTTGTGAGAGTAATATTAATATCCATAGTGAAAATATATTTTGCTCATTTTCCTTACATATGAATCATGGGAAAATTTCATTTAAATATTACATAAATAAATAAATAATCACAAATATAATGAGTCTAATACTTCCTTCGTCTCAAGATTACTGACCTTCTTTTCTTATTGGGCCGTCTCAAGATTTCTAACATCTTTCTCTTTTTGGAAATAATTAGCATACTAGTATTACGATTAGTAAGCACATAACATTCTCTAATTAAATCTCATCATCCTCCCACCTTTCACCAAGTATCCCAATATAATTTAAATACAGATTGCTCTTTTAGTAGGTACAATAGAGAAGATAAGAGAATTTTTTTAGGCTTTCAAAAAAAAAACTTTTTTAGGCTTGATTAAGCATAGAAAAGTTATCTTATCTTGATTTATTGGGCCTACTAAATGTGCCATAAAAGTTTAAATTATCATAACTTGCTCGTTTGCTCTTCGACTTTTATAATTTTTATACCAAATTAAAGGGTACTAAAAGTTTAAATTATCATAACTTGCTCGTTTGTTTTTTGATTTTTATAATTTTTATGTCAAATTAAAGGTCTTGATACGATCTTTCATTTAAGATCAGACACCGATATGTTTTTATACATCTATGATGTTCTGCCTCGTCAATCTTGTAAACATCATATTGGTATAAAGACACCAATATGTTTTTACACATTATTGGATATTATTGCTAGTATGAGTATTGGTTACAAGATTGTTCTCCCTCTCATTCTATTCTAAACCCTTATTTATAGATGCTCATATGGAGCTTAATTCTAATACAAAGTCTATTCCTATAAGGACTCTTTAAGCTTATCTCACTCTTCATCATAGATATCCGAGTCTTCTACACTCTATTGGAGTTTGAGTTGTAGTCGATCAAGAAGTCTTCCTTGCTTGGTAAAGAAGTCTCTTACTTGAGCCAAACTTATATAGGCCAAGCTTAATATCGGGGTCTATTTATATTGCGTTTAATGCTTGGGCCTAATAGTTGGGTCATATCCTATCACACCCCCCCCCCCAAAAAAAGGTGTAGAAGTGAGGATGTGATGTAGGGGGAATAGCAGAGTTGGGAGTAGTGTAAAAGAAAAGTATCTTGCATCGTCCAAAAATAAATGTGACGAAGTCAAATGTGTACTGTCTCGTTGAAGACGAGGTAGAAGAAAAGTGTTTTGCCTCGTCAAAAAATAAATTTGACGAAGTCAAATGCGTTCCGTCCCGTCGAAGACGAGGTAGAATTAAAGTGCTTTGCCTCGTAAAAAAAAATGAATTTGACGAAGTCAAATGCGTACCGTCCCGTCGAAGACGAGGTAAAGTTGGTCATGTCCAGACTGAGGCCGAGGTGAAGCTTACCGCAACACAAGAGAAATATGACGAGCTGCAAGCTCGGTTTCTTGAGCTGGAAGAGAAGCTGGAGCTCTCAAAGGAAGAGGCCGAGCAGATCGTCCAGCAACACGCAGAATACGAGGCAATTATCCACCGCGGTGGTAGAATGACCATCTCCGAAGTCGAAGGGAAGGTAAAAGAGCTCATAGCTCGATGCTCCAGCTACAAACAACAATATGGAGCGGGCTCCTGGCAGCTTTGGGAACAAGTGGATGAACTAAAGCAACTAGCCGGCATGTATAAGACGATTGTGGCTCGTCATCCAAGACGAGCAACTTGTTTCCTCAGACGTTGGGCCTTCGAGTTCGTCTACTCCCGGTTCCAATTCGAGGATCATTGATCGTCATTCTCGGGAGTTCCTGGATCGAGAATGGCAGTTGTCGACTGAACGAGGCCGAAGTCGAAGGGTTCAAACTGGCCGAGGTCGAGGAGTAGCACGAGGACGAAGTAGAGGTAGGGACGGGATTAGTATAGACGATCTCTTAAATGTTAATAGAGACTTTGCTAGAGATTGGCTTAGCTTTAGTCAGCCTTCGGGCTCATCTTCGTCCTAGTGTATGCAATCATTGTATTTCTTCTCCTTTGTCAAAATAAAATTGGAGTTTTATTTTTGAGCGTGCGTCCTCATGAGGGTATAGCTCACTATTTTTCTATAGTAAAATCATGTACTTCGTCCTCGTAGTAAAATGAAGGTAATTCGTCCTCATATGAAACGAAGGTACTTCGTCCTCGCAGTAAAACGAAGGTAGTTCATCCTCGTATAAAACGAAGGTAATTCATCCTCGTTCAAAACGAAGGTAGTTCGTCCTCGTATGAAACGAAGGTAGTTCATCCTCGTATAAAACGAAGGTAGTTCGTCCTCGCTCAAAACGAAGGTAGTTCGTCCTCGCTCAAAACGAAGGTAGTTCGTCCTCGTATGAAACGAAGGTAGTTCGTCCTCATATAAAACGAAGGTAGTTCGTCCTCGCTCAAAACGAAGGTAGTTCGTCCTCGTATAAAATGAGGGTATGAGTTCCTTATTTGTCGAGAAGTATCGATAGGGGTGGTCCTCTTACGCGCGTTTATAGTTTACCCCAATTTGGGTTTCATTCATCCTCGAAAGGATATTATGTCATCCTCGAGATGGTATTTTATCATCCTCGAGAGGGTATTTTATCATCCTCGAGATGATATTTTATCATCCTCGAAAGGGTATTTTATCATCCTCGAGAGGGTATTTTATTACAAGAAAGAGATAGTAGGACATGAGATATGCAAGACCAAACACATAAAAGAAAAATAAATGTTCAATTAATAGAAAAGAAACGAAAGAAACCTAAATAGATGACGTAACACATAACCTTATCGGCCTCGACCTCGGCCTCGGTCCCCTCAATCCTCTTCTCTTTTCTTTTGATCGGAAGGTTCGGCCTTATCAGCTTCGCGCTTTCTCCTATCAGCTTCATCGGCCTTCGAGAACGATCCGCTATGCTACATAGTTGCTTCACAGTATGAGGCTCGTTCTTCACGATCTCCTTGTATAGGGCACCCGACTGGATAGCATTTTGAAAGACAGAGATAAGGACCTCATCAGTCAGGCGCTCGACTTTTAGACTTTCCTCGTTGAATCTAGTCATGAAGTCACTGATGGGTTTGCCTCGTCTTTGCTTTATAGTGAGGAGATGCGCCGAGGTGGTTTTTACCTCGGCTTTCTGGAAAAACCTCCGCTCGAAGGCGTCCATTAGCTCATCATACGATCCGATGCTGCGAGGTGGTAAGCTATCAAACCACATGCGTGCATTGTCGATCAACAACTCTGGGAACACCTTGCACATGTAGACGTCGTCATCGAGTCCTTGGTTGACCATATTGTATTGGTATTGAGACAGAAAGTTTCGCGGGTCGCACGATCCATTATATAGTTTGATCGGCTGCACCCTATATTTATTTGGGAGATGAGTGTAGAGTATTCGGTTGGTGAAAGGGGTAGAGATCCTCCCGTATACGCCGAACCTACCTCCTTGATAATCATCCTCATTGTTATGAGGTGGGGCGCGATGGTCCTCCCTTGACGATTAAGGTTACCAAATCGCCTAGGAGGAATATCTGCGTTTCGTGCGCCAACGATCCTGACACTAGGAGATTTCTGTCGCGGTTGCGATTTGGATGTAACTCCGCGCTCTCTATCATTGTTGCGCGAAGGTTGACCTTTTTCACGATTTCAAGTTTTTTGTTGTTTGGCGAACTGGAGAAAATCTCACTTATTATGCTTGAGGTACTCCCTGATAGCATCGTCAAATTCGTCCGGTTGGAGATGGACGTCGTCCTCCTCCTGGATGCTATTATGACCTTCTCTTTCTGGATAGATTGGATTGCCATGCTTATCCATCGGCACGCGCTCAACGTGTCCGTCCGGAGCTTGGCCTCTCGCGTGTTCCTTCCCGTGTCGTCGGCGTGTTGCAGGGTTTGGATCTTGCGCTTGGTTTTCCTCTGCTTCGCGGATTTCTGCTCCCCGAACTGGTGGATTTGCTGCCTGACCTTGTCCGGTTTGTTGAGTCTCATTTTCCTTGTTGGCAGCGGCAGCGGCGGTTGATCGTGTTGGCCTTCCTGTCATGACGGCAGATTACCCAGAAAACTTTTGATCGGAAATCACAAATTTAGAGGTTCCCACAGACGGCGCCAATGATCGATCTTTATTTTCGTAGGTAATTAATGAATGCCAATAAGGAATAAATGAACACGAAAGTAAAAGGAACACAAATGAATTACGTGGTTCGATCTATCGGAATAGATCTATGTCCACGGGGCAGAAAGAGTATGGATATTATTGCTAGTATGAGTATTGGTTATAAGATTGTTCTCCCTCTCATTCTATTCTAAACCCCTATTTATAGATGCTCATATGGAGCTTGATTCTAATACAAAGTCTATTCCTATAAGGATTCTTTAGACTTATCTCACTCTTCATCATAGATATCCGAGTCTTCTACACTCTATTAGAGTTTGAGTTGTAGTCGATCAAGAAATCTTCCTTGGTTGGTGAAGAAGTCTCTTACTTGGGTCAAACTTATATAGGTCAAGCTTAATATCGGTGCCTAATGCTTGAGCTTAATAGTTGGGTCATATCCTATCACATCTCAAAATATTTGTTTTAGATCAAGACTTGCATCGCCATTCATGAACTATAGGAGTATTTATTATTATTATTATTATTATTATTATTTTTTATTTTTTTTTATTTTTTTTTTGTAGATTAAATATATACATATTGAGCTTAAAACAGCGTCTCATTACTTTTTGTTTAGCTTAATTAATTATTATGCATATTTCTTCAACCATATGTACTCTGACAATTGAGCAGGACGGAATCTAATATCATTTCTACTGGGACAATAATACGGAGTAATAAATTGTAAATAAAATCATATTGTAAAAACAAGCACAGTTTAATTATCCAATGAAGAGATAAATTGGTCCTTTCCATTCACGTGTACTTACCAAAAAGGCCAATTGGCGGAAACATTCAAGATTATAGAAATGTTTTACCCAAATTCATATATTAATACACACATATATTCTTTTATTTATAGTCGATTATGACCCTTAGGCCCTAATGATAATTGCAGAAAGTTTGGGCCATAATTTATTGTGCAATAAGTTTCGGATGGTTCTCTTACTCATACAGTATGTCTGAAACAGTACCCAAGCAAAGATCATTTTCCTGGGCTTTTAGTACAATGGACCAGCAAAGATTGAAGCATTTTCGGCCCTACGATTAAACACGTGCGTACTACACTCAAAACACACATTATTTTTCTCCATTTCTAATCCATGACATATTGTACTAGTCTATATCTCGATTTTTTTTTCTTTATTTATACAAATCGATATCTTGAAACTTTCTTTTGAAGAAAACGTTTTCCGAGAAATAAGGGAATTTTTGTCAATTTCTTGGATTCATATCCTCTATTACCGTAGATGATTGACACATGTTCATAATATTTCCAAGACCAATAATAATTAAAAAAAATTATAATAAAAACGAGTAATTTTGAAAATATTATGGACACATGTCAATTATCTAACAGTGCAATAGAAAATGTCACACTGTTAGATAATATTCCCTCCGTCTCGCCGAATTCGTTCCATTTCAATAGTGGTTTTTTTGGCACGCTTTTCCACGCTTCTCGATGATGGGTTTTAAAATGAATTTTTTAAGAATTCTTTATTTTACGGGATACTACGACTGTATTTGGGTTTTAAATTTATGATGCACTTCAATAATCTTGATGAATATACAATTATATATATATTATTATTATTTTTTATCAGTCAAACACAACACACTCACACACACACACATTTGGAGTGACTCAAACCCCCAACCTCTTAGATTGGAGGGGAAACGTCTTAACAGCTGATAGTGACGGTTTGAAATATATAGTCTCCATGAAATGTTGACCAATACAGGCGGGCGAAATTGGCCTATGCATTTATATTATATGTCACTATTACATTGATACTTGTACCTTTTGCTTATAATTCATTGTTTTTTTTATGCGGATAAAATAAATTTTGAATTTTCATGTCACGGGCTTTATTGTCCCTTAGCTCATAAAATCCCAACCAACCCTCTCTCTCTCTATAACGTACCTCTAGAAATAGTCTTCTGTTGGAGTTAAATACAAGAAAAATACATGTTTACATAGCTACACCCTACTAAAAAAGCGTAACCTTCAATAGACTAATTGTCGACGTGACAGTGATACACCAATAGTTGGAGCGTTTCTATGTTTACATTATTCAGATTCTCTATTTCATTTTCGTGTTACGCCTATTGCACTGTTGGATAATTATTATGTGTTGAAAATATTTTTAAAATCAACAATAATCAAATAATTCTATAAACAAAAATATTGATCTTAAAAATATTCTTAATATATGTCGAGGTCTGATTATGCAAAACTGAAATGCAATGGAAGATCCAAATCTATGTTTACATGTGTATGTTAGCTGGATATGGTGGTGACAAATCCATTTCTTTTTTGCATGGAAGTTATGTGTAGAGGTCTCAACTGGGCCGGGCCGGCCCAGCCCAGCTCGGCCCAAACCGGTTATGGGCTGGCCCAGGCCCGGCCCAGTTCAGCAGATGGTGCGGGCTAGGCTGGGTTGCTCTGTCGAAATGGTCCCCTATTGGACTTTTTTTCAGGCCCAAGTCCAGGCCCGTGGCGGGCTTGCACTAAGTGGGCCTGAAGTGCACCTTATTTTTAGCAAAACCCAGCCTAGGCCCGGCCCACTCCATTCATGGGCCTGGGCCGGGCTGGTCCTAAATACTGGTGGGTCGATGTAGGCCTGGGCCGGGCCGGGCCAGCCCAGCCCAGTTGACAACTATAGTTATGTGGGTAGAGAGAAGTGGGGACTGAAACCTAAATTAAGAAAAGAGATGCTCGGACAATAAGATTAAATTTTCGAGATTCTTAAGTAGGGTTAGGTGCGACATAATTAAGAAGTCATATTATTATTGGGTTTTAAATACGATGGTGATGCATATGA
Source organism: Mentha longifolia (assembly GCA_001642375.2). Lineage (NCBI taxonomy): Eukaryota > Viridiplantae > Streptophyta > Magnoliopsida > Lamiales > Lamiaceae > Mentha > Mentha longifolia. Next base: position 28,164,497 of record CM038121.1, read on the forward strand.
CGTTAGAAAATGATTTGTAATCGTAAGCTAATAGGACCTACTCTTAAATATAGCAAATTTCATGTTTTCAAATTGGATAAGAGCCCATAAATCCAAAATTCGTCGGTAAAAATCTCATAATTAATGCCACACCTACACACTAATTCCCATTATAGCTTAATCTCCCTTCTATTTTTGGAGATAACTATTTTTTCCGACAAAAAAAACAAATATATTAAATATCATAAATATATACTCCGTACATTACTCATCCACCAAGAGTTTTTTTATATAAAGCTTTTTGGGCCGACTAAAGAAAAAATGAAACTATAAATTGTTACTCCGTATAATTTTTTAGATAATGAAAAAATATGGGTATAAAATATAAGAGTAATGCTCTAATGCTCACGTTGGACATACTTAATGTGTTCACGAATGACGTGATATTTGTATAAATAAAGAAATTAATAAAAAATATATCAAAATTAATTAATCCATACTATAAAAATCTAAACCATTCCTTAAAAAAGTAAAACTTAACAGAAAAAATTATTGACGTGACATTGCTACATGCCCATTAAATATGCTCACGGCAGTATTTTAGCGTTTCTGTAAAATATAATGGGGTGTGGGGAGCCGCCGCAGTCCTTACAAAAATAACAAGATTAATTAATATTTTAAAATATTTTATGATTATTTTATGAAAATATTTTATGAGTTTCCCGCGCAGAAGCAAGCAGAGTAGGAAGGGAATCCTATCCGTAGGGGTGGTGCTCTCCCTGGCCTCCGCCTGCAGAGGCGGTGGCGCGGCCGTATGGAGGGCGGTCATATATACGAGCTGCGGTGGCAGACAGGCGGTGGCTGAGACTGGGGCCCGTACACCTGCAGGCGGTGCAGGTTGTTACTTCCAAGCAAAACCTCCACAATTAATTCCCATTTATTTCTCTTCCTAACAAAATTTAATATTATTCCGACTTTGATCTGCTTTTAATTTAAATCATCGTTCATCTCAAAATAAAATTAAAAAATAAAAGAAAATTGTCACCTCTCTTCCTATCCTATCTCTTCACCATCCCATCATCTACCTTTTACTCTCTTCCCCATGTAATTTTGTTTTTTTTTTTTTAAATTCTAGACTCTACTTGCGGTAAATTCGATGTTTTCTTATTACAATTTGATTTTTTTTTTTGTTCAATTTTGGAATTAATGAATACTGCAAAATCTTTATTAAAAAAAATAAAAAAATAAAAATGAAAAGTGTAATTTCCATTTATGTTTCCTCGTGGGCAAAGAGGTCTAAGAGAGGAAGGGGTCAGAATGCAAATAAAGAAAAGATAGTATGTAGCCATGTTTTTTATTGAAATAAAAGAAACAACCTTAGTTCTGCCAAAGATATGCTCAAGATCTTCTCCCATTTAACTTTTTCCTCTTGTTTCGGCTTCCGTTCTGATTTCTTACTCTCTTCCTTTGTTCAACTTCTTGAACTCGTGAGTGTTTCGCAGCACGTAGAAAACACACTCAAGTGCGTGTGGCGGAGGTTGAAATGCATAGCTTCAAGTCTGCTGTAACTCAGGCTATTGCTCTCACCAACTCCGATGTCTATTGCCATTCTCAGTCACCCTTTTACCTCAGGTGCTTAAAAATCTTTGCTTTTTTTTTTTTCTTGGCTTCTTCCTCTCTTTTTTTTTTTTTTGATCTTTTTTTTTTGCATGCTTGCATATCTTCAATGCGGCTTCCTTAATATTCTTACATTTAATGTCACTACTGCATGTGTGGCTTTGGTGAAATTCTTTTTGCCTTTTTGTGTGTGTGTAGGAGTGAAGAAGGTGGTAGAAATGGGGCTCGCTTTTCCGATCTTGGGGAGCTTGAGCAGTCTGCTGGAAATGGGTTCCATCATCATGATGATGCTGTTAACTTAAGCAGAAGTAAGAAATTTCTCTCTGTGTATGTGTGTGTGAGAGAGAAAGAGAGAGAGGGATTACTTGTTGTAACTAATATTTATCTTCGGTTTTTAAACTAAATAGGCTCAATGTACAATGATTTGAAGGCAAGCAATGTCTCTGTTGTGTCTAGTAACTTGCAATTTGGTGGGCTCAACAATGTAAGTCTTCTTCTTCTCCAAAACTCAAACTTTACCCAGACTCTCTGTGTGTGTGTGTGAGTGTGTGAAAATGATTTTAATGGACTGTGTATGTGTTCTTGCAGAGTTTGGGTTCGGCAGAGTTGGTTTCATCAGCTACAGGTGTTGACTCAGCCCAGTTCATGTCCCACAAGGGCACAATTCTGGGGGTCTGCGGCGGTGGAGGCGGCGGCGGAGGTGGTGGCGCTATGGGAAATGGTCAATTTGAGAACTGGGGTGATTCAGGGGTGGTGGCAGATCACAGCCAACAGACTGACACTTCTACAGATACTGAAGACAAAAACCAGGTCCTTTTCCTTTTTTCTTCTCACTACTTGTTTTCTTGATTCCACAAAGCATGAAAAAGTTGAATCTTTTCTTTGTTTGTTTCAAGAATTTCACTAGTTTGGTTATTTTTATTTGGAACTAAGTAAAACTGGAGATGGGTTTTGAATTTTGTCTTCTACCTTGATATGCTTGGGTTCTACTGTTTATGTAGCTCTCCCACTACTTTTTTACTGTAGTAATAGTACTATTAAGTTGGAACTTGTGATTGTTCTTTTGTGAGTAGTAAATAATCCCATATATATTTTCCAAATTCTTCATTTTGTTTCCATTTTAATCCCTTTTTAAGTTAATAATTTAGATTGATGACTACTTAGCCCTCAGAACCAACAGTTAATTTCCTGCAAGAAAAAAGTTGTGGAAACTTGTACTTCCTCTGTCCCAACGAACTCAAGACGTTATATTATTTAAAACCTTATGTATATTCAAAAAACGCCTCAAGTTCATTGGGATGGAGGGAGTATTTAAATTTATGCTGATTTCTTGATTTGTTTGCCTACTTTCAGTATCCTGGAGTTCATAATGAAAGATTGATAGGTGTGGACTCCATGGACCAATTGAAAGGGAAATTGGGAGACCAAAAGGTTTCTTTTCTTTTTTTTTTGCTACTGATTTTACTTCTATATCCATGTAGATATAATGTTTTACTATCAAGTGACATTGTTTTGTATACTGTGCCTTTGTTCTAGGCTCTGCGTAGGCTAGCTCAGAATCGTGAGGCAGCGAGGAAGAGTCGAATGAGAAAAAAAGTAATTGCTAATTGTTTCGACATTTGTTTCTTGATCTTCTTGTAGAGATTTATATGCTTACCACCTTCCCTACTTATGTAATACCTAAACCATTGAAAAAGCTTAGTATTTCCCAGCAATTTTGTAAAAAAATTCATCTACTAACTTCATTTAGTATTTGTTTTGTTTTAACAATGCAAAGTCAGTATTCTTAAATGACGTGTAGTTTTGGTTTTGTTGTAGGCCTATGTTCAACAGCTCGAGAACAGTCGACAGAAGCTTACACAACTAGAGCAGGAGCTGAAACGGGTTCGACAACAGGTACTTTCCTCTCATCGTATATGAGAACAATGGCTACATGTTATATTGCATAATTATATTCATTCTTATTCTGTTTTATACAAGTATATATAGAGCTAATACCGAAAATGCAGGGCGTGTTTGCTGCATCCGGATACACTGCAGATCATACTTTAGGTGGAAATGGTAAATAATTACTCTTCATTTCGACATCATTTCATTAAGGAGAAGTTTTTTTTCTTAAGCAACGGATTGATTCTTATCATAATCATGAAAACAGGGCCCATTGCATTCGACTTAGATTACACGAGATGGCTGGATGAACACAATCGACTGATTAATGATCTCAGGGCAGCCGTGAATTCTCACGTGGGAGACAGTGAACTACGCCTTCTAGTTGAAGGAGTGATGTCTCACTACGATGATATATTCCGCCTTAAAAGCATCGGGGCGAAATCGGACGTTTTCCACATGCTCTTGGGGATGTGGAAAACGCCCGCTGAAAGATGCTTCATGTGGCTGGGAGGATTCCGTTGCTCCGAGGTTCTCAAGGTGTGTAATCTAATGATATTCTGATCTTAGTATCGTCACATTTTGTTCTAACTATGTATATAATGCGTTGAAATCTTGAAACTTTAGATACTCGGGAATCAAATCGAGCCGTTGACAGAGCAACAGCTAGTGGGAATTTGCAACTTACAGCAATCCTCTCAACAAGCTGAGGATGCTTTGTCTCAAGGAATGGAAGCTCTGCAACAGTCACTAGTCGAGACGCTTTCCTCGAATTCCCTCGCCCCTCGGAACTCGGGAAACGTGTCTGATTACATGGGGCAGATGGCCATTGCTATGAGCAAGCTTGCTACACTTGAGAATTTCCTTTATCAGGTATGACTCTTATAGCAATCTAGAAACTTTTCGTGTTCGCCTCATTACAAGTACTAACAGCTGTGAATGTTGTACCTTCGCAGGCTGACCTTCTAAGGCAGCAAACGCTGCAACAACTGCAGAGAATTTTAACTACTAGACAAGCTGCACGCGCTCTTCTTGCCATTAGCGATTACAGAACGAGGCTTCGAGCTTTGAGCACATTGTGGCTAGCACGCCCCAAGGAGTGAGCCCGACTTCTCATTCTACGTGAAAAATGCTCGATTTATTCGCCTCTTGCCATGTAAGTAGAGCTTTTTTTTTCCTAATGAGGAAAAACCTATTCGATGATTTCTCGACGATTGTTTTGTGATTTGTGAAAAAGCTCTTCAAGTAGTGAAGAATTGGTTTAATCTTGGTGTGTTGGCTGTACAAATGCATGAGATCTTTTCATTGTTTATGAGATTAAACACCTTTGAATTAGAAGAAAAATAGGTGTCATTTTATTCATTCATTCATCCATAATTTACACATATATACTTGAAAAAAAAAGAATCAAAAAATATTTTCTAATAAATCATCAGTTTCTCTCCACGCGCTTGTATGTTCTTCCACTCTCGTTCCTCTTCCTTCCTGCATCCATACAAAGAGCAAAAAGTGAGAAAACAAACCAAAAAATTATATTAATCTCATAATTAAAGTAAAAAATTAAAGCACATAGTGAAAATCAAAGCACATACTTGATCTGCTCTTCTTCTTCGACTGCTGCACAATTTGTGGGATGAAAACGCCGGTTCCGTTTCCGGTTCTCCACAAATTCATTATCCACGCAGGTGCGGCGATCTCCTTATTCGGGGGCCAATCGTAGTAGCCTCTCTGTTTCTGGTTTGCCGCAGCCGTGATTGAATTCTTGTTTCCGTACACTCGTTCTTTGTATTCTTCGTCTTCGTCTTCTGCTGTGAGTTGCAGAACTTGCTTCCTCAGTTCACGGTAGAAGACATCGTCCTCGTACTCGTATTCGAACTCGTTGACGTTTGCTGTCTGAATTTCTTGGAGAAAATCCATGGCTGATTGCTTTTGTGTTTGTGTTTACTTGCAATATGTATTGCGATATACTTCTATATATATAGTGTGCGAAAAGTTTGGGTTCGTTTTTGTCAAATGTTGAATGACTGCAGCGTAAAAATGAGTCTTGCTAGTCTTCTCCAAGTGGATGCAAATGCTTAGAAAATTCTGGTTTTTGTAATTTAGTGGTGAGTGATTTTATATTTAATTGATTTTTATTTTAATTTTGATGACTTGAGTTTTCTTAGCATCGAATTTTCTGCACCGGTTTTGGGTATAAGACGCGTTGAATTGTTTTTTTTAGATCTCGTGGAAACTTCCATTTTGTGAACTTTATTGAATTAATAAAATCTTGCCTTTTAAGTAAATGATGATTTTTCTAATTATTGTGCGTGTGGGTCGGGTCGTGATAAAATTGCATGGAAGATTCTCTTGCATGATAGTGCATTTTAATGTTTGAACGTGTCTTAAGGTTTGTGTCTTTAGGTTTGTGTATTTTAGGTTTGTGCATTTTAATGGAGGGGCAAAATAAAAATTATTTTTATACCCCGACGTTTTTATATTATTAATGGGGCAAAAATTCCCAAAATTTAGACAATTATATAAAATTATGCATAAAATATGTTACATTTCTACACAATTGCTAGTATTCGAAGAAGATTGAGGTGGGACATTTGCCCCACCACTCTAAAGGGTGGCTTCGCCCCTATTTTGAAATATACATTAATTAATGGAACAACAGTACTCTATCCAATTCAGAGTTATTGAGTATGTACGAGTTGAATTCTTTGGACCTCATGTATTTGTTATTTCATCAGTATAAATTTTTTACTTACCCAAAAAAAAGAAAAAAAGAAAAAAAAAAAGAAGTGGGTTCTTTTTGGCGGGACGAAGGAATATTTTTTTTTATAATTTGACACCAGTATCACAATTTATTTACAAAAATATGTCATTTAATCCACTTTAATGATTAAAGTAGACCTCTTTCTACATTCTAAATGGACTATCTCTTCACTAACATGGTATTCATCTAACATTTATTAAAGCTCGTGCCGAAGACAAATGTGTTTATTAAGCTGGATGGGAGGGAGTGTAATAATGGGAGGTATATTGATAATGATTAAACATGAAAATTAGTTGAAGGTATGTTGAAACTGGTTGACTAAATCGGATTCTCCTAAAGTGATAAGGGGAGGGTATTAGTTTTATTGAATTGAATTATATATACCACAATCTAATCCCTTATTTTGTCACATCATGTTCTCCAATTACATTATATTGCAATTTAAATGATAAAATGTCTTCAAGCGTAGCGAATAAGGTCGGAAATGTAGTATAGGCCAAGCAGACTGAGTCAATCAACTTTTTTTGATTATTTATATTTCTTATATGAATTGAGGAATTATTTACGGAACTTTCTTGTTTGACTCTTCTTCCTTTCACACAAAATTATACTGTATTTGAAGCTAAAGAGTGATGTTCAATATTTTGGCCGTTTACTAGTGAAGAGCCACACAAAAGTGTTATATCATGGGATCAAGCTCAACTTTTTTTATTTTTATTTTTTTAATAAGTTGAACGAAAGAATCAAGTATTCAGGCATAGAAAAGGTTCACAATTAGTAATACTGAGGAATGCTCACTAGTCATCGTAGACATATTTAATATTTAATATGTCTATGGTTGATGTGACGTCACGATTGTATATTTATGGAAGATTATTATAAATACATAGTACTCCGTACTATTTCTATTCCACTTTATTAGTCTCATTTCATTATTGTATGCCTCACATATAATCAATTTGTAGGACTAATGAAGTGGGACGCATGAAGTATTATAAAACTTAACTTTACCGAAAAAAATTAAACTCTACTAAAGAAATTAAACCTTAAATAGAAAAAGTATTGGAGTGACACCAATACATAAACCATTAATATATTAATATATTAAATGTGTCCACAGTAGGTAGATGAACGTTTCTGGTAGTATTGTATATAAGAAAATAAGCCATGATCTCAATCAATCTCTGGCTCAACCTTGGCCCAAACTATGATACAAACCAATTCAATTTAAGGAATTCTTAATGGATTCACTTGGTATATGAAACAATTAATTTTCTATATATTTCAAGGTCTACTATACCAACGCATTAAATGCTACTCGTACACGAACGTTGCAGAAACATTACATATAATTCACATAATTTGAATCTATATATTTAGTCCAAAATGAAAGCCATTGATCATAGACAAATCCACACCATTATCAAATTCAACGCACATCTTCTTTTTCAAAAATTATCCTCAACGGTAGTAAATAGAATTAAATACAACCACTCGCATTCTTAATCTGAAGATTTCCCATCTATTTAAACATTTTATAAATCCTTCCGAAACTCAAGAACAAAAAAATAATTAACGAAATGGAAAAGAAATCCGACGGCAGCAGAAGCGAGTACGAGAATTATGAAGACGACACATTTTACTTAGAATTGGAGAGGCAGATTGTTCGATTGATCGATGACGTCAGTGCTGACGAACGCAAGCCATGTAAATGTAAAGAAGCGTCGTCTATTTCGAAGGAAGCTAATTTGATAAGTGATGAGAACAGATTGTTGCACGGCCGAAGCTACTATGATTGGTCGGTGTGCCGGAACGCCGTCGTTCCTCCGGCGCCGGCGTATTTGCCGGCGGGGAACGTCGGGACTGGAGTTTTCATACCTCAACACCATGGCGCCAATTTCGAATTCCGGGATTGTAAGAAATAGTACTCTTTTTTTCTTTTCTTTTTTTCTTTCTTCAATTATTTTTTTGAGAGATTACTTATTGACATGGCATTTATAGATTATAGATTATATATAATAACGATAAAATATTATTTCATTTTTTTTTCCTAGTTGAAAATCATTTTATGTTTATCTTCGGATAGTTGAAATAAATCGGATCAGATTGCCTACCCACGTGACATCGTCTATTGAATTCATGTATGAAGGACACGTGACATAATCAATAATTAATGATTTAAGATTTATATAAGGAAATATATAATGCAATAGACGATGTCACATACGTAGGCAATAAAAGATCCTATGGTGAAATCTATAATACAAAATCTTAAACTTTCGCGCAATTTTCCCATAAATGAGATTGATTAATTTTGAAAGCTAGAGAAAAAATATATTAAATTAATTAGATGTTAATTTGTACTACTCTAGATGATGACGATAGAGCACAAAAAAACGTCTTTTTTTTTTTTTTAAGTGTCTCGTATTATATTTTAACCTTTTTTTTCTTTCTGAGCACCAATTATATTCAATCTCGAAATTTAGAATGATTAGAAATAATAATGTTAGGAAAACAAATTAAGAAATTAAGAAATACTCTAAATAATTAAATAAAACGGTTAGCGAACCGCCAACTGCCGCATCTTTTCGAACGGTTGCCTTTCGAAAATTCAAATATAAGTTTCCTCCCTCACCCATACTTACCGCCGTTACCCTCACCCTCACCACACAACAAGTTGAAAATGAATGGGTCGTCGTCGTATACGCCACCGTCAGCCCCACCGGAGCCACCAACAGCGGCAGCGCCAACTGCCGGGACTCACCGCGCTCCTCCCACACGCGCCGCTTCGAGTTTGAACCATCACGCTCTTGTCCCGTGGTCGACTGGCCTTTGTGATTGCTGCGACAACGTTAGCATTTGTAAGCCTAATTTTTTTTTTTTTAATTAAAATTCATTTTTAATTCATGAGTTCATTATAAAATACTACTAGATTATTATATAATAACAATAATAATAATAATGTGTGTATGTGTTTTCTCTAATTTTTTCAGATTATTTAAAACTTTATTTTTTCTCTAACTCCATCCACAAGAATACTATGAATGAAGTCCATAGTTTGAAATTGTTTTTTTTTTTTTTTTTTGTTTGTTTTTTTGTTTTTTGCTTTTTTCAAGTTGTACTCCCAATAAAAAAAATTATTTTGGTTCTAGTGCTTTTAGCATTAGAAAAATACAATTATTGAGTCTCTCGTTCAAATTTCTGGCTCTGTCACTATGCAGGTTGCCTAACGTGTTGTTGTCCATGCGTGACGTTCGGTCGAATCGCAGAAATCGTGGACAGAGGGTCAACTTGTAAGTCACAAAATTAACTAATTTTACTCGCTCATCAAATTAATTTTCATAAATTTTGTGAACGTTAATTTAATTTGTTTTGACAGCATGTGGAGTGAGTGGGGCATTGTACTCGATGATATTTTGCATTACCGGTAGCTCTTGTTTATACTCGTGTTTCTATCGATCCAAATTAAGAGGCCAATATTTTCTCCAAGAGCAACCTTGTACGGATTGCTGCGTCCATTGTTGTTGTGAAATGTGTTCCTTGTGTCAAGAGTATCGAGAACTCGAAATCCGAGGATTTGACTTATCTATCGGTAGGTGTTTCGTTTTATTAAAAATAGAGTCATTCACCCCCTTAAAAGAGTTTTTTTAAGGAGGTAAATGACCCAATTTTAATATATTTATTTTAAGTTTTTTTTTAATTTATGTAAATTTTGAATTGTAATAATAAGTGAATGTGTATAGGATGGCATGGGAATTTGGAGAGGCAGAAACAAAAGGCTGCTCCTAATATGGCTCCATCAGTTGAACAAGGCATGAAGCCATAGAGGATTTCTTTTATTTTATTTTAATTATCTTGTAATAATTTAATTAGAATTTAATCTTTAAGTGTAAGACTTTGATTTGACTATATATTCGTAGAATGTTAAGGTCTTATAGTAAATTATTAAATATGATTTCGACATTTACACTCTCGTAGAATATTTATATCACGAATGAAATCTTCGACGAACAAAAATCTTCTACGGTAAAGAAATTTCGGTGCCGACTTAGATTGAGGATAATATCCCACATTGGAAAATACAAGTCAACGTATTTTGGAATTTCACCACTATTAAAAGTAAATAAAATTTATACAAGTCTAGCTTGTTATTTATTACGTGTAATAAATGGAACTCGATAGCTTCATAGCTTAATACATATCATAATTAATCATTTATCAATTAATTGACCATGCAATTATATAAATTGATTAATTATCAAGTAGTTGACCATGCAATAATATATGTATAGGGGAATATCCAATTAAAGGAGAGAGAGTCAAGAAAGATAAAGGTGGTCGGAAAGATTCTATGATTTTTGAGAATGGGATGCATTTCGAAGAGAGGATGAGCTCACATGTCTACTCCTTATAGTTTCTTATCTTACTTTTGGAAACAATGATGGTCAAAATTAAATAAAGAATCAAGAATAAAGATAGTTGCCTATTTGCTTGTGTACTTGGAAGATTTTGTTCTTGATTCCATATCTATCTATATACTCCCACATCCTTTATTCCTTTTGATTCTCCATGCCACAAAATATATCACTCTAAAAGCTATAGAATGTTTAGACGTAATATTAGAACATACTTCATCTATTTCGTCGAATAAACTACATTTTTTTGGTAATTTTGGCATTCTTTTCAACGCTTTTTGATGATGAGTTTTAAAATGGATTTTTGAAGATTTTTTTCTTTTACGGGATACTACAACTGTCAAAGTATCCCGTAAAAGAAAAAAAATTTTAAAAATTCATTTTAAAACCCAACATCAAGAAGCGTGAAAAAGCGTGTCAGAATTGCCAAAAAGAATTGTAGCCTATTGGATGAAATGAAGGTAGTATACAGTAGTGTAAGTAGAGGAATTTTATGTCTATATATGGCTGACGTGAATATAGTATATTAATTTAAAGAAAATACTTATTAATATATTTTATAAAAATATATTTGAAATCTTATTAAAAAATTATTGACGATGGGTACGTTATAGACAGTAGAGCATTTCTAAGTTTTCATCCCATGCAGAGTCCATACTTAACTGAAAGAAATAATTAATTACCATAATGGATCATGAAAATTCCAGAACACGGTTTTAATTTGACTGAAACTTTTATTGTTACTTTTATTTTTTATTGAGAGAAAAAAAAATTAAAATATATTTTGTGGGGGACAACCAGAAGTTAGGTCGGCTCTTTTTTGACTTTAGATGCATCGATTCTTGTTTTTTTCTTCCCCCGTTTCATTTAAATTTTAAACCGTAATTGTGTATATATTCCGAGTAATTTTATGCAATAATTTGTACTCCGTATATTACTATTAATAAAGCCTGATATATTAAAATTATTTATTTAAATACAGTTGACTTACATGTGTCATGCCACAAACCTAGATATGCATAATTTTGGCCCCCACGTTATAATGTCTATAGTCTACATGCATCCAATTTATTCAATTATTATTCTATTCTAAAATTGTCATAAAGTTTGATGATTGCTCACATCTTTGACCTCATGGAATGGTTGTTACCCACTTCTTCATGCCCACCTATTTCAATTTCAATTTCTTATTTATTAATCTATATATTGTCTTCTTATTCTTCACGAATATCACGATGGAAGGAAAAAAGAAATTGTTTTTCTATTCCATTCTGTGATTCTTAACCTTTATAATTGTTTGAAATACTATAAACATAACACATTAATTGAATATTATAATTCCTCCCACTTTCAATCTTTTCTTTCATACACTTTACCTCTATATATATAAATACAACCTCCTTCACTTCTTCCTCCATCAAACTCTCTCTCTCTCTAAAAAAAAATAATAAAAATGGCTGCGATGACAATAGACCCAAATCTCAGCCTCGGAATCAACAGCAAAGCTTCCAAAAACAAACTTCAAGTGGTAGAAGAAATCGAGGGCTTGATCAAGGTGTACAGTGATGGCCACGTGGAGAGGCCGGAGATCGTGCCAAGTGTCGGTTGCTCATTGGCTGCGGACCTCGGAGTCACGTGCCGCGACATGATCATCGATAACTACACCAACATCTGGGCGCGTATCTATGTCCCAACCGCCGCCGCCGCCAAGAAGCTGCCCTTGCTACTCTACTTCCACGGCGGCGGATTCTGCGTCGGCGCCGCCTCCTGGGCCTGCTACCACGAGTTCCTCGCGAAGCTCGCCGCCAGAGCTGGCTGCGCCGTCGTCTCGGTCAACTACAGGCTGGCGCCGGAGCACCCTCTCCCCGCCGCCTACGACGACGGCGTCAAGGCGGCGGTCTGGGCCAGGCAGCAGGAGTTCGCCGGCGGCAGCGAGTGGTGGGCGGGGAAGTGCGACTTCTCCAGAATCTTCCTCGCCGGAGACAGCGCCGGCGCGAACATCGCGTACAACGTGGGGAAGAGGGTGAGTAATTCGCTGGGAGGAATCAAGGGGTTGATATTGATGCAGCCGTTCTTCGGAGGGGAGGCGCGGACGCAGTCGGAGAAGTGCATGGCGCAGCCGCCGCGGTCGGCGCTGACGCTGGCGGCGTCCGACGCGTACTGGCGGATGGCGCTGCCGGCGGGGGCCGGCCGCGACCACCCGTGGTGCAATGCGGGGGCGGCGGCGGAGCTGCGGCGGGCGGGGGCGGCGGTGATGGTGTGCGCGGCGGAGACGGACATACTGAGGGACCGGAATCTGGAGTGGTGCGCGGGGTTAGCGATGGAAGGAGTGAGAGTGGAGCAAGTGGTGAGTAAAGGCGTTGGCCACGCTTTTCAGATTCTCAATAAGTCGCATTTGGCACAAACGCGACTTCAAGAGTTGCTTTCCCATGTTAAGATTTTTGTGGGCAAGTATTAGTAGATAGAATGGAATTAAAAAATTCTTGGCCCCATTGTAACTACCAAGTACAGCTAGAATTTATACTTAAGTTTTAGTGTTCGAGAAGCTTGTATTGTTATGCATTCAATTACTCTAGTGGAAGAAGTTTATTTAAAATGGAAAATAAGAAATGAAATTGTACACTCTGACAATTCTCTATCCGAATGTTGTCAGAATTAGGATTATATTCCACTTTCCTTATTACATATCTAATGAAAACATTTTCATAAAGATACCCTCTCAAGCCTCGTTTGGTAGCAGAAACAAGTCAACAATAGCCCACATAAATGAAGTTTATTTATCTCGATTGCCCGTAAAATAGTTCTGACCCGTGACAAAAGTCATTGTTTCTATTTGATAAATTATCTGACCTTCTCTCTTGAATAAACTTTTACCTTGGCTGAACAATATCTCATCAAGATAATTTTTCATGTTTATTTTTATTTATTTTTATTTATCTTACCTAGCATTTTTCTCGTGAAAGCTACTTATGAATTAAACAACTTTTCATTTGGATGAGCACTTAATTAAGGCCTTGTTTAGTATCCCAAAAAATTAAGCCTAAAAAAATTATCTTAGCTTATTTATGAGGGCAACTAAACAAGCCCTAAATATATTAAACACAATTATTAATATATGTGATGAAGAGGGAATATGTGCTTTTGGTTTGGTTAGACATTAAAAATGGGGGGCATGAATGATATATAATTGGTTGAAGATGGTTGCTTAATAGCCTACAATGTGGCATCTTAAAGTAAGAGCTACAATTATATTGCTTTAGATGCAGAGTAAGTAAGCTTTTTGATAAGGACATGAGTGATGCACATTGCAGGGGCTTACATTAGTCAAATACTACTATATGATAATTATATCCCTTAAATTATCATCATTTTTATTGAATTATATGTATGATACGCAATTCATGTCCTATTATTTTGTCGCATTTGTAGGCGACATATACAAACTAGGTATGCACTAATGAACATTATGCTTCTACAATTTCAGTTAATTTTTGGGATAATTACCTCAAAATACATAACATTTACTGAAATTCTAGTTTAACACATGAACTTCAAAATTTACCTATAAATACACAACCTTTTAATTGTTTCTGATTTTGCATACGATATCGATTTTTTTTATTTTTATTTTCTAATTTCATCAAATTTCATACTGATATAGAAATCAGAAGTTAGATCTGTTGAAAATTAATCATTCGTATATTTAAATAAATTACTCTCACTAAGAAACAATCAAAAGATTATGTATTTATAAGTAGATTTTAAAACTTGTGTGCAAAATCAGAATTTCACCAAAAGGTTACGTATTTTTGGGCAATTTCTCCTTAATTTTTCTATTATGACTAAAAAAATTGACGAAGAATTAGAAAAACCCATACGAAACAAACAAGATTAATTGGACAAAAGGGCCTAAAATTAATGTCGAGAAAGCTGTTTAAGCTTTAGCTTACAAAAACAAGAAAATACACTACTCTATAGAACACTATCGACGGCAGAGCCCAAAAATATAGAGGAAAAAGCATAGATCAAGAAACAATTACAGAATAATTTGTATGTTATCAGATCCAGAAACAACAATGGCTATATCAAATACTACAACTAGAATCATCTAGGTCGACATCATGACATGATCGATCGACTGGAGCGCTTCATTCGCGAAGAAACGAACATCCACATCGGGATCCTCCGATAGCTCGACCAAACTGGGGCGAATAGTCTTTTCCACCACCTAAAGAATCAAGAGAAGCGTTTCAGAAAGAGGGTACTGTACTTTTTCTGCAGATGTATAGAGGAATGTATACTCACGGATTGATCAACGATGGGGATCATCGACTGCAACACCTTG
Organism: Mentha longifolia; assembly: GCA_001642375.2. NCBI lineage: Eukaryota > Viridiplantae > Streptophyta > Magnoliopsida > Lamiales > Lamiaceae > Mentha > Mentha longifolia. Next base: position 28,179,501 of record CM038121.1, read on the forward strand.
GCCACGTTGAACTTGATGTTTGGCACCCTGCGAAATGATTTTAGGTTTTGATTATTGGAGGTGAAAAGGAGTGACGGTGCAGCTAATGAGGGAATTAGTTACCTGTCCTTTGTCGCGTTCACAATCACGGGTAATAATTTCGAACATGTTATGTCAGAACCCATGACGGGTGCAAGGAGTGAGATTGCCTGAAGCACTGTCATACGGTACAGATAGTGTGGGTTCGTTACCATATCCAAGACCTGCATCAGATCACATCGTAAATTCTTGAGTATTAATACATACCAAGTAGAAAGAAACTATGTCGAAATGTAAGAAGTGTCGACAAACCTGAGGAACTATATGCTGCATTGCCCATTCCGGACCGAATTCCTCAGCCAAACGCTTCAAATTATTCGCAGCAGCATCTCGAATCGAGTAGACCTGCAGATAGTTCCCAAACTCTGAGAATTACTATCGTTTTCTTTTGCTAATAACATTTTTTGCCTCAGAATATCACTAACCTTGTCCTGCAGCCACTGCATGCAAAGGGCACCTAGCTTATCATCGAAGAACCCGACACCTAACTGACTAGCCAACAAAGGTATATATTCTATAATGGCGAGTCTGACTCTCCAATGTCTGTCCTCTGCTAGTTCGACGATAGCTGGTAATAAAGATTGGGAGAGGAGATCGATTCCTATAACCTGCATCAGTGGAAAGAAGAATAAGTGCGACTTGAATAAAGTGAAACGAGGAGGAAAAATCGAATAGGGAAGCACTGACCTGATTGACTTGATCCAACTTGCTAATGATATTGAGGCGAACGTCTGGGAATTCATCTTTCAAGAGGGAGAGAAATATTGGAAGAAGTTGTTCGATTGTTGCATCCTACATCAGTTGAAAATCCCAACGTTCAATATTAGTACGAACTTGAAATAAATAATGGACATTAGTACTGATCAAGTAGTTGCCATTGATACTCGCAAATTATACCTTTCCCAAAACAGGAGCCATTCCCATGATGACAGATGCCAAAGCAGACCTTACATGTTGCGAAGAATCAGATGACAATTCCTGCAAGAGATTATTTTGGAAACGATAAGTACATTAATATAGTAAGAAGTAAAACCTGGATCTAGACTAGAATGTTACCTTTACGCAGGGAAGAATATGCAGTATAGCAAGTTCGGGATCAAGAATCCTACAGAATTTTGTAACTTTTCCGGCAGCTGCAATTCGGACTTCCGCTTCATTATCACGAAGCAGGCGCACATATGCAGGAACTAAATCCGTCCTTGAAATGTATAAAAAATGACATTTGTCAAACTACTGCTTTTAAGACTGAAAGGTAACTGTTGGACCATTTATAACAAGATTCATTGGACACTAAATCAAATTCACAGAAAAGTATACGTTGCTAGTTGCAAAAACATCATAATTCAGAAGCAGATCTAAACACTTACCTAGTAGGTTCAGGCCCTACAGCCTCACAAAGCTCATACAATTGATTGGCAACCATGTAACGAACACGCCAAGACTTATCCTGATGAGAAACACATGCCAAGACTCAATCGTAAGTTTCAATAACTATTACCAAAGATACCAAGGTAAATCTTCAAGCAAGTAACTATAGCAGATTCAGCAAACATCATTATAAACAGCACTAGTTTCGACTATACCTGTGAGAAGTTGACAATCACAGGGAGAATATGGGCAACACAATCTTGAGGCTCCAGCAACTTGCCAAGAGCAGCACAGCCCTCAACAGCTAGTAAGCGAACAGAATCTTGATCTGAAAAGAACAGCTTAGATGAGTCACTTTCGGTATACTGACATATAATCTACCCTCTAAATTTCCCCTCAATGAAGACACGTCGTAGCAATATTATTAAAACCAGCTGGACACAACAGCAATCAGTGAAAATACTCAAAATTCGACTAACCATCCTGTGTAAGATCCTCAAACATAGACATGATATCAGTCTTGAGATGAGCAGCTTCCACTGTGGCAGCAAACTTTCCCAAATTTGTTGCAGCAGCTCTTCTCACCATAGGCATATCATCTTGACACAATTGGCTGTATATCGACCTTAGTTCCGTCTTTAGCATATCAGGAGCACTTGAATATGCAATATGAAATAAGCCACAAGCAGAGACACGGGCTGTAAACCATTCGCCCGCTGCCAGTCTCTGGAATTCCATATAGAAACAAGTCCAGTCAAGATGAAGAAATCGTTTTTAGTAGCATAAGGAATGATGAAACAAAGAGCAAGTTAAATATCCCACCTTCACAAGAGGCATAAACGAGTCGACCAAATCACTCTCCCTCATTTGTGATCCAATTCTGCACAATGACTCCACAGCTTTGTCCCTCACACACGTCTCCTCCACAGTGCAAAGTGTTTCGAGAGGAGGTAGCAAGACGTGAGCATGTTCCTCCCCTCCCACATATGGAATGAAAACACCCAACTCTTCAGCCATGGCAAGCAGAACCTCATCATCATCATCGTTGTTCTCACTCAGAAATGGAATCAACTCCTTTCTAGTCCTCTCCTCCCCAAGAGCGCGTGCAATGGTGGACAGTCTACGTATAGAATTCAAACGAAGCTGGATGTCTTCGTTCTTTAGCTCGTCTATCAGGACCGCTATTGGATACAGTGGCTCATCCACCATCGACATTGTGACCAAATATTACTGGTACGACAAACTACAACTTCATAAAACCAATTTTTGAAAACTATCAGCACACCAAATTCACAGTCTAAATCCATAAAAAAATGCTAAAGACAACCAAAGAGAGGTATGAAAGTCACAAAACTTCATTTTCCAATCACCCAATTTAACTTGACCCCAAATTATTAGAAAACTAAAAAAAGCAAAGACGTTGAGCTGCAAAACAGATCATGATCTCAAGAAAAGACAAAAAAATGCATAAGCCCAGAATCTAAACGCGAGATCCCATTACTATGTTAGCTATAAGAACTAAACGCAAGGGATAAGGATAAAGTTAGGTCATTGTAAGAAAGAAACACAATTTTCTCAGAACAAAACTAATGAAAACATCATCCTAACCAGTTCAGAAATGGGAAGCGACGCGACCCACACTAAGAATTTCACAAGCCCTATTCGGTCCTTAATTTTGGGAGTTAGGGTACAGAAAAAGCAGATCAAAATCAAAGGGGAGAAAGGCAAGATCTGGGCTTAGAATCCCTAACCCAATACGATTAAAGTGAGAAAAATCCCAGCTTAATAGATGCATACAACTGCAGTGTAAAAAACACAAGAAATATAGAGGAAGGTGAAGAAATTTACCTTGGGGCAATAAGTTCCGACGGCTCCCTCAGATTCAAAGGCGCTTTTGGAGAGAGAAACAAAGGGGGTTGAGAGAGAGAGAGAGAGGGGGAGGAGATATTTATGAATTTTCTATTCGAATTTTCAGTCCGATGTTTTTAATGTAAATTAGAAGAAGAACAAATGCCCCAAATACAGTCTCTCATCAAAGAACGTATTTTTATTCACTTTAATCAACAAGGCAGTGAAGCGAATGTTGATTAGAAAAAAAAAAACTTTTTCTTTATAGAAAAGGATAATTTAAAAAAAAAAATTCTAGATAAATTAACCTTTTTTTTTTTCAATAGAGAGTCGCCGATCAGTCAATTTTCAATTTTTCACAAAAAAGAAGAAGAAGAAAGAATATAGAATAGATGGCCATTTTTCCACAAAAATTGAGAAATAATTGTTCAAAGTAGTCGAAAAAAGTACAACTGCAAAAAAAAGTGAAATTGAGTAGATCAATTTTATAATACCCCTTATTCATTCAAGATCATTATGTATGTAAACTAAGCCGGAAAAAAAAATACATATTTAAAAGCAAAATATTAATTTTAGAATGGATAAGAAAGTATTATACTATTTCTGTGGGACAGACAAGTCTATTACTGATTTTATTTAGGGAATAAATTTATTCAACAATTTACAAAAATGTACATCCTCTTGGCAATCCACACACAAAACAGCAACGGAAATTCTTGAAATTTATTGATTCAAGTAGAACAGAAAATTGCTTGATTTCTCAGAAATCAAATGTTTTGAACCTCAAATCTTGCAACTTTTGCAGCCGTTTATACATCAAAATATCTTCTTTAAACCTCAAACTCCTCACTGATCTTGTCCAAAGTTCTATTGTCCTATGTCCATTCTACTTGACTCGATTGTATTATTTTATACTCACATATATTCAACGGGACGGAGAGAGTACATCTTTTATGGCAATCCACAGACAATTGGAAACTGGAAACTGATGATTTATTGATTCAAAGAGCAATTCCCAACTGCCACACAAACAACTGATTGATTCAAAATATTGCAACTTTTGCATCCAAACTCACTTCTTGAACTTCATACTCCTCACTAATCTTGTCCAAAGGCCTAAACTCTCTGTCAAAACAACAATGTCCGGATCTCTGAACTCTGCTTCTTCACTCAACTCCTCGAAGCAATCCACCACGTTCTGCAGCCTCGCCACGAATTCAATCAAGAGGGAAGCAAAAGTAGCAAGAGACAAAGAGCTCGCGCTCTCATAAGTCATGATCTCGTTATCTCCAACCAATCCATCGCCTTCCAAAGAATACGAAGAAGGCCACGGCACTAGCTTCCTCAAGTTCTGCCTAGGCAACAAGTCTTTACTAGGCACTAGTTTGTTTACGTAAATTGCATTCTCACTATAAGACTTTAGGCCAAGCTGCAAGGGGTGGTGCTCGTCCCTTTCGCTTGGGAGATCATCGAGATCATCTAGAACCTTCCTATGGCTGCCAATCTCCCAGCTCTCAGAATTCACTAGAAGGAAGGATCTCTGGTCTATCTTCTTCTGCAGCTGCTCGGCTGCCTCGTGCACTTGTTCTAGAATGTTCTTGAATGATTCTAGCTTCTCCATCTTCTCTATCTTGCTCCCTAGCTCGCGTAGAACTCTTGCTCCCTCTCCACTCACCTTTTGGAGATGGACACGAAACACCTGCCTTTTCTCCGGTGGCGCCTATGATTTTTCGCGTTCTTGAAAAGTTAAGAACACAAACACGAAGTTCTTGAGCTAAAGATGCTAAAAATGACAAATTCACCTGAATTTCAGACAAGATGCATCCATGGAGTGCCATTACAGAATAAGCACAGTGCCTAACTGCATTACTTGCTTTCACATAAGTCTGCCATGGATAACCGAGCATTCTGTAGCGCCCGTGAGGCGGCTCCCATATAGCAAATCCTAACTGCATAAATCAGTTGGAGTTTCATTACCATAGATAGTAATCTATGCAGAAAGTTTCACCTTCTTAAACTTTTTAAACTTTTTTTACCAAGGTTTTCTCTCTGCTTGAAGATTCAATGACTGATTTGTAGCCAAGGTAGAGATCATCAATGGATGCTTGAGAAATAAACCTACTGCTTGTTCTTTCATAGTTCTCACTCTTCAAGTAACCATTCACACAACCTGATCAATTTTGACAGTTAAAAAAAAACAGGTAAAATTTCAAGATTTTTGGAAAATGATATGGATATGTTTGTGTTGATGAAATTAAGATTCAAGACCTTCTAAAGATGTAGCAAGCTCTTTGAAATTATTCACCACGAGGCGGTGAAGATCGTCTCCGGACCAAATCGGGTAGATGCAGATGTTGATGACGAAGCAAGTACAAGCACCTAAAGCAATAAGTATTAATCTAGTAAGAATTGCTAGAACATAGCCTCCTGTTCTGTTCCCAGCCACCATTAATATGCAGAAGGTAAGCACGAAAACCCGGAATCCATAATCATAAGGCGCCATCGTTGGATACAGCCTCAAGTATGAAGCACAGAATCCTACAAACCAGTCTACAAACATTACTCAAAAAATTCAAATTTTTTCAACAAAAAACATATGAAAAAGTACATTATTTCAAGAAATTTGTGACAAACCAGCTATGAAGAAACTTATAACAATCACAACTTTCTCAGATGGCCCTGCTAAGAGTGACAGCCATGCAAAGAGGAAAGCAAGCATTCCAGCGAAGAACGTGCCTAATCCGCGGTTGAATCCTTTGATGAACGTCGCCCCTTCACAAAATCGGACACCAATTGCTTTCAAACCTTTCAAGAACTAAAGAAAAAACACGAGAAGTGATCAATGGTCGTACCTATACTGAACTCGAACATGACAATCACAGTCAATATAGCCCAGATCGAATACTGCGTTGCATCTTCAACCGGCATCTCCCAAAATATCAACAATGAAACAAGGGCTAATGCAAATCCCATCTTGAAAGCATACACCACCTTTCTTGGATCCTTTCTCCCCATCTGCAGCGCCTTCTTGGAGAAATCGAGCGAATCACCGAAGAATTTCTTGATTTGGTTACGCGTTGAGACGAAGCACGAGCTGCTGCTCGTTTCATCATCAATGCTTTCTAAGCTGCCTAAGTGAAGCAAACTTTCTTTGCTCATTTTTTCTTCTTCTTCTTCTTCTTCTTCTTTATTTTATTTTATTTTATTTTTTATTTTTTTTGTGGGATGACGATTTTGAATGAATGGTTGTTACATTTAACTGAAAGTTTGGAAGCATGAATCATTATAGGAGATAAAGAAAGGGACAATATATAGGGAATAAGACGTCTCATGTAACTAACTTCTTCATTGACAAATATGGCGGTAAATGACTCATACTTGTGGAGTATAATATTAGTTTAATTAAAATCAAAAATAAAAATGCTGACGCTTTTTGCTGAGATTTCTCTGTCTGAAAAGGATTTTGAACAGCTCTTACTATCAAAATAATTTTGTGTTTTTTTTTTAATCACAATGCAGGAACGTGAAAAGAACTTGAACTTTAGGCCTTAGTTTATGATTATTATTATTATTATTATTATTATTATTATTATTATTATTATTATTATGAAGAAAAAAAACAAATAGGTAAACAATCATACTCCAAGAGGACAAAACTAGTGAAAATGATTGCATATCTTATCCGAGTATAGTATGAGGAAATAAATGAAGATGGTCGTCAGCTTGTCTGCAAAAAAAAAAAAAAAAAATCATCGTCGACATAAATAAATGTAAGAATATGATTGGTTTCGATCGATTTTCGAATCTTCACCAAGAATTAATTAAAAAAATCAAATCCCGCTAAAACTGTCACGTAATTGAATAATTCATCTCAAGAATGGAGACATTTATTTTTCCCCCAAAAAAAAAAAGAAAATAAGAATGGGGAGACATTAACAGAAAATTCACGTGTTCATGTGGCCTTTCATGGATTTGAAGCCCATAGCTTTTAACTGGTGGTTCACCACATGTCATTAATCATGTAGATATGTTAAATTATTTAATTTTCACTGTATCATTATATCTCTTCCATGGATGTTAGAGTCAATAATTGAGAATGGGTACTTAATTTGGGTTGCTTCTTTTTTATCTATTTTTGCAGTTCTGTATATCGATGTAGATTGCTCACTGTAGAATTGTGTCAGCTTATGACTAATTCCAATTTAGTGTTCTGTTTGTGGGGATATAAAATAAAATCTATTGATGAGCGTAATTTGTGATTGGATATCATAATTTAATTTGACCTTTTGGTGCTCTGGATTATTTTTGTGGTATCCTACAAAATACAATTATTAAGATATTTGCTAGGTGGCTTTGTTGTTGCACGAGTCGTCTACTTCTGGAAATGTTGGCGAGTAAAGGAAGGTGAAGATATCGGAATTCGTGAAACTCTTTCTTAGATTAAGGGTGTGTTTGGTGGATAAGATGAACCAAGATGAGGTAAATCATCTTGGTTCATCTAAGTGTTTGGTACCGAAATGAAATAAACTGGAGGGCCCGAGATGAAGCCCAAACCCGCTGCTATTTTACTGTTTTCGCTTGTTAACTCATCCGACGTTTTTGGTCGGATGACTTCAACTCATTCGAACAGTAACACAACACTTTCTCTCTTTTACCATTTTACCCTTATATATACGATTTCAAATAATAATAATAATAATATTATTATTAATAAATAATAATAATAATAATAATAATAATAATAATAATAATAATAATAATAATAATAATAATAACAACAATAATAGCAATAATTATAATAATAACAAGAATAATAATAATAATAACAATAATAATAATAAAAATAATAACTCAATAATAATAATAATAATAACTCAATAATAATAATAATAACAATAATAGTAATAATTATAATAATAATAATAATAATAATAATAATAATAACGTAACAAAAATAATAATAATAATAATATTATAATAATAATAATAATAATAACAAGAATAATAATAATAATAATAATAATAATAACTCAATAATAATAATTATAATAATAACAATAATAATAATAATAATAACTCAACAATAATAATAATAATAATAATAACGTAATAAAATAATAATAATAATAATAACAAGAATAATAATAATAATAATAATAATAATAAATAATAATAACAATAATAGTAATAATAATAAAAATAATAAATAATAACAATAATAGTAATAATTATAATAATAACAATAATAATAATAATAATAATAATACAGAGTAATAAATAATAAATAATAAAGTGTACTATTTAATCTCAACGATAAAAAATGAAATCGGTAGGGATATTTAATAAGGGTAATTTGGTAAATTTAAGCATTCATCTAGAGTTATGCATATTGTACCAAACACAAATATAATGTCAACCTACTTTTAATTTTTTGCTACCAAATGGAAATATGAACCCCTCATCTTGACACTATTCACATGACTCATTTTTAGATGAGTCATCCTTCCACAACTTGAATGAATCACCAAACACTACCTAAGCATGGTAGGTTACTCCAAGTTAAAGTTGTAAGTGATTGCAGGATCGCGCGTTTAATGTTATTTAGTCTAGAAGTACCGATTTCTCTAAATATTTGGTTATATAAATGAATTAGAAGTTACTTCATCTAGGGAGTTAATGCGTGCTAGGAAGGAAGTTAGAGCATATCCCTAGCTAACCGACCTAATATGAGTTTAAGTTAGGTTCGATTGGAGACGAATAAATTTTCCAAAATTAAGCATGTCTTCCATGGTGCAAATATCATTGCTTACCAACTTAGTTTTGCTAAATTTAATTTCCTCGTGTTTGGGATGAACCCCCAACTTGTGTGAGGGTCTCGTTGATATTCCTTGTTCTTGCTCTTTATAATATTCATTGAGTTAAAAAAAATAAATAAATAAATATATATATATATATATATATATATATATATATATATATATGTTTGCTTGCATTTGATTAATTAACTTCATAAATCTTGATATCGCTATATAGACCATTCACATTTAATTATTTATTGCACGGGATTTACATTACAATTCGTAATGAACAATACTTAAACCAAATATAGAGATAATACATTGGACATTTGAAGAAATAATCTATTAGACAATTGTTTGTTTTTTTGGAGGAAAAATGTCATATTCGTAATTTTCCACAACTATTTAGCTTTTATCTATACTAATAGATTGCTCCTGTGCATCACAATAAGTGTTATAACATTATATTATTAAAATAAATTTATATAAAGAACAACATATTTAGTAGTTCAAATAAATTGTAATATCGATTTCAAATGCTTTTTGTTTGACTTATATTTAAAATATCTGCATTGAATTCATTTTTTACATGTAGTAAATTATGGATGGTTTCAGGATTCTAAAATAATTCTTTTCGTAAAATTAATAATCCTATTTTAAATGCTAAAAAAATTAACAAATAGAGTGATTCCAAATTGGCCCCATTAGCCTAAATAATAATAAATAAATAAAAACAAATAGATGATATCATTTAGAAGTATCTAATTTACATCTACGAAAGACTGTATAACAACTTCGTCCTTTGCTTGATCCAACGCTATTGATATGACGGTAGTTTTTAATATATATGATACTTTAATCTAATTTAATTTAACATCTATAAAGAATGTTATAATCACCCCATTACAACACGCATATTCATCAATATCTTCTAAATAATCCTTGTATAATTTAATATCGCTTATAATTGCATATTGTAGTTAAACGTGTGAATTGATTCCCGATAGCGTGATTGTAGTAATAATTCTTAATATTACAGGCTTTATTTTAATAACATGGACATGTTTATATCTATATTTTCTTATGACTTGCAAGTTGATAATATATATAAATTCATCATTAGATTTAATTTTTTTAAAAAATCTGATTTGAAATTTGTATTTGTAGTATAATTGTATAAATGAGTTTGACTTAATTGATTTAATATATTTATGTGTTGCTTTCCTTTTATAGTTTAATAATATGCACCGCATGTCCACATGCGGTTAGTGAACGTTAGGGGTGCTAACCGGTCCGGTTCCGGGTACCCAGAATCGGAATCCGAGTACCCGGTACCGGTATTTCCCGAATTTTAAGAATCGGAACCGAAACCGGATAAGTTATCCGGTTCCCGGTTTCGGTACCGGTTTGGTTCTGGTTTTACCGGACTACCAGTTAAGGAGCCGGTTTTTATAAAAAAAATTCAAAAAATATATATATTTTTGAAAGCCTAATACAAATTCACAAGACAATTCAACATAAAAAAAAAATCACTAACTCTATTTTTAACACAAACGAACTACGAACATAAATAGCACAAACATAAATAAGTCTAAAATCATAATTAAACAAACAACAATTCATAAGTCCACAATCCAAATAGAATTAGAGATTGTAATTTTCATTTGCTATAACTTAAAATTAATAATATAATTTAATATAAAAAAAATAATAATAATTTTTTAACCAGTACTTGGTTCGGTACCGGGTATCCGGGTACCGAAATTATAAATGATTGGTGGAACCGGTTACTGGACCAGAACCAGCTTATCCGGTACTCGGTATTCCGGTTCCCGATTCAGTACCGGTTCTCCGAAAATATGGGAAACCGATTAGCACCCCTAGTGAACGTGGTTGATATTGATATTTAATTAATAAATTCAAATTATATTTGTATTTCTTTTGACATCAAAGTTGATCTAATTTACAAAATCACCATTCAAATTAGATTTTGATTTTGGATTCCAATTTTATACTCTCTTCATTCACCATTTACTGATACTATTACTTATATTGAGACGCCTACGATTTACTGAACCGTTCTATTTTGGGACGTAGACCCCACAATCACTTTAACACTCTATCACTTTATTTTTTAACACTTTAACACTTTAATACAATTAAAAATATTAGATGTAACCCAAATTATTCCACTTTAATACTTTAATTTATTAGTAATATATCATCAAAACACATTAAACTCCGTGTCCTGATTTTTAGTCCGGTAAATCATGAATGGAGGGAGTATATATATTAGAGATGACCAACATTACTTCTGATCGGTGTTACCAGTGATCAAGAAAATTTTATATGGTGAATGATATAGCGAAGAAGAAGATAAGAGATGAAGCCCAATTGGGAAAAACAGTGGACACTTCATTTTTCTTGAGGCCCATGGCCCTTTTCCCCTTTGCTCTTCTACATTCGTTACCTTATCCCATCCAGGATACAAGCACCTTCTCTCTCTTCTCCCTCTCTCTCTTGATTTTGAGTCTGTATTGGATAGCAGAAAATGTTATCCACCATGGCAGTTCAACCAAGCATGAAGGGCTCTGTTTACACTAACATTTTCTCTGCACCCTCAAAAACCTCATATTCTGTGAAGCCAATTGCTTCCTATTTCCCTTCTTCTCACCTCAAATCCAAGCCTACTAGGACTACACGAGCTCAAAGGCTCCCCACCGCCGCCGCCGCCGCGGAATTAGCGCCGGCAGAAACACCCTCCGAGACCCCAGCCGCTGAGCTCGTTAAATTACCTCAGGTACAATAACACAGCTTAATTAGTTATGTCTATTGTCTTCTTCTTTCCTGCATCAATTAGTTCAATTGGCATTGCTTTAATTTCTCATATCTAGCATTGAAACTGTATCACAGAATGAGTATTTCTTGATTGTTTTTATGTTCCTTTCATGTGAGGATAGATATGAAATTTCATAGATTACCAAATCACGAAATGCCCAATGGTGAGTGCTGCGTTTTCGACGTTTCAGGTGGTGGTGAAGGCGAAGCCGCGCGTGGTGCTGAAGTTCATATGGATGGAGAAGAACATCGGGCTCGGGCTGGATCGGGATATTCCGGGGCATGGGACCGTGCCGTTGAGCCCGTACTTCTTCTGGCCCAGAAAGGATGCATGGGAAGAGCTCAAATCTACTCTAGAGAGCAAGCCATGGATCTCTCAGAAGAAGATGATCATCCTTCTCAATCAAGCCACCGACATCATCAACCTATGGCAACAAAGTGGCGGCAATCTGTCTTAAATCCAACACAAACTGTACTAGGAATCCTCATTTGTGTTCATGTTGTAATATTTTGAGTTCTGAATCCAAAGACTTGCTTTTGTGGCTCCTGCTGTAATTTTTGCTGCTCAATGGAAAGACCCTTTTCATGACAAACTAAGCAAGAAATAAGCTTCAGAGCTAATCAAGAATCTGTAAAGTCATTAAGTCATTAAGCAGTAGTGTTGCCAAGAAAAGAGTGTCTATGTCTCTTTCTCAGTATCTAAACAGAGGCAGTATGCAACTAGGCCAACTACTGGGATGAACATGAGAATACTAACTAAAGCAGTTTTGTCTTCTTGAATGTTTTTGAGGTTGTCTCCTATCAACCATGGCTGGAAAAGTGTGTACAAGCATATATCCCAGATGAAGGCGTAGGCGAGTCTTTCAGATCCGAGATAACTTAGCAGAAACTCCCATCTTTCTTGTAAATCACTGAAATTTCCATCTCCCCTACCGTAGACTGCCCAGATTATCGACAGCAAACACACAACTCCCCCACTGAGTCCAACAACGGATGCTCCGTTTGTCATGATTGAACCAAGTTGGGAGGTCCTTCTTGGAGTGTATTCCTCCTCAGCCTTGTTCAGACGTATAGCCATGTAAGGAATCAAGAATGCTGCAGCCAATAGAAATTAACAATTTAAGTTCCATCCCAATCATTAAAACTACAGATTCTGCTAATAACACTATGTAAAGCATAAGCTTCAAGCTCATAACACAGAAATGAGTAACCCCTGAACTGAAATAACAGAAATGAAATACAATATGGCAAGCACGATTACGAATTGAGAAGCATACTGTTTGTGAGAAACATCTGAAAGCCCCATAATACATCAATCGATCCCTTGAATCTGTCCCTCAGTTTATCAGTGTACAGCAAAGGAGCAAACATCAAAGTCCACCCAATAACAAAGTTGAATAATCCTTCGGACATCTAAGTAAAATAGGAAAAGAGTATTTGAAATCAGTCTAACACAGAAGTTTGATGCAGTATGAAGATCTGAAAGTCAGCAACAGGAGTAAAAGTTACCGGATGAAGAACCGGTGCCTCAATGAGATGAATACCGACTACTCTGCCAAAGTACAATCTCACATATGATCAAGATACTTACAACAATGCAGCATAAAAACAACAATGGCACCAACAATGCACTTTCATAACAGAAACAACAATGCAACTGAAAAAACTATACCGGAATTTGTCAAAGGCAAAATAAAGAAGAAATTGAGAGAAAGGCCTATCAGAGAATTGATTGTGTCTGAACTGATGGCCCAGACAGGATCCCCCTACATGAAAATACCAAACCATTAAGTTAGCAGTAAAAGTTAAATTCATTTCAAAGTAGCATCATCTCTGAAGAACAAAGGCTGCAATCACATTCTTCTTAAATCTTAATAAGGTTTCACAAACAAAGTCAAACAGAAGAACACGAAAGAACTGATCCATAACTGAGCTGCCATGGAAATAGTGATGCAGTCGATCAAATGCAGATGAATTGAAAAGGGGGGCCTAAAACCTATATCATATACTACTATAATTCAAACAATAAACCACCATTTAGCAGATACGAAGATACAAAAATCAAACTAAATCATTTGATACTTCAATGTATCGATGCAAAACCAGCTTTGGATAACTACAATGGAACCGGTAAAAAAAAGGGGAAAGCTATACTTACAGGAGCATAGGGGAGTAAGAAGAGCCAAACGATATAAACAGCCTCAGCTATCCACAGATTAACCTGCAGTAATTTCCTGAAACCGTCGTCCAACTCAGACACTGAACCGCCGTCGCCGTCGCCAGCGGCGGCAGTTGTACTAGAGATAATTTTTTGATGCAAAGTCAACCGCCGCACCTCTATTCTCGGAATGGACATACTATGTCGATTCTTCCGGTCATCGCCGTTAAAAGAGATACGAGGTGCCAACGAAGGAGGTCTGAAATTGGCAATTCTCAACGGTTTGAATGAAGAGCAACTTATTGCCGGCGGAGAAACAGCGGTACACAAAGCCATCGCGGCGGGTCGCATTACCGTACTTTTTTCACGCCGCCGCTGCCGGCGGAAATTATTGAGTCACGAGTTAATAGGCAGTAGCAGGTGGTGAGAAGCGTGACAGAATAATGCCAACGTGGCAAACTACTAGTCATTAAATGTTACTAGCCTCCGGTTTCTTAATCTCCAATTCCTCCAATTTCAACCAAAGTCGTTATTACAGATTGAGCTTTTATCAAGCCCGTGTGTGAGGTTACTAAAACGCTGTCGTTTGTGGCTGGCGGTAAAGGCTTAAGAAGTTTCAATTTTCTCTCGTGTGCAGCAAGCTTTTTTTCTCCGCAAGAGAAGGTTTTCCCGCTTTTCTAGCTCTGAGATCCATGGCTCCAAAATCAGATAGTGCTGAAGGTAACCATATGCATACAGTTTTATCTAAGCAATTATATCGAATTCTATCTATTTTGTGCAATAATTGTTCGATTATTTGTTTAATTTTGTCATTTCCAGGAATCGTTCTCAACTTCGTGAATGAGGTGAGTTTCTTCCACTTCCTATGTATGTTCTGCGGCGATTTCGTCTTCGCTTACTTCTGTTGATCTGCGTTTCGCATTTTAGGGTTTAATTTCATCTAGATTGCTTCTTGTTTGAGCTACTTCGATTGTTAATTTAGCTCAATTGATTTTCCGGTTGATTTGGGTTACTGGAGAAATTCTGCTTGTTGGATGACGATGAACGATTTATGTTTATAACTGTGAATTGAAATTTCTGAGTTAAGTTCGAAAATTAAAATGTTTTGTGCCTTAAACGCGCATGAGCTAATTGTTATCCCAGAAGCATCTCTCGTAATTTCTTTTCATTTTTAGTTCATTTTGTTATGATTCCTGTAGTGTAGAAAAGTTTTCGCCACTCTTTGAATTATTGGCTAAGCATGAAAATTCTATATCACGGTAATTCTCTTCTGCAGCAAAATAAGCCTTTGAATTCACAAAATGTGGCCGATTCTTTGCAAAAGTTTAATCTCAAAAAGGCTGCCATACAAAAAGCACTGGATAACCTTGCTGAAAGTGGGAAAATATCATTCAAAGAGTACGGCAAGCAGAAAATATACCTGGCTAGGCAAGATCAGTTCAATATCCCGAACAGTGAAGAGCTCGGTCAGATGAAAGAACAAAACTCCAAACTCCAAGAGCAGCTAGCTGAAAGAAAGAAAGCTATCTCTGAGGTTGAAGCAGGTATATCCGATTTGTCCATCGATAGTTCTATTTTGTTGGGTATATGAGTCAGTTATGCTGCAGTCGCATACCTTTTTTTTCATGTAAAGAGTTTGCATCCCAAAACATATGTTTTGCAGTTATGTATGCTCCTCAGAATCTTGTAGGAAAATCGAGTAGAATCAAGGTTACTTGTAAAGTGTTCAGCATGAATTTGATTTGAGATTGCTCAACTTGCCAATTCTTGAACCTAAGAATGCTCTAATCTGGTCTGCATGTGCTTACAATGGCAGAGATCAAGGCACTGCAGTCAAATTTGACACTCGATCAGATACAAGCCAAGAAAATCCAGTTGGGAAATGAGGTAAATCGAACCCCATTATCAACAATCAGAGATAGCAAGAGCATATTGCTAACCAAATAGTAGAAATATGTAGGTTAAGCAGATGGAAGATAAGTTAATTAAGCTAAGGCAAGGAGTTACACTGGTGAGTCCAGACCAGAGGCAGGCTGTAGAGAAGATGTATATGGACATGATGAATCAGTGGAGAAGACGCAAGAGAATGTTCAAGGATGTATGGGCTACAATCACAGAGAACTCCCCCAAGAACCCTAAAGAATTTAAGGTATGTTATTAATTCAATTATTTATGTTTTGATTCCAGTTGTGTAGAGCTATTCACCTCATTTGTGGTTACTTCAAAAGGAGGAACTTGGACTGGAGTACGATGAAGATTTGGGTGTTAGCTTGCAGTCCTTTGATGACCTAGTGCTCAGTGTGAACAAGCGAGCCAAACGCAAATGAGCACTTTAGAGAGAATTTGACAGTATGATTCAAGATCCAGTCTAGCAATGGTGATGGAATCCTTGGATGCTTATGCAAAAAGAGGTGAAGTTACATATAGGAGAGGTGCTGTCTCTTTTTCTTTCTTTAAACGCTGCATAGTGCTTGTTTATGTGTGGCTTCTTTTTGTGTAATACCCTTTTTCTACTGTTTATAAAAAGATGAACTCCTTCCATGAAGAATTTGATGTCTTATTCTGCTTCTTCTTAGTTGATCCTGAGATGTTGCCATGTTGGGCAGAAAATTCCTAGTTTTTTTTTTCTTCTTAGAAATACTACCTCCATCTCGTTGAAGTAGTCCCGTCATAGTATCCCGTATAAGAAAAAGTATTTCAAAATTATATTTTAAAACCCGTACTAGGTTTCAGTAGAAACGCGTGCCGAAAAAATCAAAAGTCAAATGGGACTACTTCAACGACGTTAGTATATGTTTGCAGAATCTCATCCTCTCTCTCATACATCATTTGGTATTGGGAAAGAAGTAACAGAAAATTCCCCTATTGAGCTAGTATTTTTACTTTTCTTTATGGACTTGACCAATAATTCTCTTCGATTAAAAAACTTATAGCTTTTGAATTTCATGTATTTCTGCATCTTTCGCTCAAATATCATTTTTTTTTTTTTATGTTTCTGAATTTACCACACATCCAGACTTTGTACACGGTTGTTTTAATGAAGGGGATCATATGATGTTTGGTCATTTATTGAGATGTATCCATTGTGAATACTTTATATTGGATAAAGGAAATCCAATGAAACTAATGTAGTTTTCAAATACTAATTTGTTTTATATTTGATTAATCAAATAAATTTCATTGCAAATGTTAGTCGAATAATTATTGAGTAAATTTTAGAAAGATAACTAAATCAAGATATGGGACACCCCACTATTTTTTTTTTAGGGCCGTAGATTTTACGGAGTATTAACTTAAGTGGGGGTGCGTAACTAAATTCCCAAGCTTCGGGGGCCGAATTGTAATTAAATTCCCAAATTTCGGGGGCCGAATCAAAAATCTCTGGCTTTTGTCTGTGTCGTGTTGCGGACTCTAAACCTAACCACAGCGTCGCATCTCTTCCGCAATCAGGGTCTATTGGTTTTAGATTGTGTAGGATTTTTTTGGACTTTTAAAATTTGGGTGTATTCAATTCGGATTTTTAAAGTCATTAGAAATCATGAGATATTCAATATAGATTTTTAAATGCTGATGTATTCATTATAGATTTTAAAAAGTTTTAAAAAATCTTTAGGTATTCAACGATCTATGGACTTTAATACTCCATGGATTTTAATTGATTCTCTTTCAAAAATATATACAAATCTCACTCTTCAAAATCTCTTCTCAAAACAAGAGATTTTTAAAATCTATGAGACCAAAACAATTAAACCCCCGAAAGAAAAAAAATTAAACATTTGTTCTTCAATCTATTTCACTCCATCTACTACAACAATTCCCACCATATCTACTATATTCTCCTCCATTCAAGAATCTCAACTTATGTTCGGGCAAAGATCACCTCTTGTGCACATAAACACAACACAAGGTGCAGTCAGCAGTGCCCATTTCAAGCACAAATTTGTGCACTTTGAGCATTTTTTTCCATTTTTTTAGTATATTTAATTATGCTGAAATTTACAATTATAAAATTATTAATCGTAAGTAAATATTTGGGTCAAGTTTAAAAGTATATAAACCTAATGATGAATAATTAAACTTAAAAGTTTAAAACAAATAATTACCTATAAAAGTCTATTGACAAAAATAAATAATTTAAAATCCAATAAATACATGTAAAATATAGAATATTGATTAATTACTTCTTAAATAAATAAATAAATGAAAATAACATCACTTTGTGCTTGAAATGGGCACAACACCCTCTACTGTTTATGAGCATAGCAGAGGATCCCCTCCCCTTATGTTCAATTATATATGGCGGAGCTAAAACAACACTATGCCCAAATTCTCAAGCTCGGTCTCCTCCTACAATGATGTCATGAGGTAGAAATATAACGGTGATGGAAATGAAGATGAGAATAATAATGATGAATAATAATATACAATTTTTTTTAGAACTAATGTATTTTTGGTATTTTATCTAAGCAATTTGAATAAATTTATTTTATATATAAATGTGTTTCATACACTTGCATCAACAGTCTAGCGCTAGAGTCTATGTAAATACCATGTAAATCAATAAAAATAATGTATTACACAATCTTGTCAAGTCCATGAAAATCCATATAAATCCATAAAAAAATCAGTCAAACTCTGCATGGAATCTATTAAATCCATAAAAAAGTCAGTCAAACTATGCATGGAGTCTATGAATTTTTTAAATCCACGTACTTTTTAAAGTCCAAAAAAATCCAACTAAATCCCAATTGAATACACCCCCGAGATTAGGCCGCTTAACCTCAAACCCTAATTCAAAGCCTAATACGAGCGGCCCAACGCGTCACAAACACCACCGATCCTCTGATACCGACGACGTGGACGAGCGATCGAATCGCCGCAAACATCGACATCACCACCGCCGGCATTGCATCACCACTGCCACCGAGAAGCGAAGAAGAAACGACTGAGAGGGATCATTTTGACAGCGCACGAATTCATGATGCTGAGGTTGCGAAAAGGAGGTTGGAAAATGCTCCGGAAGAGTGGAGGTTCGTTGGGCGAAATTCCGCCGAAGCAGTAAAAAGGTTATCATCCCAGGGTTCCGTAGTGTCCGCATTGTCTAAACAGTGATTTCATATTCTAATATGGCTTCAAAAATTGATTTGTTTTTAGCAAACCTTTTGCAGAGCAAGAGATGATATATTTGGAGAATCTCCTTCCGTAGTTTGTAAAATGGTTAGTCATGGAATTCCTTCGTTGCTATATGCTTTAGATTTTATTAGAAATGATGTTGGTGTATTTGACATGGGGAGTCCATTGAATCTACTCATGTTGATGTTCCTCTATAGTCTACTCTGACGGGAGCCTTATTATGAAATTGTGTTTTTATCTTCCTGCTTGTTCTATTGCTAGATGTGAGCACCATATCAGTATTTTTTTTATCTCTATTTAATGCCGTTAAAACTCTTGTTTAAGTCATTTTCTCGTTATTAAATAATTTCTTAGGGTAAAGAGGATGGTATGGCTATTAAGTGGACTACATCAAAGTTGGGATGATGCTGAAGGTTACTACTGTATGTGCGTGACCACCAATGTCTCTATTGCATTATTGTAATAGTAGTATCATTGTATTTTTCACGACCAGGCTGTCGATTGTGATCATTACAGCCTGTGGTGCACATCTTAATGTTTGCGTTCTCTTCCAATACAAGTGCAAGGGTTGTATGGAAGATTTGGTCATGCTAAAGAAGTTAGTTGGCGTGGACCCTGAGAGCAAGCACCATTGTGTTTGTATTCTTTCTACCTTCAAGTATCTATGCTTGTTTTTTTTATTTCTTCATATGAATTTGCAATTAGTTCTTAAGAAATTTGCTTGTAATAATTGTCTGAATCATACAGCTGTTGGGGCATATTGTTCTCCATACTGAATCATCTACTTAGAGTGTTAGACATTTATTTGCATTCATCTGTTGTCTGGGAGCTAGTGTTCAGGAGAAATTTGCTCGTGATAATGGTCTGAATCTTACAGTTGTCAAGGCACATTGTTCTCCATACTGAATCATCTACTAGGACATTTATTTGTGTATCTTCTATCTGGGAGCTAGTGTTCAGGAGACATTTACTTGAAGGTTTTAGAGATGATATTGGGGGAGGCAACTATTATGGAGTTCTTGTCGTAGAATGTTTTCTGTTTCTATTATAAGAAACTAACCGAAGGTATTTCCCTTTGTTTGTACTCTGAACTAATTCTTACTGATGACTATCAAAAAAGCTTTGAAATTCATTGTGTTGGGAACCCTGTTTAGTTTAGTTTTGATGATGTTATTAGAAACCACACTTAGTTATAGGACTTAGTTATAGGATTGATAGGAACAGGCTGGTCTCCGTGTTTGGATCAGTCAAGCTTTACTCGGACAGGTTGCTCATGTAAAGGTCAAGGTTGGAAGTACAACCTGTACCTAATCTACTCAAACCTGTCATACTGTTCCATTATGTAATCTGTCTATGTAACCTGCTCTGACTATGCCAGAAGATCTCACACGAAGGTTACAGAGAGACTGAAGATAGTTCGAGGTCTAGAAAGCTCAACATGCTGAGGCCAACCTCCAGTGAGGAACCTGCATGCTGAGGCCAACCTGCATGGTGTGCAACCTGAGCATGAGGCCAACCTGCATGCTGTGGAACCTGCATGCTGAGGGCAACCTCCTGCGAGGCCAACCTGCATGCTGAGGAACCTGCATAGGCCAACCTGCTGAAGCTAATATGCTTAGTCAAGCTGCTGTGAGTCAAGCTGCTATTAGTCAACAACTTCTCAAGGTGAAGATTCTAATACAAAGATCAAGCTTGAAGACCACAGAAAACAAAGACAGCTTGAGGTACAAAAGGTCGACCTTCCCAGTCCGACCTAAGTTATGCCTTGCCAACCTCGATGGTTCAAGCTGTACAGGAAACCTCAACGGCTAGAAGTCCAGTCAGCAGTACGGTTCTGACACCTCTGCAACTCCAACGGCTCTAATTCAAATTGGAATCATATAAATACTTCAAACCATCCCAGAATCGAAGGGTGGAGTAAAGGGAAAAATAGATGGGGAAGAGAGAAAAATAGAGAGAGGAAACCAGAGTTTCAAAGCCAAATCTATCCAGAAATCTTTACGCTTCAAAGCCAAACTCAACACTCGAATCCAAGCCATTTCCCAAGTGTTGAGACCTTCAAGATTTCAGATTCTGGAACCTCACAGAATACTCTCCACGAGCTTACTACATATTCGTCCAAGTAAAGAAGAATCTGTTAGTTTAGCTGCAAGGTTGTATGTAAGAATGTATGAAAGGTTGTAAGGGTCACGACCCAGAACTCGTGCTCGGCTCAAGTCTAAAGATTGACGCAGGTTGAGGCTGGTACCCAGCCAGTATAAATAAGAGAGAAGTAAGGAATTTCAGATACGACGGTATCTGACGTGGATGTAGGGATGTTTCCCGAAACCACGCTAAATCGACTGTCTCGATCTTTCTCTCTCTATCTTTTATTAACAGTCGACCTTACAATGTTCAACTAACCTTCATTACATTGCACTTCATTGATATAATCAACCTGCATAAATATTCAGACCAAAGAAAGAATTTTCTAAGAGGTAGCCAACCTGTCCACCAAACTTCCGCACACTGTTTGGTTTAGCAAGCTCACCAGTTTACTGACTGAGCTGGATAAACCGAGCTGCACTGATAAGCTGAGCTGACAACTCAGTAAGATCGATTTTTATTTCTAAAGTCAAAACTGTTGGCGAATTGGTGTATTCCCCCCCCCATACACCAATAACTACCTATCGGGACCTACACATTAATTCTCAGTTATCTGTTATTAGCAGTCATTCTTTCCCCAACATAGAGGAAACCATTGCCTTCACCTGTATATGTATGATGTACTTTTCAAGTGCGAATCTTTTTTTTTTTGGGGATTTTATCTCGAGAGTTGGTGTAAACTTTTCATGTTCATTTCCTGCTATATTGTTTTTCACATGTTTTAAATAGTAATTCCAAGTGATTTGCTTATTGTTCTTCTAAATTATCCTCTATTTCTTTATAGTTGGTCTTTTGATTCTGGAGAGCAATTAAATCTTTCAGACAGGAATCTTCTTAAGCTATAAGGAAATGATTTGGTGGTTTAGATTATTTAAGGCTCTACAGAGAAATAATTCGATAACCCTTTTGATTATGAATTACTTAATGATTTAATAACATTCGCTTTGGTTTGGCTCCCTATTTTAAAAAAGTAGAGTTCACGAGTGGTAAATTTGACTGTTTTGTGCTCATCTATGTTCAAATTTCAAAATGTCTCCTAATTGTAAGGATATTGCCTACAAGAAAACCATATTTGCCATTTTCTGTGATTTGTGTATCAGGCTATCAGCATGTGGAAGTTAAGAATAATGTTTGTTTGTAAATGCTCCATTGATTTATTGTGCCTTGATGTGCTTTTGCTTATGCTTTAGTACTATAATTGTATGCCCTTAAGATGTTTGTATGTTGCTCTGAAGTATGAAAACATTTTGGTGTGTGTTACAGTTGAATTTACCTGAATCTGTTGTTTTTGTGGGGTTTAGAGTCTGCTTGATGGTACTGGTAGTGTTACTTTGTTGTTTGCTTTGTTTGGATTATATTAGTCAAAAATCATCATGATTTCACTTTCATTGAGCGTTGGATAGTATTGTTGTTTTGGTCAGTTTAGGCGTTTCTTGCAGTTTTTGATTAGAAAATGAAATTTGTGCAACTCTTTTTGGCATGATATCTACTTGAATAAACATCTCAATCTTAACTGTTTCATACGTGGATTAGAAACGAATGAGTGTTTCTTTTTTGCGTTGATGTACATCCTATAACATGCCTATACGTAATGAAGAACTTATATTCTGAAACAACATTTTCTAAAACTATTCATATGCACAGAAACAATAGCAGACATGTTATGTTTAGTATTATTGGTTACTGTTATAATTCTCGTTTTGTTTTGTCGACTAGTACAGTAGAATGTATCCAATCTTCATATTTGGTGATGTATCAATTCTGAGATGGAGAGGGACTTTGCGATGTTTGGATTTTATCATTCCTGGGTTTTGGCTTTGTGACATTCTTTTGGGGTGATATTCTTTTGGGGTATTTTATAGGGCTTATTCTTTTTCATTAACCCTATAAGCATATTTCCTCTTTTCTAGTCAGCCTGAACTTTGACTTTCCCTCAAATACTAAAATTATTCTGATATCAATATTTTTTTTAGATCTCCAACTTTTAGGTTGAATTGGACTATTTTTTACAAAGAAATGATATGCTACTCACTTTATGGTGGGCACCTTCGTGTGCATCTTCGCCGTTTCTTATATTTGGCATTATTTTATTCGATTTTTTCGATTGCTTTATATTCTAGTATCATAGAAATTAATATAGGAATCATTAAATCTACAAATAAATAAAAATCAAAGCTCAATTTGTCTTATTACTTATTTTTTTAATGTTAGAAGGAAAAAAGAACAAATTGAGCTTTGATTTTTATTTATTTTGTAGATTTAATGATTCCTAAATTAATTTTTATGATACTAGAATATAAAACAATCGAATAAAATAATGTCAAATCGAAGAAACGGTGAAGGTGTCCACCATAAGGTGAGTAGCATATAATTTGTCCTTTTTACATACTGTGTTATCTTATTTTAAACGACCATTCATCTGTTATAAAAATTCTTAGAACACAAATACTAGTGGCTATAATCGGTAATCTACAAAAAGTTGCTGGTAAATTATATGAGTATATGAAAGAACATTAATTGATTTGAATTTACAAAAAAAAGGAAGACGTAAAATATGGCTTAAGATAGGCCCATTAATCGAATTATTTTAAAGGCACAATAAGGTCCCATTTGGTAATTTTATCTAGGTAAAAATCGCAAAGTAAAAGACAAACACGTGCTCTTACTAATTTCGGATAATAATCAGGCAAACTAGGCATGTTGTAGAGGTCAAATAGGTTGGGATTTTAGCACTTTAGGGTCCACAATAATATTATGATGGAATGGAGGCATCAAAATAAGATGTCATTCCGGAGCTGTTTTGGCGAAAATAATAATGGATACCCCCTTACATCGAATCTCATTTTTTGAGCCCGTCGATGGACTTGGCATTCTCCACATTCAAGTGCCAATATCTGCAACTCTCAGAATAACATACCATACAGGGAAAGAATGAGTCTGATAGAGGCCATCACGGAAAAGATATGAGCCTTCGAGTCTTTTTCCACTTCTCGTATTGTCGCGTCGTCACTGTTTCTGCCATATCTACCTCGTTATAATCTTGATTGACCTGATTCATGCGCCAATTGAAAGCTTATTCAGTGGGCTACAACCCAAGAATACATCGAGTCAAAGTCAAACCAAATTATCTGGGTAAAAATTGCTAAGTAAAATACAAACACGTGAGGTTTCTCATTTCGATGAGTAATCGGGCAATCTAAGCATGTTGTAGAGGTCAGATAGGTTGGGATTTAATTACTTTAGGGTCCATAACTATATTAGGATGGAATGGAGGCATCAAATTGAGATGTCATTCCGGAGCTATTTTGGCGAAAACTGTAAGGGGTACCCTTACGCCGAACCTCATTTTTTGAGTCCGCCGATTAACATGGCTTTCTCCACATTCAAGGGTCAGTATCTGTAACTCTTGGAATAACATACCATACATGGAAGAATTAGTCCGATAGAGGCCATCACGGAAGAGATATGGGCATTCGAGTCTTCTTCACTTCCCTTACTGTCGCGTTGTAACCGTTTCGGCCATATCTACCTTATTATAATATTGATTGACCTGATTCCTGAGACTATTGAAAGCTTATTCAGTGGGCTAAAATCCAAGAACACATCGAGTCGAAGTCAAACCCAATGATTTGGGTAAAAATCGCTAAGTAAAAGACAAACATGTGCGATTACTCATTTCGGCGAGTAATCGGGCAATCTAGGCATGTTGTAGAGGTAAGATAGGTTGGAATTTCAGCACTTAGGTCCACAACAATATTATGATGGAATTGAGGCATCAAATTGAGATGTCATTCCGGAGTTGTTTTAGCGAAAGCTGTAAGGATCAATATTTGTAGCTCTCGGAATAAGATACCATATGAGGAAAGGATTAGTCTGATAGAGGCCATCACGGAAGAGATATGAGCCTTCGAGTCTTTTTCCACTTTCTGTATTGTCGCGTTATAACCATTTCGGCCATATCTACCTCGTTATAATATTGATTGACCTGATTCATACACCAATTGAATGCTTATTCAGTGGGCTACAACCCAAGAATTTGGGTAAAAATCGCTAAGTAAAAGACAAACACGTGCGGTTACTCATTTCATCGAGTAATCAGGCAATCTAGGCATGTTGTAGAGGTCAGATAGGTTGAGATTTCAGCATTTTAGGGTCCATAACAATATTAGGATGGAATGGATGCATCAAATTGAGATGTCATTCCGCAGCTGTTTTTGCAAAAACTATAAGGGCCCCTTACGCCGAATCTCATTTTTTGAGCCCGCCGATGGACGTGACATTCTCCACATTCAAGGGCTAATATCTATAGCTCTCGTAATAACATACCATATGGCGAAAGAATGAGTCTGATAGAGGCCACAACGGAAGAGATATGGGTCTTTCTAGTCTTCTTCCACTTCCAGAACTGTCGCGTCGTCACCGTTTTGGCCATATCTACCTTGTTATAATCTTGATTGACCTGATTCCTGAGCCTATTGAAAGCTTATTCAGTGGGCTAAAACCTAAGAACACATCGAGTCAAAGTCAAACCTAATAATTTGGGTAAAAATTGCTAAGTAAAAGACAAACACATGCGATTGCTCATTTCGGCGAGTAATCGGGCAATCTATGCATGTTAAAGAGGTCTGATAGGTTGAGATTTCAGCACTTTAGGGTCCACAACAATATTAGGATGGAATGGAGGCATCAAATTGAGATGTCATTCCAGAGCTGTTTTAGCGAAAACTGTAAGGGGTACCCCTTACGTCGAATCTCATTTTTGAGCCTGCCGATGGACGTGGCATTCTCCACATTCAAGGGTCAATATTGGTAGCTCTCAGAATAAGATACCATGTGGGGAAAGAATGAGTCCAATAGAGGCCATAATGGAAGAGATATGAGCCTTCGAGTCTTTTTCCACTTCTCGTACTGTCGCGTCGTCACCATTTCGGCCATATCTCCTTCGCTATAATCGATTACCTAATTCATGTACCAATTTAAAGTTTATTCAGTGGGCTACAATAAGAACACATCGAGTCAAAGTCGAAGTCAAACCCAATGATTTGGGTAAAAATCGCTAAGTAAAAGACAAACACGTGCGGTTACTCATTTCGGCAAGTAATCGGGCAATCTAGGCATGTTGTAGAGGTCAGATAGATTGGGATTTCAGCACTTTAGGGTTGACAACAATATTAGGATTGAATGGAGGCATCAGATTGAAATGTGATTCCGGAGCTGTTTTGGCAAAATCTCTAAAGGTACCCCTTACATCGAATCTTATTTTTTCATCCCGCTGATGGACTTGGCATTCTCCACATTCAAGATCCAGTATCATTAACTCTCGGAATAACATACCATACGGAAAAAGAATAAGTCCGATAGGGGCCATAACGGAAGAGATATGGCCCTTCGAGTTTTCTTCCAAATCTCATAGTGTCGCATCGTCACCGTTTCGGCCATATCTAACTCGTTATAATCTTTGATCGACTTGATTCATGCGCCAATTGAAAGCTTATTCAATGGGCTACAACCCAAGAACACATCTAGTCGAAGTCAAACCCAATTATCTGGGTAAAAATTGCTAAGTAAAATACAAACACATGCGGACTCATTTCGGCGAGTAATCGGGCAATCTAGGCATGTTGTAGAGGTCAGATATATTGTGATTTAATCACTTTAGGGTCCATATAAACATATGGATGGAATGGATGCATCAAATGGAGATGTCATTCCGAAGCTGTTTTGGCGAAAACTATAAGGGCCCCTTACGCCAAATCTAATTTTATGAGCCCGCCGATGGACGTGGCATTTTCCACATTCAAGGGCCAATATCTGTAGCTCTCGTAATAACATACCATATGGCAAAAAAAATGAGTCTGGTAGAGGCCATAACGGAAAAGATATGGGCCTTCGAGTTTTCTTCCACTTCTCGTACTGTCACGTCGTCACCGTTTCGGCCATATCTACCTCGTTATAATCTTGATTGATCTGATTTATGAGCCTATTGAAAGCTTATTCAATGGGCTAAAAACCCAACAACACATCGAGTCGAAGTCAAACCTAATGATTAGGGTAAAAATTGCTAAGTAAAAGACAAATACGTGCGATTACTCATTTCAACGAGTAATCGGGCAATCTAAGCATGTTGTAGATGTCAGATAGGTTGGGATTTCAATACTTTAGAGTCCACAACAATATTAGGATGGAATGGAGGTATCAAATTGAGATGTCATTCCGGAGCTGTTTTAGCGAAAACTGTAAGGGGTACCCCTTACGCCGAATCTCATTTTTTGAACCCGCCGATGGACGTGACATTCTCCACATTCAAGGGACAATATATGTAACTCTCAGAATAACATACCGTATGGGGAAAGAATAAGTCCGATAAGGGACTGACGGAAGAGATATGGGCATTCGAGTCTTCTGCCACTTCCCGTACTGTCGCTTCGGCACTGTTTCGGCCATATCTACCTCGTTATAATCTTGATTGACTTGATTCCTACGCTATTGAAAGCTTATTAAGTGGGCTACAACCCAAGAACACGTTGAGTCGAAGGCAAACCCAATTATCTGGGTAAAAATCGCTAAGTAAAAGACAAACATGTGCGGTTACTCATTTCAGCTAGTAATCGGGCAATCTAGGCATGTTAAAGAGGTCAGATGGGTTGGGATTTCAGCACTTTAGGATCCATAACAATATTAGGATGGAATGGAGACATCAAATTGAGATGTCATTCCAGAACTGTTTTGGCGAAACTTCATTTTTTTGAGCCCGCCGATTAACATGGCATTCTCCACATTCAAGGGTCAGTATCTGTAACTCTTGGAATAACATACCATATGGGGAAGAATTAGTCCGATAGAGGCCATCACGGAAGAGATATGGGCCTTCGAGTCTTCTTCCACTTCCTTTATTGTCGCGTTGTAACCGTTTCGGCCATATCTACCTCGTTATAATATTGATTGACCTGATTCATACGCTAATTGAAAGTTTATTTAGTGGACTACAACCCAAGAACACATCGAGTTGAAGTCAAACCTAATGATTTGAGTAAAAATCGCTAAGTAAAAGACAAACACGTGCGGTTACTCATTTCGTCGAGTAATCGGGCAATCTAGGCAAGTTGTAGAGGTCAGATGGGTTGAGATTTCAGCACTTTAGGATCCATAACAATATTAGGATGGAATGGAGGCATCAAATTGAGATGTCATTCTGGAGCTGTTTTGGCGAAAACTGTAAGGGGGTACCCCTTACGCCGAATCTCATTTTTTTAGCCCGCCGATAGACGTAGCATTCTCCACATTCAAGGTCCAGTATCTGTAACGCTCGGAATAATATACCATACAAGGAAAGAAATAGTCCAATAGGCCATCACGGAAGAGATATGGGCCTTCGAGTCTTCTTCCACATCCCATACTGTCGCGTCGTCACCGTTTCAGCCATATCTACATCGTTATAATATTGATTGACCTAATTCATGCGCCAATTGAAAGCTTATTCAGTTGGCTAAAACCCAAGAAACATCGAGTCAAAGTCAAACTCAATTATCTGGGTAAAAATAGCTAAGTAAAAGATAAACATGTGCGCTTACTCATTTCGGGTAATAATCGGGCAAGCTAGGCATGTTGTAGAGGTCAGATAGGTTGGGATTTCAACACTTCAGGGTCTACAATAATATTAGGATGGAATGGAGGCATCAAATTGAGATGTCATTCCGACGCTGTTTTGGCGAAAACTATAAGGGGTACCCCTTAGGTTGAATCTCATTTTTTGAGCCAGCCGATAGACGTGGCATTCTCCACATTCAAGAGCCAGTATCTGTAACTCTCGGAATAACATACCATACGGGGAAGAATTAGTCTGATAGAGGCCATCACAGAAGAGATATGGGCCTTCGAGTCTTCTTTCACTTCCCGTACTGTAGCGTCGTCACCGTTTTAGCCATATCTACCTCATTATAATATTGATTGACCTGATTCCTAAGCTAATTGAAAGCTTATTCAGTGTGTTACAACCCAAGAACACATCGAGTCGAAGTCAAGCCCAATTATTTGGGTAAAAATCACCACATAACATACTATATGGGGAAATAATGAGTACGATAGAGGCCACAATGGAAGAGATACGAGCCTTCGAGTCTTCTTCCACTTCCCGTATTGTCGTGTTGTCACCGTTTCGGCGATATCTATCTTGTTATAATCTTGATTGGCCCGATTCTCTTGCTAATTGAAAACTTATTCAGCGCGCTACAACCAAAGAACACATCAATTCGAAGTCGGACTCAATTTTGGTATGTTGTAGAAAACAAACACATGCGGTTACTCATTTCGCAGAGTAATAGAGCAATTTATGTATCTTGTAAAAGTCAAATGGGTTGGAATTTCAGCACTTTAGGATCCATAACATTATTAGGATGGATTGGAGGTATCAAATTGAGATGAATTTCAGAACAATTTTGGCTAAAACTATGGGGGGCCCAAATACAGCCCATTAGACTGTTTAGAAAGAAAGAAGAAAGAAAAAAAAAAAAAAAAAAAAGAAGGCCCAAAACAAGCCCATTTATTAATGGGTGATTTTAAACATAGCCCCATTTTCTCTCATCATAGCCCCCACTTAAAATAAATAAATAAAATTAATGTAAACGTACATTTATACCCTTTCAATCTCAAATTCTAATTCTTCATTTGGGAGGGGATTCGGTATTAGAAACGACGACGTGATTGGTGGTACATCGTATGAAGAGATCGTCAGCAAGCTCAGTGACTGGGATGCCGAGCAGAGGTTTGGAGAATACATAGCAATTGCAGTATCCATTTAGTCGGAAGAGATTAGGTACGACATCAGATACGTGTTTTAGTTCCAAGATGTTGAAAATTGAAACAAAGGCGGTCATTCAACTTGGCTCCGGCATTGCTGTGGTCGACTAAGTAAAGAAAGGAATTCTCAGCGACCTGGGTGAATAAGAGTTTTGGAGATTACGAATATAAGATTTTTGATCAATTTGATTGGATTCCAACTTGTGAAATTAACCCCCACCTACCCCCTCCCTATCTTGAAATCTGTATTGACAAATAGAAAATTAGTAGTGGAAAGAGATGCTGTATTTATTTGGCTCATCGGTTTCCATCCTCCTAACTCCTAATTGTGAAATTCATGAATTATCTATTCTAATAATAAAAGAATTTGGCAGAATCTCCTTAAGTAAAATATATGGGTGATTTATAAGATTCCATGAACTCTGGATTACCTTCCATGACAACATTTTCTCCGCAGCCAGTTAAGCATCCAAAATGACCGAAAAAATGGTGAAACTTCCCATCAATATCTCACCTTTTCCCACTCCTCACAACAATGGCTTTCTTCAATGCCACCGGAAATTGTTCACGTAAATGTCGTGGTAGAGAGAGAGAGAGAGTAGTGTTTACTATCATTACAAATTTACAATGGTGTGCTCATTGGAGAAGAACTGAAACTTGAAGAGATTTTCATTAGATTCAACTGTTTTTCAGTTTATGGCAAACATACATTGAAAACGATAAGAAAATATAGTAACAATCGAAGAAGTAGAGTAAGACATCTGTTTCAAATATCGGGGGCTATATTAGGTTAGTTATTTTAAGTTTCATATTTTATTAAAAATTTTAGGATAGAGGCTATAAGGGAAAGGGTATAATTGTAAGTTAATATTAATTTTATTTATTTATTTTAAGTAGGGGCTATGATGAGAGAAAAGCGGGCTATGTTTAAAATCACCCTTATTAATTTATTAAGGCCCATTAACGGCCTAATTATGGCCCATTTTATGGAAGTTTACAACCCAAATTAGGACTAACTACATTTTTTTCAAAAAGCCCAAGGAATTATATTTTCGAGGAAAAAATGTACAATAAGGGCACACTTTATGATTTTTTTTATTTTTTTATTTTTTCGCAAAATCATGTTCAATTAACAATTTTGCAAGCCCAATTAGCCATTCTGCGAATTTTCGAGCGCGATAAATTTGTAATTTGATTTTACTTTTTTCTTTATATGATAATAAGTTCAAATTTGTTAAGTTATAAATAAACCATCCACATTTTGTTTCCTAGAAGCAATGTGTGAAACAAAATATTATTTAATAATGCATTTTTTGCCAATCTCTTATACAATCAAGATTCGTCCTCATCGCCCCTGCAGTGCACCTATGCTTTCATGAGAAAAGTGGGTTGAAAAAGGGGGGGGGGAGTAATAATTGCAATTTTCTGCGTTTGAAGTGGGAAAAAAAAAAAAGATTTCTCTCAATACATTTAGGCATGTTGTAGGTGTTCATCACTGTAAAAGAGATGGAATTACTATTCAACAGACAGATCAAACCTAAGCAATTGCTGCTCCAATGAAACATGAGAAAGCAGCCTCGTGAATTCTCAGCCCTCAGTCGATAACAGATTTCTTCTCATCTTATTTTGGTGTGTGTGTGTGTTGGGGGGGGGAGTATCATAGTTTACCTTATCTCCACATAATGCCAATTATAATCGTAATTCAGGAGACCTGGATTCTGGAACATTTATTGAAGTACACAAGCACATTCCCGCAGTATTCAAGACTTATACACCCACCTTACTCATTTGAATCGTACATGTACAAATCACATTTTTGTTATACAAACAAAGATAAACTGTAAAAAAAATATCACGGAATGATTTGCTTCACAGGCTTTCACCAACTAATCATATTTTCATAAATAAAAAAAATAAAAATAAAAATAAAAATTTAAAAATTAAAAATTAAAAAAAAAACTACAAAAAATATATCACAAAAAAACAATTTGCTTAATGGGCTTATTCTATGTGTGCCATAGTGCCTATTTTCTTTGATACATTAACTTGTCTAAGTTGTGTAACAAAAATGGTGAATATATACACATAAATCCTCTGAAAATTAGGCAATGAAATAGGATGCTCATCAAATAAATTTCAAGTAGAAGACATTAGGTGAATGCCCTCACAAACCAATAACAATAGAGTTTAAATCAACAGACTCCCAAACAAACTACCAGCAACAGGTAATAGGTTGCACACACTTGCAAATTGATTATAAGTGTAGTGCATGTGAATGGGAACTTGACGCCTAGATAATATTGATTCAAGTTCAAATGAGCTTTTTTCTTAGTGGTGATCCAGGGACTACAAATAAAAGACCCTACATAACTATCCTATCACATAACTATGATTGATTAGGTTATGTAATCTGATAAAAATTGACATACCATGCTAAAATGTGAATTTCTTAGCTCGATTAAATGATATCATAATAAGTGTCGATAAAAAAGATCCAAAAACAATAAGCAGCATAGAAAGCACTCACCAGTCACCAGTATCATCAGCACACACTCAACCCTACAAACACTACAGGTGCAAATTATTATTGAGTTACAGAATCAATTGATGAATCCCCCCCCCCCCAAAAAAAAAAAAAAAAAAACCCCTCACCCCAACACAAAAATAAATGAAAAGGAGATGAAGATGAACATAAAATGTGAGAAGAAAAATCAAGATGGATAACTTACCAATATGTCATATTTCAGAGGCAGCATCCAACATCTCCGGGGCATACAGTCCTCCAGAACAACCAAACCAAGGATCAGGCACAAGTAAACCTCTAGGTACATAAGTTAAGTTCTAAAGCATAAACAAACATAACTAAAGTAGACCAACAAAGAATTTACAAACAACCAATCATCATATCTTCTTAGTTTTGACAACACCTTACAATTGTGAGACATTTTGAACATAGAGGAGCAATAGGCAGTAAAATTTAATACTGATGAACTTTAAATAACTTAAAATGAAGATGAGGATAATCCAAACCAAGGCAAATAACATCAATTACATAAGTAATTCACATTCAAATGGGTTAGTCTCAAGACACCACATAAACTCCCAAGAGAAACCAAGGTACCTTCTCCAGAGGGCCTTTAATCATCTAAACCACGGAATGGTTTCCACATAGCATAAGAAGATTCCTGAATGAAAGATTAGATTAGACTCTCCAGAACCAAAAGGACTTATAGTAGAGTATATGAACAAAATAAACTGAGAATAATCTTGAACGGAAATAAGCAAACCACCTGGGATTAATATTATTTAAAAAATAGAAAGCATGTGGTAGTAACATGAACATGAAAAGTCTACCAACCCACAGAGCTAAAATCCCGAAAAGAACCACATTGGAAAAGCACATCATATATATACATATGTAAAGGCGGAGGCAATGGTTTCCTAATCTCTATACAGAGGAAACCAATGCCTCCAATGTGTCTGCTAATACCAGATCCAGAGTAAAATGTAAATCCAAATCACTGATAAAACAATGATTTTTTAAGCTTTCTTGATTGTCACCATTAAGAATTAGTACAAACAAAGGGAAACGCCTTCAGTGAGTTTCTTACAATCGAAACAGAAAACAATCCATGGAAAGAACTCCACGATAACAGCCTCCCCAAGATCATCTCTAACACCTTCAAACATGCCCCAGTCACTATCTCCTGAATTCTTGCTCCCAGACAGAAGACAAAGACAGATAAATGCCCAATTAGATAATTCAGTATTGAGACGAGACCAAAATGCACAAGTATCTAATGCAACAGCAGTTCTGTAGTCAGAAATCAGCATCATGGTTCACTTGCCCGTGATGAAAGGATGGCTCAAGGCCTGTGAAACAGTGAACCTCTTATCTGGATCCAAGACGAATATCTTTTCCATAAGATCCCTAAAATTAGCAACCAATTTTGGGTCCTCACCAGGAGACCCTGAAATTAATCCGCCAAAGTCTTTTGGCTTAATGTTCACAATCAGTCTCCTTATAGGCTGCAAAAACAGAGTAGCAAATAAACAAAAGTATGGATTCATTATAATTATAATTATAATCAACATAAAAGTAGAAGTATTAAAGCTATTCAAAAGTTAACACACCGACCTTTTTGGAGACAGGGTCCTCATCTGTTGCAAGAAAATTTAAATCCTGGTCAAAGTGCTGGTCAGTAAATGCTCCCTGCAATGAAATAGGCGAGTAAGAAACTCATAACCATCAAATGACAACACATAAAAAGAATTACGGGGATTAAGCTTGCCCCAGGACAAACAATCAATCTTCATCCTGACCTTCCGGAGCATCTTTTTGGGGAAAGGGCCTTTTAGTTCCATGTGAAGACGAAGCATGTCATTGTTAGAAGGACCAGGAAATAGGACCTTCCCAGTGTAAAGCTCAAACAAACAGCAACCAACTGACCAAATATCCATAGCATGGTCGTATGTTAGCCCAAGAACTGAAGACAAGGAAATAACAATTTTAGTGGCCAAACAATTAACAAAAATATATAGCAATAGTTAGATTGCAAAATATGTAATACTTACTTATCTCAGGAGCCCGATAAAAACGGCTTACAAGATACGGCGTGATTTCATTTTTACCGGCAAACATGGCATTACCGAAGTCGCAAAGCTTCAATACATTTTTAGCTTCATTCACCTAGAAGAAAAAAAATGCATACTAATCACTGGAGGATCCAGAATTGTATTTAAAAATCTAATACATAATGAAAAAACAGACTAATGGGATGATGCCTGCATACCAGCATATTATCTGGTTTGATATCACAATGTAGAACACCACAATTTTTCAGATGTTTCAGTGCTATGAAGAGTTGCTTAGCATATGCCCTCACAGCTGTAAGCTTCAGACCAATATTACGACCAAATTTCTTAAGAACTTCTCGTAAATTCATATGAAGAGATTCAAAAACTAAGCATAGATGATTCCGGTACTTGAAGGTAGAAAGAAAACGAACACAATGACGCTTGCTCTCAGGGTCCGCACCAACTAATTTCTTTAGAATGACCAACTCCTCCATACCCGCCTTGTACCTGCATTGGAAGAAAACAAGAATTCTAAGATGGGTACCACAGGCTTGCAATGATCACATATAAAAGGAAACCTATAGCTACTCACATTGTTTCATTGTTACGTATAATTTTGATTGCTACTTCTTCAGGGTCACCAGGCTTAGCCTTGAGATCCTTTGCTCGGACAACAGTTGAAAATACACCTTTTCCATGGGCAGCTATTATCTCATAACGGCCATCAAGTACTTCCCCAAAACGATAGCCTGGTCATAAGAAACAAATGAGACTAATATCATAAAGCTGTAAGACTTTGACAATAGGAATGTAACGGAACCCAAAAGCTCCAGAAGATTATATTGTGATTCATGATCATTATAAATACATTACACACAGCTTTATGTAGAATGAAGCACACACATGATGCAGGGGAGACATTAGTGGTCAGGCACATACCATAGTAACCTTCGGCATCATCCCAATTGTCATTTAGTCCACTCTTTTCAATAGCTACACCATCCCCTTTACCCTGAGGAAGCGAGAGAAAACAGCTTATTAGAGGGATGGGGTTGTATTTTAACAGCATTAAACAAAGATAAAGTATTGAGTAAAGAATAAGACGCTAACATCTAGCAAGACACTAGAACATGCAAAAGGACAAAAAAATCGAAAGAGAACATGTACTGCGTGATAGATAAAGAAAAAAGAGAAGGACCATGTTTCACATATTGGAACTGGGAGCAAAAATTAAAACTAAAGAATAGAAACACAACATGTGAACAGAGAAGAACTCCAGCATGAGAAGATTCAATGGATTCCGGATGCTAAATGACCGACATTAGATCAAAGAAATTTAAAGCTCATAACAACACAAAAACCCCAAGACTAACCGTTTTACGAACTCCAGCAGGCGATTCTCCAAATATATCGTCACAAAACATATCATGAGATCTCTCACTCTGCAGAAAATGTATAAAGATACTAATAAATTTCTGAAGCATCATTAGAATATAAAGATAACATACAACGACAAATGGCAACGATAAATTACATAATTCATGAGAGTAAAGGTAAAATGTTTTCAACCAAGGGTAACTGAAATACCTTAGGGGTACCCTCTCCTAGCCCACCAGTTCCAGTGGGCATCTCGGCAGATGAAAGACCATTTTGTGAAGGCGATTTCCCCACAGCAAAGGACGGTTCAGGAACGTAATCATCTCCCCCTTCCACCTGATTGTCAGATTTTTCGGGTACAGCTTCAGCAGACGCTGAAGATTCTCCAACAGCATCCACTACTTGGACAAATGCAAATATTAGCCAAATGTAACATTATGAGAAGAAAACAGGCATGCATTTAACAGTATATTATCATCCATATACGAGATGGACAGTGCTTTCATAAAATTGCTAGAGATTTACTAACATGAGCAAGTGACAATAAGAGCAAACACCTAACATCTCACCAATACCTTGTAAATTGGTTAGAGGTTTTTGATGTTTGTTTTTGTACTTTTCAAGGATAGCTTGCCTGCGCCTCCGACTTTCCTCCTTAATTCTCTCAAGATCATCCTCTTCCTGTTCATCAAGTTGCACTGCAATCTTTTCTTGATAGTCCTCTTGCCTGTCATCTTCTCTGTGACCACCCAACAAGCAAAATAAACAATTTTAGAATGTGATGAACAAATCAGCGAATTTCATTAAGGGAAATATATACCTCTCCAAATGCTCACTAGCCTTCTCCTCTTGCTTATCTTTAGACCTCCCATTTTCCAAATCAGTTCTCCTCGTATTCTCTCTGTGGTACTCTTCATATTTTCTTCTGTGCCTGGAATCATTAACGCTATCTCTATGGACATCTTCACCCTTATCATAATTCTGGCGTCTATCATTATCTCTATCCTTGTCTCTATCACTAGCCCTTCTGCCATCTCTGACCCCCTGTCTATCTCTCTCCCTATTGTTATTCTGGTCTTCTCTAACTCGATCCCTCTCCCTCCCACTCCCCCTCTCCCTGTCTCTTCCCCTCTCCCTCTCCCAGTCTCTATCATTCTCCCTCGTATCTTGCTCTCTCTCCCCCCGATACCTGTCTCGAAGTCTGTTTCTCTCTCTATCCCTTCCCACCTCCTCCTTCCTTTCTTTCTCTCTAATGCTATCTCTATCCCAGTCTATGTCCCTGCTTCCCTCCCTACGTATGTCACGAGTTTCCCTCTTATAAGGTCTTTCTACCCTTTCCGTATATCTGCTGCTAGAACTACGCTCCCTTTCTTTCTCCCTTATGTCCCTACTGCTGTGCCTGGACTTTCTGGTATCTCTAGCAGCTCTTTCATCGTCGGATATACTCCGATGTTTCCTCTCCCTATGATAGGGATCCTCCACAGAAGCCTCACGTACAATACTATGGGACCGAGACCTTCCCCTAGACCATTCAGGTGACTTACACAAATTGCTTACAGAACTCTCCTTCAGGTGTTTATCATGAGAGTGGGATTTGGCCACAAGCAATTTCTCAGAAGATGAAGATTTTCTCAAACTACTTCCATCAACCTCATCAACAGAGTTGTAAGACTGCTTATCATCTCTAATGCGATGTGCATTGCCCACTTCAGGATATGTATGTGAATAACCCCTATTTGAAGGACTCGCAGAATTAGATACTCTATCCTGGTCTATCTCGCCACTTTCTTTGCCATCCGTTTTGTCCTTCCCTGATTTTTGTACTTTTTTATCAACTCTTAGAAGACTGTCTTCATTAACTCCCTGTCAATAAAATTTAGAAGGAAACATTAATCCACAAACCAAAATGATACATAAAATAGCAATGCTTGCAAAAAACTTCTGTACATGTAACCAATTCTTACAATCAACGTAAAGCCATCATTTCAGTCTTCTGGAAAGTGGAAACGCCTAAGGAAACTTTGCCTGACACCAAAACGTAATTACGGAGTGCAAAGCTCCCTTTTCATAAAATTTGATGGTTCCATGTAATGCAGCAAGAATAACAAAAGTACAAAACAACACAACTTCTCATCACTACAGAGTTGATCAGAATTGCAACAAACATACAACAAAGCCACGGGAGAAGATGACAGTCAGGTTCTAATGAACTAGAAAAATTTAGGTATCGAACACTGCCATGTGTAGAATTATACGAATTGCGATAGAATTTCATAAGAAAACAAAAAAAACTATTGTAAACAAGTCAAGTGATAAAAGTGATGCTGCAAAACCCTAAGATGCGATGAAACATAATATAGGAAAAGAAACGTATAAAGATAGAGCGAGGGGATCTGAACACACCATATCAGAATCATCACATCCATTCGCCTTAATTCCCCCCAATTCGAGATTCGAATGCAAATTCTTCTTCGACTCATCCGAATCCTCATCAACTAAATCGACCGAACCGTCATCCTCCACTATCTCACCTTCCTCCATCTCGTAATCCACCCCGTCCAAACCCGGTTCACGCTTCACCGGAATTTCGCCCGAACCTCCACAATCCTCGGCAGTATTTTCCAATTTCCTTTCCGTAACCTCAGCGTCATCGATTCTATCAACCTCCAAATCTTCCCTATCTGTTATATCTTCCTTCTCTTTGCTGCTCCGGTGGCGGTGGTGATGGCGGTGTCGGTGGTGGTGATGTCGATGCTTGCGGCGCTTCGATCGCTCCTCCGCGTCGTCGATAGACGAGGATCGGTGGTGCTTGCGACGCGTAGGTTCAATCGTTTCACCGGCCATAAGCGCTAGACTAGACAGATTAGGGTTAGAATAAAACAACGGAATCGAGATTGAGAATTAGATGCAACTATACCCTTTTCCTAAAGTTATATATATACACATGATTTTTTTTATTACTATTATATTTATTTATTTTCTTGCATAACCTCGTTTTGCTATAATACTCTATAAAAAATCTTTAATTAATACTCTTTCCCTTCATTTTATTAATTAATCAATTTCATTATTTTATATTTTGTATATATTTAATAAATGGGCTAAATAAAACGAGACATAAAGTAGTAGTACTTCTTTTGTCTTGTTTTTAATTGGCCTAAGTTTTTGTATGGATTTTTAGAAGAGTATTAATAGAGATAAAGTGTGGTGTTTATTATTTTGATGCATATTTTTTTTTATTTGAAAATAGATCTTAATTTAAAGATCTTATAATTTTTATCAAGACTTTTAATTTTATATAAAAATCGCAAAACTCGGATAATAAACGAGCAATTTATAATAATTTAAATCTCTTATTATTTTTTTATTAAGAACAAGCTCAATATAAGTAAGACGGCCCAATAAGAAAAATAATTCGGTATAAACGTGACGGGTGGAGTAATTATCACGGCTTTCCCATAACACAAACAATCTTAGGACATCTCTCACCTAGAGCATCTTTACTCTTACAATAATTTCATCTATCTTCGGTCTATTCAAGGCTATTAGAGTTGAGGTAAGACAATGAAATCTCAATTACATAATTAAAGTTGAGGTAAAATTCATGAAATCTAATGATGTAGTATTCGCAAGAAACCTTCCCGGCCCTATGCTAGGCAAGAGGTGCGGTCGTCTAGGACTCAGGATATAATCCGGACCCCATAAAAAATTATATCTATATTATAAGTTACTTCTAGAAAATAAGGATTAATTATACTACCAAATCAAGAAAAAGTAGTGTAAACGTATAAGCAAAATCGAGCTATATGATAATTCGATGAATCGTTAAGATGCAACTTTTTTACTGAAATGAAAAATGACTATATATACATGCTACCTCATGTACTTCACCATTACATTAGAAATTTCTATGGTTTTATAATTATGAGCTACGTATGAATTTCAAATTTTGTTCTTGCAGTAAATTAACTCAGAAATTTAGCACTAAAAGCCAAAAAAAAAAGCCTAAAGTGGATGTGCTATGACATGAGTCACATGAGGCATTTGTTCTTCATAGCCATTAACATTGCCGAGTTTTTGAATTTCAAGAATCTCAACCCTACGCTTCATCTTCTTCCTCATCTTTATTGCTATATCGGCCGGAACGAATCTTCCACAAACCATCACCTTGTTTTGTTGCTTCTCTATCATATAACTCTCGATTTCTTTTACAAAAAATAATAATAAAACATGTTAGAGTTTTATATTACGCTCGTATCATAACATAATAATATTACTGACGCATGTCATGATGTTGTGTACCTTTCATTCTAAGGATAATCCTTCTCATTTTTCTGCAACAAGCATTGCAATCGAGACTTAACCTCACCACCATGCAGTGATTCTGTGCTCAAACGAAAAACGAGTCTAAATCGAGCTGCTTAAAATGTTTTTACAAAATCAATGGCGAAAAAGAAAAAAAAATAACAACACTTGCCTCAGCTAACATAGAACTTTGATGAGATCCCAGTTTTTTTTATGGTTGATTACTCCAAAAAAGTTGTAGAAAAGGAAAGGAAAAAGTGGTCCTTTTTTCTTTGTTAAACATGAGTCCTAGTATGTATGGGGTTTCAATAGTACTAATATTTATATATTACAAGAAGGAATCCTATTCTGTGTGTTCAAGCATCAGAAGGCTTAATGAGATTTCTTGATTTCTTGCCTTGTACGTAACATGATGCTATCATGTTCTTGAATAAGTATCCTTTTCTCAATTTTGATTTCTCCTCCAAAATTGGGGAACCTCTTATCATTTTTTATTCAATTATATTTGGTAATATATAGTTTTGGACCAAACATGCCCATGGTTTAGGCTAGGTGGGCCATCTTTAAGGCCCAAACAATTTGAAAACCATGGCATGATCCATAATTTATTTAGTGAAAGTTCCCCAGAACACACAAGATTCTGTCAAATTTTGATTTTGCACACCAGATCAATTTTTTCCAAATTTTGAAATTTTGTGCTGATATAAAAGTCGGAAGTTTGATATGTTTTAAATTATGT
This sequence comes from Mentha longifolia, assembly GCA_001642375.2. Classification (NCBI taxonomy): domain Eukaryota; kingdom Viridiplantae; phylum Streptophyta; class Magnoliopsida; order Lamiales; family Lamiaceae; genus Mentha; species Mentha longifolia. The sequence goes on from CM038121.1 coordinate 28,220,662, forward strand.
CATTCATATATGTGAAATTAGAATCTCACTAATTGTTCGACAAATCAAACTTCCATATTACAATAAAATTTGACGAAATTAAGAAATATTTGACCTTGTGTGCAAATCATCAGTGCTCACAAACATTATTAAAATGTGACAAGAATATTTATTTACACACCTAAAAAATGGTAGTAATAACTAATAAGTAATAACTACTACCTCCATCTCATTTATTAGGCTACTTTGCTTTTGACACAATAGCCAATACAATGTACGATATGTGGTTGTAGTTAATTCTAAGGAGAAAAAGTTAATTGTAGCCACAAATTTTTTGTCATTTTAAGAAAGTAGACTAATATATGGGATGAACCGAAAAGGAAACGTAGCCTAATAAGTGGGATGGAGGTAGTACTAAAATCTACATGTGTATGAGTAAATTTAACATGTACATGAATTTTCATCTTTTTTTGTGCATCAAATGTGTGAGAAGTTAACTGCAGGAAGTGCGAAAGAGGCGCAACAATAGAGAAGTCTTGCCCAATGAATTCCGGTTAGCAAGTTGTCGACCGGCCGGTTTATCACCGGTCGGATATGTACACGTCAGCGTCACCTTCTTCTCTAGAACACTAATCACCACCGATTGAGTGTCCCCTGCACATTTCAAGATTTTACATTTGCTTAAATAAATAAAAATGAAAAACTAAAATTATCACCATATATGTGTAACCTTTCAAAGAAAAATAGCCATCGCACAAGCTGTGATTCTTTGTCAGTTACTGAAATCTTGGAATTTAGTAGGTGAATAAAAAATAAAGTGGGTGAAAATTTTTGCTATCCAAATAGTCACATGTGTCACAAAAAAGCAGTAAATAATTCATGCAATTAATCGAGAAACCTATTCCCCTCAGATAAAAAAAAAATGAGAAACCCAAAAATAAATTTTGCCAAAAATATGGAATGCAATTCTCCATTAATTCATGATCAATAAAAAATATTTATGCCCAGAGAGGAAAAGGTCGCTTTTTTTTTTCGCACTTTATAAACAACATATTCACATTGACTAGAAGGGCCACCATAGTCCATCACGGTGTATCATTGCGAAAAGGAATCCTATGGAGAAATCCACTAACAACGGCCCCAATCAAGCGGCGGCCTTGGACCACCGCCGCCGCCGCCGCCGCCGCCGCCGCCGCCGCCGTTAAATGCACAAAAGAAGTGGAATTCAAGTGAAAAATGATATTTACCGTTCATTTTTGCCATTATCTCAGCTACTCTGTGCTGGCACTTGGGACACCGAAAATCGGCCAAAAACACCACCTCCTGCACCTGAATTTACACACACAAAAAGAAGAGAGAGGGTTAAAAATCAAGCTTTGTCACCTCATGATCAAATATTTGCAAGAAAAACTCACGAGAGGCAGAGACAACGATTCCACGGCGGCGAGGGTGGTTTGGGACGGGCGGCCGCCGTCGAAAGCGGCGGCGGCCGCCATCTCTTCCTTCTTCCATCTCCCCAAAGACATGCCTCGTAGCTTAGTACTATTCCCACTTCGGACAGAAAGAACAAAAGAAGAGAAAGATGAAGAAAATATCAGAAATAAAGGCAATTGGAAAAGCCCATTTTCATCTTCGTGAAAAAAAAAGTGATGGAAAAGATTTATGTTGGTGTGGTAAGAAAGGGATTTTCCACCACTCACAACTATGATGGGACTATGCCATTTTTTACAAGACATTTGCTATCTAGGCAGGGGAAAATTAGGACTTTAGAGATAAAATAGGAAAACACACACACACACACAATATATATATATATATATATATATATATATATATATATATATATATATATACTCCCTCCGTCCCTTATTTAGTGAATCAAAAATTTGGGTACAAGATTTTATACATTTTGATGATATATTAATAAATTAATATATTAAAGTGTTAAAGTATAATAATTATGAACCCATATAATTTTTTTTAATGGTATTAAAATGTTGAAGTGTTAAAAAGTAGAGTGATAAAATGTTAAAGTGATTGTGGGATCTACGTCTCAAAATGAAAAGGTTCAGTAAATAAGGGACGTCCATATATAATAGTATAAAAAACTAAAATTCAAAAACTCATTTTAAAATTTACCATTATAAAGTTTCAAAAACAGCTAGAAAAGTCAATTGTATCTAAAAATCCTAGTATAAATTTAGATGTATGTAAGTGGTGAAAATGTGATTAGAGTTGACAAAAGTTCAAGAAAGGCAGGCAGCCCCCACAGTGGCTTGAAATCTTCAAACATAATTATGAAGCTAAGGTTGCTTTGAAGACTTAAACTTCTCAATTACCATTATCATTAGTTGTAATAAAGCAATCAGGTCGAATTGGGATTAGGTAATAATGAGGGTAAGACTTTAGATTAGGGTAGCTTTCGTTAGGCTGATGATGGATTAAACTTAGCTAGCTTAATTTGGCTATTAAGTTTAGAAATTATTCAAAATTATAACTACATTTCCAGATTCTTGAATTTTGTAACGAACATTCTTGAAATGGAAATATAGAATTCATGAGCATATCTGACTTGGGCAATCAACCTGTCATCTTTATATTTATTAATTTATTTTTAGTAAGTTGCTCATCCTCACACGCATGCGACTATTGACTGACAGGATTTTATTTGCTCACAATTTTTGTTTTTTTTAAATTTCCTAAATGATACAGTTTTTTGTTGGTTGGGTGAAAGTTCCACAATCCTAATTCTTGCACGTTACCAGATTATTATATATTGCAGCATAGTATAAAAATTAAAACTGTCTCTCATCATGAGCTCCATGAATGTGATAGGAATCATAGAATTATTGATTTAGTGCACTTAGGAGGTTTTTTATATAGTATTTTTATTCTCCATTCGTCAAGAATAAGTTCCATTTTAATTTGTCTCATTCTCAAGAATAAGTTCCATTTTAGTTTGTCTCATTCTGACATTTTCTAAAATATAAAATTTACATAATTATTTGAAGAAACAGAAAATAAATTAATAATTCAACAAACTTAATAAGTCACTATTTAATATTTATAACTAAATTTATAACCCACTACTAATTAAAGCTGACTTAATTGATTAATTCTCATGCTCAAAAAGTATCCTTTTGTAAATGAATTTCTGTTATGATTTTCTTAGAAGAATTTCATTATAGGAGCAGATTTTTGAAAGAATAAATGGATTTCCATTATGATTTTCTTAAAAGAATTTCAATATAGGAGCAGATATTTGAAACAAAATAGTACAGCAGGAAGAGAAACATCCAAACAAACCTTACAAAAAGAAAAAATCTTCCACTTGAAAAAATTAATTACAATCTACAAAATTTATGTGAAGGTGAAAACAAACTACATCAAAACTACTCGCTTCTACTTCTATACAAAAAAACAGAGAAATCTAATTCTACTTCTAAGTCAACCGAACGCACATCAGAAATAATGAAACCAAAATCTCTTCTTCACCTAGACATAACCAAGTTCAAGACTGATGATGAATTGAAGTGAGCATCTCCCGCAGACTTGCAGTTTTCTGAATCCAACTTTAATGATTTATTAACAAAATATTCCTCAAAGGTAGAAAACTCAAGACTAGACCTGTTTGGAGAGCTTCGACAGCGTCTTCTTTTCCCTGAAGACCTCCAACGCAGCTGAGCGAGAAGATGGTCTTTTGTGAGATCCCTAACTAAAGATTTAGCTGCCCTTTTGTCAACAAGGGTCGGCTTTGGCTCGGAAGTCTTGATCACCTTTTCAGGCAGCGAGTCGTTATCCAGAGGAGCAACGAGATCTTGGTTGTTGAACGAAGGCAAATCAACTTTGTTGACATTAGATACTTTGTCAGAGTTTTCTAGTGCTGAGACAACATCTGGCCTTTGCTTGATATTTTGCCACTCCTTGTTAACCCATTCCGTCGAATGCCTTATATCGCTAATGCTAAATGCAGACTCTTTCTTTTCCTCTGTTATATAAAGATAATGGAAAGATCAATTTTAGTACACTTATTTGAAACAAAACTAAGGATGAAAATTTAAAATGTTAAAAAAAACAACCAAAAATGAACTGTAGATAGGCAGAATAATCATACTGTACCTGAAAAATAAATGTGAACCCTATCTTCAGATTCTTTCTTCAATACAATGCCTTCCCACCATCCATCATGCCACCAAACATCAACAACAGAGCCAACATTTAACAAATCAGATGAGCTTCGATTCTCGGAAGGCAGATTTGGTCTGACAATGGGCCTTCCAGAAAAACGAATTCCAAAAGCATCAGGTTTAGCTAGTCGAGAGACCAAGATCCACTCCTGCAGAATGACAAACAAATTAGAATTCATGAACAATAAATCGTATCTTAACAACTCGAGCACAAATCCTAAAATCATCTTACCTCTAGATTCTTTGAATCATCGACTGCATCCTTGAGATCCTTGTACTGTACTTTGACCTTATCCTTGTGCTTCTTGAGAATCAAAGCCCTGAACCAGCAACCTCTGATGCCACTATCTTGAGAAAGCACCTCAACTTCGGAGCCCACAGCCAGATATTGTTCAGGCCTGTGTACTGTAGAGGAATTTTCTCTATTCCCAACTTTTTTGACCCCTCTTTTACAGTCAAGATAAGTGCCTTTACAAACTTGTAAACCGTTCTCAACAGATTCTTCGTTGTCAGGGGATTTCGTATATAGATCACTTTCCTTAGACCAGCGAATTCTCTTGTTGGGTCTTGACCCAATGGCCTCACTAACATATTTGTTAGACTTCTTGAATAGTTTCTGATTCCAATAGCCTTTAACTCGAGTTATGTCAAATGGCTTGACATCATCATTATCAAAGAGTTTGGAGCACACAAAAGGCATCAACACCGTATGTTTTGCTTCACTTATGAATTTCTCATAATGCTCCGGACTGAGTACAGTTGCTAGTCCATCAATGCATTCTATGCTGAGATCTTGTAGACAAAGAGAAAAGAAAATCTCTCTGTCATTATAATTATGAGGCAAAACAAAACCAACCTCATCAATTTTGTGAAACCATCGTACCACAACCATCTTGTTGCCTCTGGTATCTTCATACATATCATCTAAGTAAGCAACTAGTCTTTTGCCTTCTTCAGCCAATACAAAAACAAATTCTTGAGCCTGCAAGGGAAAGTTAGAACAAACGCATTAGTAATTTAATCCCGAAGTACAAATCTGGAAACAATTGAATTTATACAACAAAAGCAACAAATTGGGGTATTGTGCTTACAGAAATTACAGCACCATTTCTGCAGAACGACTGGTAATGTGTCCGTCTTTTCCGGCACGTCCACGACGAACCTGACCACGTGGATTCAGCCTTATATTGACCTATCTTCTGTCTCATAACATCCTAAATAAGATCAGGAAAAAGGATTAGATGAACCAATTTATTCGCAATAGAAGATAGTAGATACAACCACAAGATAAAAACTTAAAATCAAGTCGCTAACTAACCTTAATAACATCATCATCCAAATTTCTATCCATCCCACCTCCCAAATGTCTAGAACTATTATGCCGTTTATTACCTGAAACAAAAGGAACAAGAAACAATGAACACAAGGACATAACACAACATACTAGAAGTTACACTAAATGAAACAAAAAACAAATATGTTGATTGACATTATTCATTAAAAAGGCAGAATAAACAAAAGAAACTATTGTAAATTCTCACACAAATCTCATATGCCTCTCATGGACATCCAAATTATGATCACCACAGATCCAAGACAGTAAAAAAGGCAAACAAGAACAAGACAATATTGGCCTAGAGAGACTTTTAGATGTTAACCTAGAGAGAGAATGGGAATCCCGAGGCTCTCAACCAGCTCATACAAATTGACTTAATATTCCTGCAGCCCAGATAATAGCCAGTCTTCGCAAGCATCACTGCCGTCGCGACATTGCAATTCATGATCGAAAAAGAAAAAGGTTACAGGGAAATCATAAGAATGCAACAGGATCTCGAGCACCACAAAGAAGAAGGCTAATGAAACTATTTAGAGAAAAGCCAGATCCGTAGAGAGGGAAGGGATACCCTATATTATAGCAAAGAAATCAAGAGAAACTGTACCCTCAGGTCATTGTTCCATGATCCAAAATTGAAAAACAAAAAAGCTCATAAACAACTGCAAGAAGAGAAGACAGCAAATGGAGAAATCACCAGTAAATCAATTTAAACCACAAACGCATATGGCAGAGAAAATCACACCTTACGGAACCCGCACAACTAGTACAACCCTTCCATTTGTGAAGTGCGTTTGGTAATAATAATAATTTCTTTAAAAAAAAACAACTTTGAGGTGAATGAAACTAATGCTGCTGTATACAGGCTCAAAAAAAAAATGAAGGAACACCTAAAAATAACTCAGCCTCAGAAGGTGAAAGTGGAGATGCATAACTCTACCCATGAAAATTAGAACAACCATTGGCACTGCACCTCGAGAGGGGAAAATCACGCTAGGAATAAACACGGCACTGTGAAAAGAATTAAAGTTCCTCAAAAATCAATTTTACCAAAAAAAAAAACAGAGAATTTTTTTTTTATAAAATAAATTCTACCCCTCGAAAAATATCATTCAATTCTTTACATCTGAAGCATTTATAGGTCGATCGCAATAAAGACACAATTTTTAGCGTTTGCTCACAGATTCTGGATGAAAACCGGACCTCAACGGCAAAAAAGAGAAAAATTGGGGGTGAGAGAGGTAACAGCTAAGCCGTTTCTGTACCCAGAATGAAGGAGAAAAAATCTCGCCCATATACTCGAAACTTCTAAGGTGCAGATCTAAAGTCACACAACAAATAAGACGAAAAAATCAAAATCAAAACAGCAACCAGAGCCTGAAACTCAAATCGGATGAACAAATCACGGAACGAGGGGAAAAACAGAAAAAATCCAGACCACGGACTGATGTCTAACCAGAAAAAAAAATAAAATAAAAAAATGAATCACTCAACCAGAGCCTGAAACTCAAATCGGATGAACAAATCACGGAACGAGGGGAAAAAAAGAAAAAATCCAGACCACGGACTGATGTCTAACCAGAAAAAAAATAAAAATAAAAAAAAATGAATCACTTTCAGCCTTGGACCTCAAATTTCACGGAGAAAACAAATCACCCAGAAAAATTGACGAACAGATTGCGAAGAGCACCTGAAACAATTGAATCCAACCAGTCGACGACCTCTTCTCTCGACCTCAACTTCAGCCTCGGAGCGCCGTTCAAATTGGAGAGCACCAATCTGTTGTCTTTAATCGTGTAGCGATACGACATATGCCTAGCGCTCTTCTCCTTCCCCACAACCACCAGATCTCTGCCGCCGCCGCATCGTTTGAGGTAATACTGCACCTCCCGCCGCCCCTTCTCCGTCGACGCCGGTACCTCCTCCCAGCCGGCGTACGCCGTCGAAATCGAATTACCCGTCGAATTATTGGCCATAGCCCCCATCAATTAATCGGAAAATAATTGGATAAAAGTTAAGGGGATAGAGAGGAAAACGAGTACTGGCCTTTTTTCCACTTTCAATCTTTTTTTTTATTATGTGAAATTTTTTAAAATTCAATTTTTGGTTTGAAAGTAGTTTAAATAGTGGGCGGCCTAGGGTTTCGCGATTGAAACGGACGGTTGAGATTGGGTTTGAGCGCGGCGATGATACGGAGGAAACTCACACGAAGTTACGTGCGTTATTTTACGTTTGCAGAAAGGTCCCTGTGGAATTCTATATTTAATATTGTAGCACGTTTTGAATTTTTCCTTTTCGCGTTTTTTTTTTTTTATTCAGTTCAAATGAAAATGGACATTAATTAGGGATAATTTGATTGATAAAATATAAAAAATGATAGGATTTCTGAGATTTCAAAATTGAATAATATTTATTGAATATCTTGTTAAGGGTGTCAAAATTTCAAAATATATGTAACGCAATCTATATAATGAAACTCTCACAAAAAAATATATATATATTTTTGAGGAATGGATTGAATTTGTTTGTTATTTCAAAATATGTTGGATGGGTTAGATATAGCAAACGGTGGTTACAATAAAAGATTAGCATAAGCTACCTTAAAAGACAGAATGAGAGAGAAACAAAATCAGAGTGAAAATAGGTACAAAACTAATTTCGGCTTTGACAAAACTTATTTCTCTCGCGCTACTTTTACTTAAAAATATATATTTAGATTTCGAATTATTTCCATTTAATAAAAAATTATTTATTTTCAATAAATTTATATTGTTATCGTGTCATTCTTTTCTATTTTTTTGAACGGAAGAAACTCGAATGGATGGCAACTCATTGTCAATTTCTATATTTTACTTATTAGTGAATGTTACGTTTATATAACACGATATTGTTTATCATGCATAAACCGAAGTGTGAAAAGCAAGATACCATACCGTAAAATATAGCAAATCGAAATTATTGCATTGTTTATCCGTATATACTATTGAGTATACAATAGTAATCCACGAAAAAATATAGATATATAATGAGGAAAAATAATTGAAATTTTCATTTAAAAAACTTAAATTTGAGAGATAACATGTTGTGACATGGACATAGTATATTCGGTTGTTTTAATATAACTATTGATGATTTATATTTGAGTTATGTTTCATGATAACTTCACCACGTGTGCGGATCTGAATTGTCACTTTTATTCATGATGATTGTAGCTTTGAAAAAATACCAAAAATAAAAAATATTATTACTTTTCTTCACGACTATTGCTATTATTTAAGTCACTGAATATTTGTTACTTTTATTTCGAAATTTGTCATTTTTTATAACAATTGTCATTTTTATTCACCATATTTGTCACTTCTAAAGACTATTAATATTATTATTACTTTTACAATAATGGCCGATTTTGATCCGAATGCATGGTGTAGCTGATCAATAGGCAAACTTTTGTGCATAAATATCATTTATAATAAATTAATCGGAGACTTACAAACTATAATTGCATGACAATATGTCTCCATTTTGTTAAACAAAACAAAAGGAAAATCTAAAAGCAACAAAATCTTACAGAGAAGACAATTAGATATTTACATTTACTAAAAGTGGAAACTACGCATAAATAGTTACTACTACTATTAAACAAACAAATTCCCCAATTGCCCTGTCGATGAGTACATAGTTATGACTTGCGACTTGTTTAATTTATTAATATTGGATATAAAAATATTATTTAGCAGTTTTTTTTTTTAGGGAATAAAAATAGTATAAGTAGACATATTTTAAATCGGACTTTGTTAGACGTATTTAGACATTTTTAACCTCAAGAAATCGTTCTGACCACATTGTACTAGGGCTGCAAACGAGCAAAGCTATTCGGGACTTACTCAGTGCTCAACTCGGTAAAAGCTCGTTCGAACTCGAATTCGTTAATTTAACGAGCCGAGCTCAAGCTCTATGGTATGCGACTCGTTTTGCTCGCGAACGTGTTCAGCTCGTATGTTAATCGAGCTTGTTCACGAGCATATTCGCGAACTCTTAATCGAACCTCTAATCGAGTCTGTAAACGAGCTTTAGCATTTAGGTGTAAAATTAATTTCAAATCACAATCAAAGCTAATTAGGCACTACACCACAATTATTATTAGAAAATATTATCTTATAACATTAATATATATCACCAATTATCATCAATTCATTTAATATATTGTACATTTATTTATTTATTTATTATTTTATAGTATTAAATAGTTTTAATTTTTGTTTGATGAATTTCATTTTAATTTATCTTCATTGGAATGTTAAAAAAAAAATTTAAACCATGTCTTTTAAACGAGCTTAAAATCGAGAGGAGCTCGAATTAAAATAAAATTCGAGCTTTTCACAAGCCGGATTCGAGCTCAAATCCGAACCGAACTCGAGCCAAACCATTTATCGAATATTTAGCGAGCTAAACTCGAGCTGGATTCGAACTCAAATTTTTTATCTCGAGCCGAGCTCGAACACAAATTTAAAACTCGAATCGAATTCAAACCAGAGCCCGAATATGTAAATTATTAAATAAACCGAACCCGAGTCTGTCAATACTCGACTCGGCTTGTTTGCAGCCCTACATTGTACCTATACACAACAAATGATGTTTAAAAATAAAAACAATTTAAAAAAAAATTAAAAAATAAAAGATAAAGAAAAGCATAGTATCTGAGGGATGATTGGTTGAAGATAAATAAAGAATAATAAATAGACTTGTTGCGAATAAAGGCAAAATAGCTGTCGTAAGTCAAAAGGTATACCTCCAAGTGACAGCTAAGCGGGGCCGGCCCACTTTCTTTTTCCTTTTTTTTTTTTTTTTTTTTTTTAATGCTTTCTTTAGAAGTTGGTCCACCAATTTTTTTTGAGGCGGGAGGAGCACTACTACTATTCAAAATTCACACTCCTTTTAATTCCTCCTTGTCGCCTGCATATCACGTGACCATGTCTCATTTTAACGCATTAATTAATTAGTTATTAATTAATATTAGGATGATTATCCGTTAATAATGGATTTTCCTTCTTCTTTTTCTTTTTTTTTTTTTAATTTTGGACTTTGAAGAGAAAAGTCAATTGCCAAGGTATTTCTGACAGTTCACTTCTAGTTCAACCTCGGTATTAGTTTTTAAACAATATTTTATACCATACTTATATTCCATTTATAATACTAGTAAAGCTGAACGGATCGGAGAGAGTAATAAAATATGGTATGTGGAGTGAAAATATTCGAGAAATAAATTCTTGCATTCACTTTTATCACAGTAAATTAAATTAATTACTAGTACTCACCCATATAAATTATAAATACGAATCAAATTACCCAAGAGAATCAGCCAGTAAGAAATATCATAAGATATGTAATGTGAAAAAGCTAATGAAATCATTATCTAACGTACCATTATCGTCCACGATAAATGGGCGTCGCTTTTCTGACACCAATTTAATATTTTCAATAATAAATAGACGTTAAAATAGAATTTAGGCCATCCCCAATGCCTCGGAGCGCTCCCGTGCGCCGCCGACTCCGATCCTGGGATCGCTCCTGCCCACGCGTTGGAGAAGGTGAGATCGCCGGCCTTCGGTGCGGAGCAGCGCACAAAGAGCGCTCTCACCTGCTGACGTCATAATGATGTCAGCATGCACTTTTTTTTTTCAAAAATTGATTTTTTAAATAAAAAAAAATCAATTTTTGATTTTTTAAAATTTGAACCTTTTTTTTTTGTGTGTCTTGTTAAGAAGGTGGGGGAACATATTTATAGACACCTTCCTCTCAAGTTTTCCTTACATTTTCGATGTGGGATAAAGAAACACTATATATAATGCACCAACTCTCCTATTTAAAGCTTAGAAATTCAATGTGGGACAAAAAAAAAGAAGGAAAGAAACAAAATTGAAGAAAATCAATTAATTTCAAATATTTTATTTTAGAGTTAAATTGAATGAATTAAAAAATTAAATTAAAAAAATTGAATCGAAATAAAAATTGAAATATAAATATAAAAAAACCATTAAAAAATTGAATAAAAAAAATAAATAAATAGGAGAGATTCCGGAGAGATCCCGTGCATTGGGGATCTTTCCGGGAGTAGGATCTCTCCACCGAAAAGTGGGAGAGATCCCACAAAATTGGGTGCGGCGTTGGGGTTGGCCTTAGATCTCATTTACAGATTGGAGTGAAGCTTTTTCATATGGAATCTACATGTACAAGTGGAAGATGTTCGTGTTTTTCTGGACAGACAAAAATGAAAAATACATAAGTACGGAGTATATGTACATCGTGGTAACTTTACGGTAAAGTCTTACGACCAAAAAAGTAGAAGTGGCACTCGTGTTTAAACTAGGGATGACAATTTTACCCGCGGGGTCAGGTACACGCGGGTACCCACCCCTAATGGGGAGGAATCGGGGGGAGTTATTTCGGGTCGGGGTCGGGTATGGAATTGAATACCCGAGTCGGGTTCGGGGCGGGTTTCTGGGTACCCCCATACCCGCCCCGATATTAAAATTTAATATTTATATTTTTAAATTATATTTAACTTGTTAATTATTTTAATTATAAACTATTATTATTTAATTATTTTTCTAATAATAAATTCACCATTTTTTTAAATTTTGTATATAATTTTTACATATAATAATAATTATTTTTTTAAAAAAAATACCTTTTTAAATTAAAAAAATACTAGCGGGTACCCTTCCCCTGCCGGGTATTACCCGCCCCGCCCCCGCTTGAATTTAAACGGGTTTGGGGACAGGTTCGGGGGGGTTTCTGGGCCGGGTACGGGGGCGGGGAAGCAAAACCCGACCCCGCCCCGCCCGGTTGCCATCCCTAGTTTAAACTCACCGTTTTGAGTCCAAAAATTGATGAGAGAGAAGAACGCCAACGTGGACCGAATTGACTTTTGAAAAAGACGTGGCTTGAGCAACTTGTCCTTGGATATTTTTCTCGACTTCCAAATTAATGTAAGAAAATTAGAATAGACTTCACCAAACAAATACAATAATGTTATTAAACTCGTGGGTCGAGTGTAGTTTGTCTTTACATGTGGTTTGTAGACACTGTAACAAAAAATGCAAAATGCAAAATTGTCGTAAACTATTTCAGATATTTAGAAGGTGATTATTTTCTGAATTTTTCATAGTTCGGTTTTTAATTTTTTTTATTTATGAGAAATATATAAAAATATATGAGGAAGGAAATTGTGGAATCTTCTTTGGAGGGAGTGGTGGGGTTGGGGACAAAATTAAGAGCATGTGCCAAGTTGGGGTGCAAATGGTCCACATTAGTCAGTTTGTCCACGTAGTTTTGATTAGGAACTTAATTAATAAATTCATTTTTTAAAGATATTTATTTATTTATTTATTTTAATAAGATATTTGCTGCCACCCAGATTTGGGCTCAACAATTTCATTTTGGGCCGACAGTTTATTTCTCGGCCCAAAATAGAGATGTATTAATGCGAATTATCAAGTGTACTAAAATTACTATTTTTTCTTTGATTTCTCGGTATTATTATTTAAACTAACTTTATACTAATTTAACTATGGTTCTTCATCTAATTAGAGTTTATTAATTATTTTTAGTATTTAATTTCAATTTTACTAGTTGAAAAATGCTAAAAATTAATTATGTATTCTAATTAAATTAATGAACATATTTAACTAAAACATAATATATCGAAATTTAGGAATTTTTTTTAGCTCTAGTACACTGTTAGTATTCCCTCCGTCCTACTTTATTAGTCTCATACATTGAGTATAATAATGAAATGGAACGAAAGTAGTACTGTGTAATAGAGGACAGATGATCACAACCGGTCAAAATTCAGGACGAAAAGAGTGGATAACCTAAGTCCTAATTAGGTTTGAAGTGCATGGAACATGCTTCTATTTTATTGCAATTAAATTATGAAAATTACTCGGGGAAAAAAAAAAAGAAAAAAAAAAGGCTAAAATCCTCCATCAAGAAGTGAGAATGGATACGGTGGAGGTTGCTCTCCACCTCCAAAATAACTCCAACAAACCCCACCAACCCCATCATTTTCATACCCTCCACCGCCGTCAATAGGCGGTGCCACCTCCCCACCACCACCGCTACCGCTGCTGCCGCCGCCGGAATAATAAACAATCAACGAACTAGAAGTAGAGCTCGCCGAAGCCGGCGGAGACACCGCAATCTCTCTCTTCCTCTTGCTGCTGCTCAAAACACTTCTCGCATTTCCTCTATCGAGCATAATCTGAGGCAAAATCTGAGGATCTTCAACAACTTTACTCAAGAAAGTCATCATTTGCTGGGGCCTCCTCTCCATTGCTTGCAGCCTCAAGTTCATGCTCTCGAGCTCCTCCTCTATACTCTTTTGCTCGTGCCTCAGCCTCTCGATCTCCATCACTAATCCTACGTCGTCGTCTTCGTCTTCGTCTTTCAGCCTGCTCGAGTTCTTCCTCCTCACGATATTGCTCAAGAGCTGGGTCTGTCCTCGTAGAAACCATTCATTCGCAAACTCCCAGCGATCCGGATCAACCTTTTTGAATCCCTAACGAAAAAAAAAATAAAAAAAATCTCATATCTGGGTTCAGATTTTCTATTGCCTACCGCGTGACACGAACATGTCCGCAATATTTTCAAAATCACTCATTTCTCGTTATGGAAAATTTTAATTATTGCTGATTTTGGAAATATTGCAAACACACACGTAGAGGATGTCACACCGTTAAACAATAGAAGATCCGAATACCTCGGATCTGAGGAAATCGAAAAAAATTAATTACAAAAAAAAAAAGGGGAAGGAAAGAACTGACATAAGTGTTGAGCTGGCGCACGAAGCTGGAGAAATTATTGTGCTTGAAGTAAAGAGGAAGAATGGTGTGGGCGAAGTGGAGAGGCTCCAACACAATGAAACTGTTGTTTCTTCTGCCCCATGCGATGAACCCAGCAGTGGTGGGATCGCTCAGTATTTGGTACGTTTTCATTACAAACGCCGCTATCATGTCGCCGTTACTACTCTCCGTCGACTCCGTTATCATGTCGCCGTTACCTCTCCGTCTCCCTTCTCATGCATCTATATATTATTATCCGATATTCCCATCTCAATCTCATCCGTTACCGGATAATGCAAAATCTGCAGTGGGATGAAAGATTATGGCGCTTTATGGGAGGAGGCAGGAGGTGGGGACTATATCCGAATTCCTATTATTTATTTATTTTATTAATTTATTAGTAATTAGATAAAAAAATTTTAAAAAGTTATGTGGTAGTGCAATTTTTATGGGGAAAAAATAGAATTTGGGAAATGAAAATAGGTGAGTCATCTGATTTTAGATGGGGTTAGTGCTACGTGTCAATGGCCCCATAGAAGCAGCCAAAAGTGATAAGGTGGTACAGCAAAGCGAATCGTGTTCTTATTTGCGAATCATCAGAGTGTGCTATTTTTTCACAGACTAGTCCTGTACCTCGTAAGATTCTAGTCGAAAACGAAAAAAATAGAAAAATAGGTCCTTTAAGAAGTGAGAAAAAAAAAATCCGAAGTAGTACGTAGTACAAAAAATGATATAACATATACTCATTAGTACACGTATGAATTGTCCGGCGGAACTTATAATGCATCACCATGCCAAATTTAAATTGGGCAAAAATTAAATTCGTGTCAAAATTAAATAAAGATCAAAGATGGTGTATTTCTCCGAAATTGTTGTAAGATTATGTTGAAAATGAAATCAATTCAAAGTTTGTGCAGTTTGTAGAGTTTAATCAAAAAATTAGTTGAAATAGAAATAAAAAATTACACGTTAATACTATTTAAAAAAAATATTGGCCCTCGAAATTTTGGGGCTCTTGGGCCTACACACAGGTCCGGCCCTAATTTTTCAGCATAGATTTTAATAAGTGGTAAGTGAGTGATGTTAATAGAAAGAAGTACATATACTAACATGAGTGGAGTAGTATGCAAAAAAAAAGATATGCTTACTCTGTTGAAACGGACCAAAAAAGAAATATTGCATACTCAAACGAGAGTCACGAGACGGAAGACGTATAATATTTGACTGTGAAACCTCTATATAGAATTTATGATTCTTTTCTTAGCTAGGTACCTTTAACTACATCTCTATATATTCACATAGTTTAGTTATAATATTCTCTATTTGTTTTCAATTTATGGCTATTAATTACAAATTTACAACGATCGAATTGTTAAACATGCTTAAGACAACTTAATATATGATCTTTTTATTTTTTTCAAACGTATATGTGCCGAGAAAGGAGATTTTAAACATAGCCCCCATTTTTCTCACCATTTTTCAAACGTAAATGTTTAAAATCCCCGCCGAGAAAAGGGGAAAGTAGGACTGAATTGTGAACGGGTATTAAAATAAAGTATTGGCCCAACAAAATGATGAAATGACACAGTTGGAAAAAAGCAGCCCATAACCCAAATTTGGGATCATGTGGTATCTTTAACTTTAACGTAAACCTATATATAGATAGAGAAATGATATGCTACTCACCTCCCGGTGGACACCTTCGTGGGCACTTCGTCGTTTTATCACGTTTGCATTGCTTTTTTTTTTAATTTTTATTTTTATTCTATATTCTAGTATCTTAGAAATTAATTTACAAATCATAAAATCTAAAAAATACATAAAAATCAAAGCTCGATTGATTTAATACTCATTTTTTGAAGTTAAAAATAAAAAATAACAAATTGAACATTGATTTTTTAGATTTTATGATTTGTAAATTAATTTCTAAGATACTAGAATATAGAATAAAAATTAAAATTAAAAAAAAAGCAATGCAAACGTGATAAAACGACGAGGTGCCCACGAAGGTGCCCACCGGGAGGTGAGTAGCATATCATTTCTCTATATAGATAAATAGTAGAGGCAACACCTATTATATCCCCTTAGAGGATACAAAACTAAAATTTATCCCAAATATAACAACTACACAAAATTTGTCCATTTTTTGAAATTGAGACCCAAATACCCCCAAAGAAAAAACAAAAAAAATTCCTCCCACTTTCTCTCCCTCAAACCCTCGACTCTCACCCCTAGGGGTGGGAAAAAATACCGAAATACCGATGATACCGTACTGAAAAAAAACCGAAAATGTCGAAACTAACGGTATACCGAATTTTCGGTACGGTATTTATACCGTACCGAGAGATTTCGGTACGGCACCGGTATTCAAAGTCTGATACCGCGGTATTACCGGAAAATACCGATACTGCGGTATTACCGGTAATGCCGAACAATACCGATACCGCGGTATTACCGGTAATGTCGAACAATACCGATACTGATATAATATCGATACCGCGGTAATACCGTTAAATACCGATATTTTGCCGAATATTTTATATATTTTTATTTATAATATTTTTATATTTGACTAAATTCGAATTTTAGATACAACCTTAATAAAATTTTAATACCAGTTAATACTATACAAGATGGTATATTAGAAAGATACTATAAATATATTATACATAATTTTTCTTTTTAATCCTTTAATGATTATAATACATAAACTAACAAAGAAAATATTTGTATTATACTAGTATAATGTAATAGTGTTGCGAAATTAATTTACACTTGTTAAATATGTAGTAGTATATAATATTTCATAATTCATACAAACTTTTATACTATTGTAATTTTAAAATTACTATATATATATTAAAAGATTATAATACCATGATAATTGTTGACACATTGAGAATTAATGAATTATGATGACTCTATGAAATTCGAAATTATTTATGATCACGCTAAAATAATTTATGAATTACGATCACGCTAATATAAATATATAATACTATGAAATTCGAAATGATTTATGATCATGCTAAAAGAATTTATGATCACGCTAATGCTAATCCTTGCAAAAATAAAGTGTTCATGTTTATTTAATTTTGCATTTTATTAGTAATTATTTAGTAGGTAGATCAAGATGTATGAAAAAAATATATATATGAATTTTCGATATTTTTTTCGGTATTTCGATATTACCGTCCGGATCGGTATTATCGAATCATCGGCACGACATCGGTATCCATTTCGACCAATACCGAATTTTCGGTATACCGGTATTCGGTATACCGAAACTTTCGGTACGACATCGACATCGAGAATCCAATACCGGTCGGTATCGGTATCGGTATCGGTATTGAAAAAAAATATCAATATCTCGTACCGACCCACCCCTACCCACCCCCACTTCATTTCAGAAACAAACCCTTCAACTCCCCAAACCCTCATCTCGCTCCTCTGAGGCGATTCTCCAACAACCGCCGCCGTGCACCTTTACGCCGCCGTCCAATTCGTTCATCTTTCATCCAGCGGTCCCTGCGCAGCCGATTCTCTCATTATGACCACTCGAAGTTCAAAGAGAAAGAGGAAAGACGTAGTCAGTGGGGAAGCCGAACAACCGCGCTCCCCCGCTCCGATGGAAGATCAGCACTCCCCTGCTCCCCCGTTCATAGAAGCAAATGTAATTATTTGTAGGGTTTTGCATGTGCCATTTTAGAGCATTCTTAAATTTTGATTTTTTCCAAAATGCTGATACTTGTGCTGTTGTGGTAAACAAGGGGAAATTAGGGTTTTTTTTGGTAAAGTTTCTCTTCTTAGGGTTTGAATCTTGGATGTGGTGTTTGTTGTTGTAATTTTTTGGGGGATTCTAACAATAATTTAAAATAACCATCTTTAATTTTACATTAGTGTTCAATTGATTGGTTATAGAGTTTCGTATGCTTGGTTAAAGAGAAAATTCGGTTGCTTTGAGAAATTGATTGTGTTAGACTGCTTAAAAATGCTAAGAAAGTAGACGATTCTTACAATGAATGATGATTGTGTAGTGTATTATACTGCTTTCAAAATTGGTAAGAAATCGAGTGATGATTGCCTCTAGAATTCATTCAGAATCTGGTAAATTTTACATTATTCAGGGAAATAATTTAGTACTTTCTTACTTTCTGTGAAAGATTAGTAGAAACATGGAAATCCCTTGCATGTTTGTTAGAATTTGTAAATTTCTTACTAAAATCATTGGTGATTGCTTAAAAACGTTTGTCGGATTCTGATAATTTATACATGTTGGTTAGAAATTTTAAATTTCTTACATTCTGTAACCGATTGCGTGTAAACATGGAAATTTCTTGCATGTTTGTTATAATATGTGAATTTCTTACTAAACTCAAATGTGATTACTTGGAAACGTTTGCCAGATACTAAGAATTTGTACATGTTGATTAGAAATTGTAAATTTCTTTCATTCTATAATATGCGCCGACTATGATTTCTTACGTTGCCTTCTTGTTTATGATGTTGTTTGCAAGGTTGAATGGGAATATCAAAGATATAGTTAGCCTTCTCCGTAAGCTAACTACGAAATCCATTTTAATTTCCAATCACGGTTCATGAGGTACATCTACAAGAAAAGAGGTTACCCCAATGCTGATGAAATTGAGCAGGTAACAAAAAAGTAGATTTCTTACTTAGAAATACATAATTTCTTATGAACTAGAAAATTTGGAGTCAGACAAGTTTAACAAGATAATAAGAAATTCTTAATTTCTTACCTTCTTAAACTAGACTGGTTAGAAAATATAGATTTCTTATGGAGTTTGAGGCGGACAAGTTAAAGAAGATAAGAAATTGAAACTTTCTTATTTTCTTAAACTTGGTTGTATCCAAACGTGAGAGTTTGTAAGAAATAGTTCGTTTCTTATCTCAAAAACCTTGACTGTGTAATAAAATCTTATACTAATTAAGAATCAATTAATTAGGTAAGAAGTTGACTTATTCCTAAGATGCCATACGTAATAGTTTTAAATTTCTTACTTTCTTGAGTTCATTTTTATTAATAATTTATATCATAACTACCTTTCTAATATTAACTTATAACTTTGTAGGTCTTTGTGCCCGCGGTGAAGCCGTACAAGAAAGAACGACAGACTTTTTATTGGAAGTCCCTGGAGGATGAGGATGACCCATATCCGCAACTTTTTGCCTTCACGTACAACCCCAAGAAAAGCAGGAAGAAACGACTGAGGGACGATGAGGCCAAAGAAGGCGAAGAGGAAAACAACAATGATGCAACCCCCGTTGTTATAGCCCCCTTATCCGCTGCGCAACTTGATGTTATAAGGCTTAAAAACATGTCGTTATTCTTAAAATTTATGGGATTAGGATTTCTGCTTCTGCTATCTAACAAACAAAGATGTATATTGTATGATTGAAGTTTGTAAGAAAATTTGAACTGTATGAAACTTATGCTAAGATAGTTAGAAAAAGTTAATTTCTAACTTACTGGAATAATTTTTTCTATGATTTCTTACTTTGATAAGTGAAATGATGAATTTGATAAGAATTTTGTGAACTATGTGAAGGTTATGGTAAAACGGTTAGAAAATGATAATTTCTAACATATTTGAGACTGTTTTTCTATGGTTTCTTACGTACCAATCTAAAGTGCTGAAATTGATAAGAAAATGTGAACCCTCTGAAACTTATGGTAAAATAGTTAGAAAAAGTTAATTTCTAACATACTTGGAGAAGTTTTTCTATGATTTCTTACTTGTATATGTTAACTCGTGAACTTGATAAGAAATTGTGAACTATCTGAAAGATATGCTAAGAAAGTTAGAAAATATTAATTTCTAACATACTGGGGTCTCTTTTTCTATGATTTTTTACGTTGCTATCTGAACTGATGAACTTGATACAAAATTTGTGAACTATGTGAAAGTTATGCTGAGATGGTTAGAAAACGTCAATTTCTAACAAATTGGGACAAACTTTTAAGATTCTAAATTGTATGTTCTACTTGGCAATAAATTATCAATTTCTTACCTTATCTAACACGATTCGGTAAGAAAAATGATAATTTCCAGCATGTTGGTTAGAAAATTGTAAATTTTCGATAAGATTCCTAGAATTATATAGTGAAGTATGTTGATTTAATCAATTGAATGTGTTTTAGTGCTTGAAATTGGTAAGAAGTAAATGATTCTTACCATAATGTGGGCATTCAATTGCTTATATTAGGCTTAATAGTCTTCATTTCAGTATTCATATTCATATTCTTGATTTAGGTTTCACTGCTTACAAAATTGAATGTATTATACTGTTTTCAAATTGGTAAGAATTGAATGATGATTGCCTGAGAAGTTTGTAAGAATCTGATAAATTGTATATTATTCTGGGGAATAAATTAAATACTTTCTGTAACAGCCCGAATCCTACTATTTATTTAAAAACTACTTCACGTTATTTATTTTGAATTTCATGAATAATTTATTAATGTCGAGCTTGTTTAATTTAGTCTAAGTCGCGCCCCTAGTTAAAAGAAGATATTTTATTTAAAACGGAACTAAGAAATTTATATTTATAGAGGTGTTGCCTTGTAGCAATAATTATTCAAATTATATTTCAAAGTATTAAGCTTTATTAGTTAGTTAATTAAGAGCTTGAGTTTCATAATTAATAAAATATTTGGGCCACTTATCTGTTGATATCTTGGGCCGTCCAACATTCAGCTTCCCTTTTATTTAATAACAGTAATAATACTTGAAGAAATCGGAAGGAAAAAGAAGAAAGAAGTTTAGGCGGTGGAAGAAAAAGAGTATCTGCAAATTTGCGGTAAATCGGAGATATTCTTATTCTCATCTTCTCTCGATACTCTCATTCCCATCACCTCCGATACACACCGCCATATTTCTTAAGCTCAAAACTTCAGCCAAGCTTCAGTAAGATTATCCTTCGCTCAAGCTTCACTCAAGCAAAATAACATCAGGATCCCACCCTCTATCATCTTTCTTACAGTAAGTTATTGATTGAAATCTGAACCCTATTCCTTTTACTGCTGAGGTTCTGTTTTAGCATGATTTTCAGTATTTAGCATCATAACCAAATCCCTAAGAAAGTTACAGGAATTAATATTGAATTTATGTTCGTCAATAATAGGAAATCTTTTCACTCTTAGAACCCTACTCTTATTTCTGTATATTCACGCAGTTTAGAGCAAGGGAAAAATCAGGAAAACAAACTAGAAATAGAAAAGTGTAGAGATAATTATATGAATTTCAAAATTTGGGAACCTGGGTTCTGCTAGCTGCCGCGAATTGAGAATGGAGAGAAATAATTTAATCAAGATAGAGAGGGGGCGAGGCGTGTGTGAGGCGTGAATGAGGAAGGTGGACAGGGCTTTCAATTAAATGAAGTACAATACTTTTAGTTTTACTTATTCTGATTCTTCCTCAATGTTTAAAGATGAATCAAGCTTTTGAAATGAAATTGGGTGGATTGTTAATTGCTAAGAATGGATTACTACCTTGTTTATGAAGATGTGGGCGGCCCTAACTAGTCCAGCTAATAAATAATGATAAACTTTTGTTTTCTTCATACTTTCGATTCATAATTAAGTTCAGGAAAGCTCCAGCTAAGTCCAATAATCTATTAGGGCTTGCTTGGTATGATGGAATGGAATGAGATGGAATGGAATTGTACATCATTTCTACCTCCATTCCATTCCATCTCATTCCATTCCATCATACCAAGCACCACCTTATAACTTTATAGACACTTATTAGATGTTTCCCTTAGTCCCTGAATCTATTTTCAGCTTACTTGTGAACTCATGTAAAAGTAATTATTTATATTTACGTTGTTAGGTGCGGCGCGACTAAGACGTTAAATAATTTTTATTTGCTCGACTTAAAGTTCAAGTTGAAGGTTAAGGTGTGGTGATTACTATCTTATGTTGTTGATTTATTATTGTCCATTTTAATAACGTGTGTTGACCGTACAATGAATGTCGCTATAATGCGATTTATGGTGATTGGGAGAATGATGTAATGTTTATGATGATTGAGATAATGATATTTATGATGATGTTGATTGGGAGGTAAGGTTGGTTTGATTGGAGGTAAATGTTTATGATTTACGTTGATTGGGAGGTAAGGTTGGTTTGATTGGAGGTAAATGTTTATATTTACGTTGATTGGGAGGTAATGTTGGTGTTTATGGAGATTTGAAGAAATAATTTATGTTGCCACCTTGCGAAATCATGATGAAATTATGAGTACGGATTCCATTTTATTAACTTGGACAATGATGCGTAAAATCCCACACTGAGTACGGATTCCATTTCAGGTGATTAAGCTCGGAGCGTGCCGGTGGTCGAATGGCTTGTCTTAATATGATAGAAGTCAAGTTTTTGCATCTATTATATATTACTAAAGTACCTTTGTATAATTAAGGATTTCGACTTCTAGTATAAGTATGTTTTACATGTAAGGTATTTTGGAATTATAGATTTTATTACTATAAATCTAAATCTAGGTGGCTTCTATAAATCTCAAATCTTTTAATATCATGATCCAGATTCTATTTCTCTATTTTATTTATAAAAGAAAAAAAAATACTTATTTTCCGCATTTAATTTTTTAATTACAAGTCATGACAGTATTATTAGGTTTAGGGTGTTACACTTTCTTACCTTCTGTAAACGATTGGGTAGAAACATGAAAATTTATCTAGAAAATACATGTTTTAGTTAGAAAAAATAAAGCGTTATATCTAAATAGAAAAATAGTAAGAAACCTGGAATATTGTATGATGAACTTGATAAGAAGTTATGAATATTCTTACTGTGTGTTGAATAAGGTTATATAAGAATTTGACAAAATGCTGAGGTGATGGTTAGAAAATGTAAATTTCTAACATACTCTTATAAATTTCCTATGATTTCTTACATTGATCTCATATTTCCTAATGTTATGTGCAAGGTTGAATGAATGTATCAAAAGAGAACATCTGGCGAGCAAACCGCATAAGGTAATACTCGGGGGATACAAAAGCCTTGCAAGGGACGCGAACGCCAAGCTGCAACATGTCGGTATTGAAAAGGCAGAATTGGTTAGGAAATCTGCGCGTAAATACTTCTTTTTTTGTGTTGAAAACGTGGGATATATGTGCTTTGGAGCGCAAACTACGAAAATTGTTTGGCATATTTTTTTGGTGAAGTAAGGGACTGTGTGGTAGGATTTAGTGAAGTTCTGGTTTCGAAGTCTGTTTTTTGTAAGAATTAACGAAAAATTTATGCTCACATATCGCTATGCTCAATGTATTTCACCATATTACGTTAAAAAAATATTTTTATTGTTACATTATGGATATAATAATTTATGTATTTCCTACATTCTGATACTATAATTCTTACGAACTCTATGTAAGAATTCGTGGATTACATTAGACTCTATAAGAATTTACAATCTCAAGATAAGAAATTATAATATTTCTTATCATACATTACGATATTTCTTACTAAAAATCCAGTGAAATAAAGAAAAATGCATAGTCTTCATCTCTCCTCCCTCCACGCTCTTTCCATATCCACTCCATAGCCAAGAATCTACCAGAATAATTCCCACTTCTCTCAAACATAAGCCACTCTTATATTATTCTAACAAGTATATCAACAAATAACTAATACAATATCAAAAAAGCAAGAACCAATCAAATACAAAAAATCAACAAAAATTCAAACTAATATCATTCGCTCGATGCATCAATGAAGTCATTCCATCAAATATCCTACATCTATTATTAGTCTATACCAACAAAACTCAAAATAAAGATGAAAACTAACTACTACAAAAATACAACACCAACCAAATTGGAAAATAGCAGATACCTTAGAAAACCCTAAAAAAAAAACTGAGGAAAACAAATCAATACTTGCTATAATAGCAATCGATTAGTTGACCGGTTTTCTCTTCACCTTGCTACTGTAAATTGGCGACATTGAGTCAACGGCGACGGGGGGTGAAAAAGCCCTAATTTGCACCGGTGTCGGCTTCAACTCTTGCACGTAGCGCCCAGATCGAAGCTCTCTCCCTTCATCCTTATCTACTACACACAGCGAGATTCCGGCGGGAGGATAACACAGGCGGCAACCAGATTCCGGTAAGCCGTCTTGGCTAGGAAAGCCACAAATTAAAATCGGGCTTCTGCTAGGCCTTGTCGTCACTTAATATCCGTCGTCTGCCGCCGTCGTCATGGTCATCATCATCAAGCGTCGTCATCGTCGCCGGCAAAAACCTTAGGCTCCCAGAAAATTCAAACCAAGAAGATGAAGAAGGAGATGTCGTAGTTGAGAGATTAAAGTGAAGGAGAGATACCAAAATTATTTATATTAAACCTTTAAGGGCATATTTGTCCTACAATATATAAAATGGGCAAAATTTGTGTTGGCTTATCTTTTGGGCAAATTTTAATATTCTTATCTCAGAATATTTAAAATTACCCCTTTAAAAATTATTATGTAAAAATTACCCTTTTAAATGAAGTAATGTAAAAACTACCCTTTCAATTATTTTAATGTGTTATGGGTCCCACATTTTATGTTTAAAAACTACCACCACAATTCAATTATGGGTGAATGATGAATGTGAGAGGTGACGGCTCACAATTTTTTTTTTCTTCTTGTTATAATTATTATTATGAACAGTATTACTATTAAATTTATTGCTTTATGCATGCATGCGTGAATGGGCACGATTTGACTATTTTTTTGGTACAAATAATTCATCTCTGATATCACAGACGAAACAGTATTGGTATCCTATGCCAACCACACCGAAAACTAAATATATACAACAACTCATACAACGCAAAATTGCAAATAGAATTCAGAAAAAAAAAAGACCAATTCACCAAAAAAATTGTTCTGAGAAAAAGTAAACAAAGCTGAGCTGAGGAAGAGGAAGAAGAGGAAGAGGAAGTAAACCACATTGCTTCATCGCGTTTCCGAATTATCCAACAATATAGGTAATCGTTTAATATCGAATTTATATGTTTAGCAAGTAGATTATATATTCATTTTGGAATTTAATTGAATTTTCATAACATGTCGTATTTATGAAAATGAAATTATATGTCTAGGAATCAGTATATAGAACTATTTTGAAAATTAATTGATTATTATTTTGATTTATTAATTGATTTATTTTGAAAATTAATTCCCTTATGTGATTTAATTCAAAATTATTAGAAATTTGTAGTGTTTGTAACTTTAAAATATATATTTAGGTTGAGGAAAATAAACGAAAATTTTGGGCATAGCCGGCCGGTCAATCGGACGTCGGAAAACCGCCGTCCGGTCACGTATTCCGGTCGCCGGAGAAATCACTATTCCGGCCACGGGATGGACCGGCCGGCTATGTCCAAAAATTTCTCTTTTTTTTTCTAAGTATGGATAATTAATCACATGTATTTTGTAATTTTATTATTTCGTTTATTAATTTTTGTTTGAAATTAATTGATTATTATTTTGTTTAAATTAATTCTCTTATGTGATTTAATTCGAAATTATTAGAAATGTGTAGTGTTTGTAACTTTGAAATTTATATTTATGTTGACGAAAATAAAAGAAAATTTTGGGCATAGCCGGCCGGTCAATCGAAATGCCGGAAAACCGCCGTCCGGTCACGTATTCCGGTCGCCGGAGAAATCACTTTTCCGGCCACGGGATGGACCGGCCGGCTATGCCCAAAAATTTCTCTTTTTTTTCTAAGTATGGATAATTAATCACATGTAATTTTTAATTTTAGTATTTCGTTTATTAATTTTTGTTTGAAATTAATTGATTATTATTTTGTTTAAATTAATTCCCTTATGTGATTTAATTCGAAATTATTATAAATTTGTAGTTTTTGTAACTTTAAAATTTATATTTATGTTGACAAAAATAAAAGAAAATTTTGGGCATAGCCGGCCGGTCAATCGGATGCCGGAAAACCGCCGTCCGGTCACGTATTCCGGTCGCCGGAGAAATCACTTTTCCGGCCACGGGATGGACCGGCCGGCTATGCCCAAAAATCTCTTTTTTTTTCTTAGTATGGATAATTAATCACATGTAATTTTTAATTTTAGTATTTCGTTTATTAATTTTTGTTTGAAATTAATTGATTATTATTTTGTTTAAATTAATTCCCTTATGTGATTTAATTCGAAATTATTATAAATTTGTAGTTTTTGTAACTTTAAAATTTATATTTATGTTGAGGAAAATAAAAGAAAATTTTGGGCATAGCCGGCCGGTCAATCGGATGCCGGGAAACTGCCGTCCGGTCACGTATTCCGGTCGCCGGAAAAATCACTTTTTCGGTCACGGGATGGACCGGCCGGCTATGCCCAAAATTTTCTCTTTTTTTTCTTCTTAGTATGGATAATTAATCACAGTATTTTGTAATTTTATTATTTCGTTTATTAATTTTTGTTCGAAATTAATTGATTATTATTTTATTTAAATTAATTCCCTTATGTGATGGATTAAATCAGTATATACATGTGATGTTCCTAACGGAAATAGTATATATTTATGTGTTTAATTTATTGATTTTATATTTATTTGTAATTTTTATTAATTAAGTTGTAATTATTTGACTACAGATGGCTGAGATCTACGTCAATGTTAAATACGGGGGTATCTGGGATGATTCTAGTTATCAAGGCGGCGATGAGGTCAATATCCCATTATCAGTATCTTATGGGATAACAATTTACATCTTGAGATACCTCATATCTCATTATTGCAACCCGGCGGGCTTCGATTTCGATCTTTTTTATATAAGGAAGAGCAACCGCGGACGTAATGCGATTTCACGTTTGACGAGTCACGATACATTACAAGAATTATGCAATGGTTTTATACCAACAATATTCGTGAAGACGAAAGACGGAGCATCCTCTTCACATGCCGGGGCATCATCTGCATACGTCGAGACATCCTCTCCATGTGTCCCTACATTCGATCAGTCGCAGGCGTACGGTGGGTCAAATGATTTTTTCAGCCAGGGCACCGACGATTGGCGGGCATACTTGGATGAAGTCGGGAGGGCTGTTGCTTCTAGCAACTGGGTAGGGGACGAGTATCTCGGCCAAAGCAACAACGTCCCGGAAATAGGTAACATTCCAGACCTCAATGAAGAGGTCGAGCACGACGAAGAGCAAATACATGACGAAGATTACGTCCCGGAACCTGAACAGGACTCGGAGACCTCGGAGAGCGAGGGCGAGACCAATCTATACCATGAAGGTAGGCAGCTGAACAGGGCTTTATTCGCGGAGTGGACCGCTTGGATACAAGAGGAAGGGGGTATGCAGAAACTCCTTGGGATGATGTTCCCAAATCCTGGTCAGGGTGAAGAGGAGTATGATTCGGACACAGAGCACATGAGTAATTGGCTTGTCCCGATAGTCCCTGCTCGGCCCCGTGATTCACTAGTGTATCACGATGATCTCTTGAATGTTGATGAGCTGTCGAGGACCTCAGTTTTCTTCTCCAAGGATGAAATCTGGATCGCAGTGGGTTTATGGCATTTGAACAGGAGGAAAGAATACTATGTTGCTAAATCAGATAAGATAAGAATGGTCATGGTATGCAAATTATCCAGAGATTGCCCCTTCAGACTTTATCTCACTAGCGAAGGCGGGCCTTGGACCATTAACATATTTGACGAGGAGCACACATGCGATGAGGTAGGTCTAACAGATACCACTCATGTGAGGAAGATCCACGCGTTGGTGATCAGTTCAATTTTTGCGAAAAGATTGCTCCGTGATGCGGAAATAATAAAGCCCCGTATCATTCAGAATGAGCTCAAATCCGAGTTCGGCATCGATGCTAACTACGATGTGTGCTTGAAGGGACGGAATGCCGCCATCGAGATGGTATACGGCAAACACAAGGATTCCTTCAACGATTTGCTCAGTTACCTTTACATGCTAAGGCTCACTAATCCGGAGACGATCACCCAGCACGAGATTAGCCAGGATGGCCGGTTCAAACAAGTCTTCGTTGCTCTAGGCACTACGCGTTTTGCTTGGCGAAATGGATATATTCGTCCAGTCATTGTTGTTGATGGCACGCATCTCAAGGGGAAGGCCCACGGGCTAATGTTTGTAGCTGTGGCGAAGGATGCGAATGAGCAACTATTCCCACTGGCGTACGGAATAGGGCCGACTGAGGATAACGAATCGTGGACTTGGTTCATGGCATGCCTCCGAGAAGCATATGGTCCATGTCCGGGTACATTGTTCGTCTCCGATCAGCACGCGTCTATCATACATGCTGTCCGAGAGATCTTTCCCGCAGCTAAGCATGGGTTATGTTACTTCCATCTTGCCAAAAATCTCACCCACTACGGCAAAAATGTAGGCATCCAGCTCCAACATGCCGTGTATACGTACGACGACCATGATTTCCAACAAGGTGGTCCCGATCGCAGTGCGAGGCAAGACGATTCAGCAACATGACGTCCAACGCAGCAGAATCTTTTAACAATAGCCTCCTATGGGCGAGACGTCTGCCGGTTGTTGCTTGTCTAGATGCTGTAAGGCTCATCATTGAAGAATGGTTCACTGAGCGACGTGAAAAGTGCAGGAATGATACTCACCCGATCACAGAAGAGACTCGGAGAAAAATGGCAGTGCAATTGGAATACGCAAACACCTACAAGGCTACAAGGATTGATAATACTCTTCACTATAAAGTGAAGACGTCTAACCGGGAAGTGATGGTTGACCTGCAGCAACACGTGTGTCAATGCAGGCGGTGGGAGTTTGATTGTCTCCCTTGTGCGCACGCGATGGCAGCAATCAAGTAATGAAATTCACATCGCATTATTTTAATGCAATATATTTAAGTACAAAATTAATATTTTAACCCTTTTTTTTTTACTAATTGCAGGAAGAATAGAGAGAACGTGGTGGATTACGTCTCGATATTCTATAGACGAGCCTCGTACGAGGCTTGTTTCAGCGTCCCAATTCGAAGTGTACCGAAAAAACATCTGTGGACAGTGCCGCGGTCCATCAAGGACGTTGACGTCCAACCACCAATCCCGAGACGTCTACCTGGGAGGCCAAAAGAAAGAAGAATCAGAGGCAGACTTGAACGAGGCGGCCGTCGAGGTCGTAGACCTCGTAGATGTCTGCACTGCGACGCTCCTGATCATACCGGCCCTAACTGCCCAAATATATCTGATTAGCATATATCAATAATTTAGTTTAAATGATTTTTTTTTGTGCAATCCTTAGTGTTTACTTTTCCCTAATTTTAAATTATACTACCTTCATCCCATATAAAATGTCCACTTTAAAATTGGATCACAAACCAATGCATTTATGTAATAATGTGATGTGATGGGTTGAAGTGATATTAATTTGGGATAATAAAGTTACTTTTGGGATAATAAATGTACTTTTGGGTAATAAAGTTACTTTTGGACTAATTAAAGTGTGATGAGATGGGCTGAAGTGATTTTAATCCATACCACATTAGGAAAGTGGACTAAATTTTAGGATGGCTCAAAGAGGAAAGGTGGACATTTTATATGGGATGGAGGTAGTATTAATCAAGTCAAAGCCTGTCTCATCAAATTAAATTAAATTAAATTAAAATAAATTACCAAAATTAATTACATTATATTAGATGAAATTAACGGCTAATATAGTTTCTTTTTTTAAATTACAATAAATTAATTTAATTTAATTTAAATTACAATCAAATTAAATTAAATCAAATAAATTTAATTTAATCAAATTAAATTAAATAACATGTGAAATTCACGGCTAATATAGTTTATTGTCTTACATTACATTAAATCAAATGAAATAAAATTAAATTACATCGAATCAAATTGAATCAAATCAAATTAAATTAAATTAAATTAGTAATTCGCGGGTAATATATTAAATTAAATTAAACTGTAATTCGAAAAAGAACCCAATTCATATCGTACCAAAGAATTTAGATTACAACTACGTGCGGTGACTGAAGATCCTGCACGCAACAATCTTTCTATACAAGGCTAACATATCGTCCACATTAGTTACATCAGGGCATCCACTAATCCAGCGCTCGATATTCATTATGGCGATTGGACCGTTGCTGTTTTCCAGACGACTTGTAATGACTAGATCCCTCGGAGCAAATTCAAACGCAAAGGACTGTGGCTTATCCCGCCAACCATGAATATTCGAGGCCCAATAAAGCCCACCAACTAACCAAAGTGGCAAAAAGAATCTCAATGGCTCCAATTCGTCCTAAACATATCCCTGCTCTTGGGCGTTGAGATCCCAATACCCCGGATCCATAACAATGACTTTTTTCTGATCCGGGAGGACAAAACAAACAACATATCGGTTGCCACGTTCAATAACCCATGGAATGACAATCTACATAGTGATGGAAACAACGTAATTAATATAAGTTGACATTTTTTAAGTATTTAATAACCACATGATAACTAAATTAACTCATAATGAAATATCCGGAGATTTGCTTCTAAGACGTACCGATCTTGCAGACCACCAGTTAGGAGAATCAATTCCTCTGTACGTACCCAATACTAATCCAATCAATTGAGGGTTCGGTTTCCAGTGGGTTCGCATGTAATTCGCAATGTGAAGACCATGATGGGGGTTACTCATCTCTTCAGCGGAAGTACCAAAGACCTATTGTGCCTCTGCAAACAAGGCTTGCCAGTCCGCTTTAAGATCCAACCACATTCATGAACAATGATTACATATTAGTATAAATAAGCAGCGAAAGTAGAGAGGCAGTTAAATATATCAAATGAAATATAAAATTCAAAATATTACGATGACGAATGTAGGGCATATGACCAATCCTCCGTCCCGCCATTGAGGATAAACAGCGGTCCCACTTTTAATTTTCTGACGCAAGGTCATTAGGGCAAGGTCGAAAGTCTGCGCAGTGAACACATAAGTGTTAGAACCACTAGTGCGACAATTAAATTAAAATTTAATTGAACAATTCAATTAAGGCTCAATTTTGCGTACGAAGATATCCCACTGCCCCTTCTTGTCTAACATCTGAGCGAAATGTGCAACAGTCCGATCTTCTGATGCTTCAGGAATGCTGACTGCCAGTCCTTCTGTCCGGTCAGCAAGAAATGCCTTCCAATCATTCACCACGTCCTGAGGTGGCATAGCCGGCATTGTGGGCGGCAAATATGTACTTCTACTCCCTGAAGCGCCTGAAGCACCCCTCTTCCTTTGCTTTGACTTTTTAGGAGGGGCTTTCTTCCTCTCTGATCCACTAGTCCTCGATGTAGTAGACTACATGAGATGTGAGGAAATTTTAATATACTAATACGGTAATCCAAAGTATACGATGTTAGAGTATAATTTAGCAATAGATATAGATTGCAATGAAATCAGATATTCACATCAATTTTGAAAAAAATACCTGCCCAAGCTCCACCGACGAAGCACGTTTCGGATGTTCACGAATCGTAATGTTCGGGTGAGTGGCAGTCGAGGTTGTCGGGATTGGAGTCAAAAAAACAGGCGTGCTGGACCAGAACTCCGGCATAGAGTTTCTCGGCGGTTCATGTGCATCTTCGGGAATCGGTACATAACCCTGCCCGAACGGCGGAATGAAGGTGGAAAGGGGCCCGCTGGTAGTCATCGGCAAGAATGGAGTGTCCTGTACGATAAATGAATATTCAAATAAGCATGCACGAAACACGAAATTCAATGAAACTAAATGTGTAAGAAAGACGACACTCTAATTTATTATACCTGTTCCAAAACTGAAGTGAATGTCGAATGGTCTACAGTGATAGGGTTCTCGCCAATGTAAGGGTCAGTGAAGGCACCCGTGTAGAGAGGGAGAGAGGTGTCTGCTCGAGCAGCTACAGACTCGAGGGGCCCGGTCGCTTCAGGGCTCGTCGAAACAGCAGTGGCTGCATAATCCGATGCCCGTGCTGAGAAAACGTTGAGGGGGGGGCTCGAACGTCGGGGCGAGTGAACTGGAATGGACATAGAGGAAGTCCCGCAGCTCACGATGTCAATGCCCTTCGTGATTCCCTTACCGAGCCACTTCTTTACCTTCGTCAAGAGGTTTTTTTCCCTTCCTTCATACTCTTGCCTCATTGTCTGCATAATGCGCTCGTTTTCGCGACGAGTGACGTCCTCTACAATACTGACCAAGTCCTCCCTAGACATCCCGGGAAGAGAATGCTCCTGTCCACCACTCCTGCTTTGAGAACCACGTTGCTGCCGGGATGAAGATGTACCTTCCTCAGCTAGATTCCCGGTAAATTTCGTAGACCGGGAACTCTGTCTACGTTGACTTCCCTCATAGGAATCTACAACGGCATGCTGGGACCTGGGATCAGCTCGATGTATACAAGGGCGTTCGTCCACAATGTATGAAGTCTTCGGCACGTGAAACTTCACCAGTAAGGCCCCCGGTTCATGTACCGATTGGTAGTAACTTTCTTCAATCTCCTGATCTTCCGGCTCAATCCTAGTAATACCTTCTTCCGGATCATCGAACGGCGCGTACAGCTCTGCCTCGGACACGCCGGTGAAAGTATTGCGGAATCTCCATCTCAGACACCTCGGGACGTCCGTCGTGGAAGCCCTCTCCGCAAATTGCTCACCGAACCCTGGCATCACCTCGTAAGCCCAGATCATAAGTGCCTATACCGGCCCATAAATGTGATACTTCCTAGACCTCGCCTGAAACGTCCTCAAGTAGTACTGCAAGGTCTTGTAGGAGTACGCACTCCAAGGAAAAGAATTGAACTCATCAGTGTCGTCGATCAACTCCCACAACCACTGGTGGGGTGGAGCCTGCCCGTCATGACCGAGGATAAAACAATTGGCCATTAAGTTTGCCAACTTCAATCGAAGTTGCCCGTCTGGATCATTCTCAGACGTGAGTGTTCCCAACTGGGAGTGCAACAGTGCCACCTTCTGACCATGGCCGCCACAGACGTCTTGAAAAAAACGGGATGTCCTTGGCTCCCTCTGAATCCTGGGATCAAAATCAGTAGGGCCAAATCTCAACCTCGTGATCAGAGCGTGGTCCTGAACAGTGTACTCTACGTACTGACCCCTAATGTGGAACCAAATTCCCACCTCCGTCACGACAGCTCGAGATAACACGGAGTGGAGCAGGGGTTTACTGTTCTGCCCCGGCTCCCAATCGAGCAAATGTCCGAAAGGTCCCAACTGAAACTCATCGACCAATTCACCACCTCGATATGTCTCGCTCAGTGCCAACTTTATATCTTCCAAGATTTTAACCCTATAATAGTTGCCGACATCAAATCTCCGGTTGATCAAACTGCTTCTACGGTACCATGGCGCCGGAGAATCCTGTAAAAAAAATAAATTAAATTAACCAACCGATTATTTACATAATTAATTAATTTAAATAAAATAATAATCAATTATTTTCAAAAAAATTAATTAACGACTTAATAAAATTATAAAAAACATGTGATTAATTATACATACTAAGAAAAAATAGAGAAATTTTCGGGCATAGCTGGCCGGTCATTCGGACAGCCAGAAAAGTGCTTTTTTCCGGCGACCGGAATATACGACCGGACGGCGGTTTTCCGGCGTCCGATTGACCGGCCGACTATGCCCAAAATTTTCTTTTTTTTCTCAACCTAAATATAAATTTTAACATTACAAACACTACACATTTCTAATAAATTCGAATTAAATCACAAAAGGGAATTAATTTAAATAAAATAATAATCAATTATTTTCAAAAAAAAATTAATTCACGACTTAATAAAATTATAAAAAACATGTGATTAATTATACATACTAAGAAAAAATAGGAAAATTTTCGGGCATAGCCGGCCGGTCATTCGGATAGCCGGAAAAGTGCTTTTTTCCGGCGACCGGAATATACGACCGGACGACGGTTTTCCGGCGTCCGATTGACCGGCCGACTATGCCCAAAATTTTCTTTTTTTTTCTCAACCTAAATATAAATTTTAACATTACAAACACTACACATTTCTAATAAATTCGAATTAAATCACAAAAGGGAATTAATTTAAATAAAATAATAATCAATTATTTTCAAAAAAAAATTAATTAACGACTTAATAAAATTACAAAAAACATGTGATTAATTATACATACTAAGAAAAAATAGAGAAATTTTCGGGCATAGCCGGCCGGTCATTCGGATAGCCGGAAAAGTGCTTTTTCCGGCGACCGGAATATACGACCGGACGGCGGTTTTCCGGCGTCCGATTGACCGGCCGACTATGCCCAATTTTTTTATTTTTTTTCTCAACCTAAATATAAATTTTAACATTAAAAACACTACACATTTCTAATAAATTCGAATTAAATCACAAAAGAGAATTAATTTAAACAAAATAATAATCAATTAATTTCTAATAAAAATCAATAAACGAATTAATTTCTAATTAAATCATAACAAATAAAAGAATTTAAATTAATAACAAAAAATTAATACTACATTCGTCGGAAAACATACCGATATTCGTCGTGGTATTACTTCGACGGAGATTCCCGATTCGTTTTCCGGCAAGACAAAGTGATCTCTATGCTCGTTGTTGATTACGTATTGTGACGCCATCACTCCGGTGCAATGAAATTTATCCGTGGTGTGGAGGGTGGTTGCCGGAGTGGGAGAAAAATTATGGTGGTGTAGTACAAAGAAAAGAGGGAGTTCGGTGGTGGTGTGGTGTATGGAATAATGGTGTAGGGTTTAGAATGAGTCGGGTGTGGGGGGGGAGGGGTTAAATCCCTAAATAATAGGGTAGAAGAATAAGAATAATAAATAATAAAAAAAAACAAACGCATAAAACAAAAAAAAAAACAAACACTCATCCGACAATCACCGGGCTTTCCCGAGTTCCAAGGGAGGACTATGGGTGTGTGTGAATTCAGTGTGGGGCCCACACCCTTATTTAATTCAGAAAGGGCAATTTTTACATTATATATTTTAAAATGATATTTTTTACATTACGTGTTTTAAAAGGATACAAAAACCGGAACGCCTTGTTCTTATACTAAAGGGACAACCTCTAAATAGTAACCGGCAGAAAATTATCTCATTAAATAATTAAGTTATCTAACCGAATTCCACATCACTCAGTGTCAGTGTCAGTCAATCTGCGCTAACCAATTCTCCCCCGTCTTCTCCGCCTTCCTCCCTCCCCGCTTTCACGCTACCGCTGCTCGTCACCACAGTTCCGCCGCCGAAATGGCCTCCCTCTCTTTCTCCTCCACCGTCTCCTCCTCCACCCCCTTCCTCCGGCCATCCGCCTTCCTCCTCAAACCCCGCTCCACCCGCCTCCCCGTCGTCCGCGCCAAAATCCGGGAGATCTTCATGCCCGCCCTCAGCTCCACAATGACCGAGGGAAAAATCGTGAGCTGGATCAAATCCGAAGGCGACGTTCTCTCCAAGGGCGAAGCCGTCGTCGTCGTCGAATCCGACAAAGCGGACATGGATGTCGAGACCTTCTACGCTGGAATTCTGGCCGCCATCGTCGTCAACGATGGCGAGACGGCTCCCGTCGGCGCCGCGATTGGGATTCTAGCCGAAACCGAGGATGAAATCGCTGAAGCTAAGGCTAAAGCCGCGGCGCAATTCTCATCGCCGCCGCCGCCGAAGGTCGAGGAGCCAGCTCCTGTTGCTCCGAAAGCCGCAGCTACACCCCCAGTAGCTGCTCCCACTCCTCCGACGCCCGGTAAGGTGGTGGCAACGCCGTTTGCGAAGAAATTGGCGAAGCAGCATAAGGTGGATATCAGTAAATTGGTGGGAACCGGACCTTTCGGCAGGGTTACGCCGGAGGATGTGGAGAGGGTGGCCGGAATTACGCCTGCCCTAAAACCAAATGTTGTAATTGCGGCTTCCGCTGTTGCAACACCGCCGCCTCCGGCGGCTGCATCAGCGCCGAAGGGGACAGCTAGTTATCCTGAGATTCCTGGGTCGAGAGTGGTGCCTTTCACCACAATGCAGGCTGGAGTATCGAGGAATATGGTGGAGAGTCTCGCCGTCCCAACTTTCAGAGTTGGTTATCCGATTGCGACGGATGCCCTCGACGCTCTTTATGCGAAGGTACATTTGCTTGAAACAGAATATATGAAGGAATTCATGTTGGATTATTATGGTAAATTAGAAATTTAGAAATTGATGTATTTAATCATAGGTTAAGTCAAAGGGTGTAACCATGACTGCCTTGTTAGCAAAAGCTGCCGCCATGGCACTGGTTCAGCATCCAGTAGTAAACGCCACTTGTAAAGATGGGAAAAGCTTTACTTACAACACCAATATCAACATTGCTGTAGCTGTAGCAATCAATGATGGATTAATCACACCTGTGCTTCAAGATGCTGATAAGGTGCTATTTGTTCTTCATGATCTTGAGTTTCTTGTAGTTCAGCAACTGTTATAATGATGTAAAATGATGGAGGATCATAACTTGGTTGATGTTTTTCTAGTTGGATCTGTATCTACTGTCGAAAAGGTGGAAGGAGCTAGTCGAGAAGGCACGAGCAAAGCAACTTCAGCCCCAAGAATACAATTCAGGTATGCATACTGTAAGATTTGTATTGGTTTGCATTAGTACTAAATCAAGGTATTGATGTGTAGGGACTTTCACATTATCTAATCTGGGAATGTTTGGAGTGGATAGATTTGATGCTATACTTCCTCCAGGACAGGTGATTATTTAAATTTTAAACATAACTCTGTATATGCTGTAAAGTTCTGATTATTTACCAAGTTATCTATGCTTTGTTGATGTTCAGGGAGCTATAATGGCAGTGGGAGCATCAAAGCCTACTGTCGTAGCCGATAAAGAAGGATTTTTCAGCGTTAAAAACCAGATGCTGGTAACTCCATCATGTTTAATGTTATATATCACACGTCTCGTCATTTAGTAGTATAGTCTATGAGCAAGTAACTACGCCTTGAAATCTAAACTTAAGCCTCTTGCTGATTCTTTTATCTTATCTGAGGCTAACATTCAAGAGGATAAAGC
Source organism: Mentha longifolia (assembly GCA_001642375.2). Taxonomy (NCBI): domain Eukaryota; kingdom Viridiplantae; phylum Streptophyta; class Magnoliopsida; order Lamiales; family Lamiaceae; genus Mentha; species Mentha longifolia. Next base: position 28,258,052 of record CM038121.1, read on the forward strand.
TTTTTTTGAAAGGGCTTTTGGAATCGGGAATTATTCGATTTTTCTTAGCTTGCTATTGAATGATGTGTGCCAGAAAATAAATCTCTGTTTCACTGAAAGTAAATGCAATTTTTTTTCTTTCAGGTGAATGTTACGGCTGACCACCGAATCATCTATGGTGCTGACTTGGCTGCTTTCCTTAAAACATTCTCGAAAATCATCAAGAATCCAGAAAGCTTGACAATGTAGATGGTTGGTAAGAATTCTTAAAAAGGCATCAAAGATTGGATATAGCACATAATTGTCTCATTGATTCTTTGCCTCTGAGATCGTACTGTTATAGAGAGGCACGTAGTCGTTTTAAATTGTCTGTTTTTCGAATGTGGCTATCATTTTTTAATCAGTGCTGAATCTCCATTTGTCTGTATACATCAACATAAGTTGTGTTATAGTGGTATAACATTTCATATATATATACATGCACCATTATTTACACTGGTAAATGGAGATCTGAACTGTTAGTTCTACACGTATAATATCTCTACCTATAAGCAGATTATGCACAGATTCAATACTAGTCTGTCACTCTACACCTTATCTGGGCCGAGGCTTGATGCATCTTAAAATCTCCGATTCAAGCTCACCAATCCAAGCTGATGTTTCTTGCAGTGTAGAGCTTGTCTATATATTCTATGATCGGAGCCGAGGATTTGATGAATCTTCTCATCTCCCTCTCAGCCGATCCATCTGTTGAAAGCACAGTTAAGGTACGTAATATCACTGTATTTGCAGAAACAAAGTCAAGAAACGGGAAGGCGGGGAATTCAAGAAGTCGGACTCACGAGTTTCGTTCAGTTTGAGGAGGAGCTGCTCCCTTGTAGGAAGAGCATACATCCCAGCAGAAACTGCAGTTCTTACGGCCCACGTGTGATAAGGTGCACAAGTTTTTGCATAAGCTGATGATGCTGCTTCCTTCAAACTCGGATCACTGTAATGGAAAGGTACCCAGATTCACCATGAAAGTTGTTAATTGATTAGTTTATGTGAGATATAATAGGATTTCAAGAAAGACACATACTTTGAAGAAAGGAAATTCTGGAATAGAGTAGCAATGAGATCGATGCCCTGCCTCACTCTTCGGAGCTGACGAGAAAGACTACCTTGTGTTCTAACGGTGCCCTTTTTCAGATCATCGTCTAGTATGGTGTTTAGTGTTGAATTGGCTTTTGCTGCTGCTTTTAACCCACTAACCTGAAGATCATCAGACAACAACATGAGAGAGACGAAAGAGAAATCGAGAGAGAGAAACCGAGAGAGATCGACCTTAGAACAATACTCTAATTCAGCAAATTTGAAGGCGGTGCCTAGACAGCCAAAGAGAACAGAAACAAGAGAGCATGCTTCGCAGAAGCTCTTCAAATCGAGATCATCGTTGGCCTTCACCGCCGCGGAGAGATCTTCAAATGCATCCGCCACCGCAGAAAGTGGCGTAAATTTAGAGCCTATTTTTTCAAAACCATCCCCCTCACGCCCGTAGAGTCTTTTGCTCTTAACCAAATTTTCGCTCCTTCAAAAAAGAATAAAAAACACATTTCACATCATGCAAACTTCGAAATCAAATCAATATATAATATTGAAGATCTTACTTTTCTTTGAATGATCCTTCTGATCTTGAAAAAAGGGTACATAATTTGAGGGCCATTCTAAGAAAAGGGAACAGATTTTTGATAAAGAAACGAAAATTGTTTGTGGAAGAGAAAGATGGTTATGGTTAATGGAAAAAAAAAAAAAAGTGAGAAAAGATTATATATATAATGATGAATGGTTCGAGAGAAAAATGTGCAAAGGCCATCTTGAATAAGGAAAGGGTCGTCAAAGCTACCAACCATTCCTCCTTTTGCTTTCTTAATTCAATACTTTTCTACTTCAAAAAATTGTGTAGGTTGATATTAGTCTAATCTTTAACACTTCAAATATGATCATTGGTTGTCAAAATTGTTTTCATGTTCCCTAACTTCTAACTTTTTAAAGGGGATTATAATAAGGGTCATTTGTTAGCTTTCACGAGAAAATGCTAGATAAGATAAAAGTTATCAAATAGAAGGTCAGATAATTTATCAAAGAGAAACAAATAACAGGTCATACCCATTTCACGGGCCCTCGATATAACTTATTTGGGATATCAAACAAACAGAAAAAAGCCAAATAACTATATTTATTTGGATTTTTCTTAGCTACCAAACGAGACCTCGTAAACATGGTAACTTATTTGATTTTATTAACACGTATTGATCATCCATAAACACATAAATACAACATTAATTTGTCCAAATTCTTAAACTAAACATGTCCAACACTCAACTCTACTCCATCTTCTCTCTCCCTCTCTCTTTCCTCTCCCAACTCTCTAACTTCCAATGGCTTGTAAGTATACAGCTTCGCACAAATGACGTAATAAATCAAATTCAAGAACTGCAAAAACGTAATCAGCCAATACAAATACTCCAACTTCCCTTTATTCAGATTATCATCGGGCAACCAGTTCGACCCATCACGCGCCGCGCTGTACTTGTGCACCACCGTGATGAGCAGCGTGCTGGCGTAGCTCCCGGCGGAGATGGAGAGCCAGAAGAGCGCCGGCGCCGTGCTCCGCATGCTCTCCGGCGCCTGGTCGTAGAAGAACTCGAGGTGGCCGATCGACGTGAACGCCTCCGCCACGCCGTGGAGGCAGTACTGCGGCGCCAGCCAGAAGACGGAGATCGGGATGGTGGAGCGGGGGAGGCCCGTGAGGCCGTGCGCCGCCGCGGCGTCCTTGCGGCGGATCTCGACGAAGCCGGCGGCGAGCGTGGCGAGGAGGGAGATGCCGAAGCCGATCCCGATCCGGGCGAGGAAGGTGACGCCGCGGTCGAGGCCGGTGAGGCGGCGGGTGAGGGGGACGAAGAGGCGGTCGTAGAAGACGATGGTGGCGAGCATCGAGGTCTGGGTGAAGACGGACATGGAGGCCGGCGGGATCTGGAAGCTTCCAGAGAGGCGGCGGTCCATGGATCTGGCCTGCTGGAGGGAGAAGGTGTTCTGCTGGGCGGCGGCGGTGATGGTGATGATGCCGGCGGCCCATATGGGGCCCATTCGGATGAGGGATTTGAGCTCTTCGACGCGGTGGACGGTGCTGAGCCTCCATGGATTGGGGGCCTTGGGGTCGTCGTCTTCCGTCACCATCGCCGCCTTGTCGAGGAACCTGCATGCGTTTAATGGAAATTTCAGTCTTCTTTGGCGCCAAAGTTAGTTAGTTATTTGAAAGAGCAGAGTTTATTGAGCATGAATGGGGCCCACAAGCTAGCATGATCCTAGCCCAACCTAAAATCGGACCCAATGCATATTTTTGGGCCTTGCTCTAGAAAGTTGTGGACTATCTATGATTTAGTTTAATAAATAGTGATTTATTTCATTACCTACCTCCATAATACTAGTGTATTAGAAAATAGAAGACGAAACACTATTAATAAATAAAAAAACCGGTCTAATCCCGATTCAGATCATCTATTGTATTTTAGTATTACATCTCATATTGTACTGGTAGATGATAGACACGTGTCAAAAGTACTTCCAAAGTCACCATCCGACCATGCAACTTAAATGCAACATTGAAATGCAATATAATATCCGAATCGATCCAGTCGAAGAGTGATTTTGGCATTATGACAAGGGGGTCTTATCTACTCGATTCGATGCAATGAACAAATCACATAATATCTCTCTCCCGACAGCCAAATGTGGGCGCCTAATATAAGCAAACAAAAACACACAACACTTGTTGAAAGGCCAAAATTCAAAAGTCACGTGCACCATTTACAACACGATAACATACGGAAACTTGAATCTCAAAGGTTAGATTATTAGCTAGGAAAAAACAAAATTAAAAAATAATAATTTTTAAAAAAAGAAAAAAAAGAAAAAAAAAAGGACTCACTTCATATTTTCGGTGTGGACGAGTTTGCCCCCAACGGAAATCGCAGCATCAAGAGCCTCATTCTCGTACAGCAAACCCGGTTCCGAAACCCGGCCCAGCTTCCTCTTCCTGAACGCGGCGGCGCACACCTGCACCAGCCGCGTGAAGGGGCTGCCGGCGGGGTCCATCTTCCGGTACATCGGGTAGCCGAAGACAAACGCCACGATCGAAACGAACATGGCGAAGGTCGGAATCCCCAGCCCCCAACCCCACCCCACGTTGTCCTGAACGTAGACGATGACGGTGTTCGCCACCAGTATCGAAACCCCCATGCAGAAGTAGTACCAGTTGAAGAACTTCCACGTCGTCACCTTCTCCTTCGGGTTGTTCTCGTCGAACTGGTCGGCGCCGAACGAAACGATGCAGGGCCGGTACCCGCCGGAGCCCAGCGCCGACAGGAGGAGGGAGATGTAGAGGACGGCGAGCTGGCCGGAATCCGCCTCCTCGCACGCTTCGCCGCCCTTGCATGACGGGGGCCTTAGGTTCGGCAAGATCGCCGACACCGTTAAACTAATCATGCCCTGTTAAAACAAATAGGCAAAATAATTTGTTTATTATTTTTTCTTGAATGTTTATATAATACTCCCTCCATTTCGTGGAATTTGACCCCTTTGCTTTTGGCAATTGCTGGCACGTTTTTCCACGCTTCTTGATAATGAGTTTTAAAATGGATTTTTGAAGATTTCTTTCTTTTACGGGATACTACGACTCATTATCAAAAAGCGTGGAAAAACGTGCCAGCAATTGCTAAAAGAGGAGTCAAATTTCACGAAATGAAGATAGTACTATGATTTAGTCTAATATTATACTAATTATCTATAGTTTATTAATTCAATCAGAATATACTGAGTATAATTGATTTTTAGCATTTTTCTCTGTTTTTCTATTAATAAAATTGAAATTAAATAATAAAAAATTCTTAATTGGATTGGTAAACCTGTGAAATTAGATTGAATCATAATAATATCGAGAAATTGAAGACAGAATCAAATAAAAATCAAGAAAAATCGAAGTATTATCATCTGATGAATTCTAGAGAAAATAAAAGCGTAAAGAAATTCAAGAAATGAACTCAACTAGTTGTAAGAGAACGGAGGCGACAGCTATCGTCCAGAACCTTCCGGCGAAGGCGTCGGCGACGAAGGCTCCGAGCAGTGGAGTCAAGGCGCCGGTGCCGCCGAAGTTGGTGAGGGTGTTGGCGGCCTTAGTCATGGGAAGATGAAGCTGCCCAGTTAGGTAGCTAATCATGTTCGTACTAAACCCTACCACTGCTAATTTCTCACCTACTTCATTTCCTACACACCATACATACGTAAAACCATAATTAATTAAGGAAATATATAAAGAATTAAGAAATTAATCTAGTTTTAGTTTGATGAGAAGAAAATACTTACCGAAGATAAAGGGCATGGTGATCAAGCCACCTTGTTTCCTTTTGACGTTTGGATCATTCTTCTTCTTCTTCGTCTCCATGTTTTCTTGGTTAGTTTTTCTTGATGGATTTAGGCCAAAATGGGTTCAAGATATATAGGCTTTTATTAGGAGTATATATATAGTGTTCTTTTTTCTTTTCTTTTCTTTTTTTTTTTGTCACTTTCGTTCTGTCACTTTCGCCATTGTAAGAGATTATACAACATTCCAAGAAATTGTAGCAGAAAAAATATGTGGTTTATAGATTATCCCATAATACATTATCTTCCTATGTCTGCACCGATTCAACTATGAGATGGGGCTTGAACCACCAACTAGTAATAATGGTAGAATTCTTCAGAAAAATGATTATAATTGCTTACAAAATTTTAGAATTGAGATAAGTGGGTGAATCACTAAGTGTTCGTAAGTGAGTGATCTCTCTGTCCTATTCTAATCGAGTCATTTCATTATGGGTTATCATTTATTGTCCTAACGTTTCAATTTTTTTGCAAATACCGTCCTAACGTTTTAAAATTTGCAATAATGTCCCAACATTTGCAATATTTTTTTCTGATAATGTCCCACACCCAACTCCGGTAACTTTGTACTGACTTGGCTAGCCGGAATGTCACGTGTGCGTCTGATGTGGATTTATAATAATAATAAATTAGAAAAAAAAATTAGTTTATAATTTTTTGCCTAATCGAAAAGAAAATGAACGAAATACGAAATATATTTTTAAGTGGGTTTAATTAGTTCTGATTTTTTGTTTTCAATTTTATTTTATTTTTTTTAATATTATAAATCCACGTCAGACGTACACGTGACATTCCTACGAGCCACTCAGCATAAAGTCGCCGGAATCAGGTGTGGAACTCTATCAGAAAAAATATTGTAAACATTGAGACGTTATTGCAAATTTTGAAATATTGGGACGTTATTGCAAAAAAATTGAAATGTTAGGACAATGAGTGATAATAACCCTTTCATTATTATAACAGACTCATGTTAAATAAAATTGGCTCATTAAGAATGAGACGGAGGGAATAATAAACAGGTTTTATAAATAATTATAATTTGAAAAGGGAGAAATCAAGAATCAGGAAGAGACGAATCAAATGGAGACGGATGCAACATTATTTTCTGGAAGTAGAAAGCTCACATTGCCGTCCTTTCATTTGACAATATATGGCTGTTTAGATTTTTTGTTCTTCGTCACAGTTACTATATTTCTGGCTTCCATTAGAGTTCCTTTTTTTAATTTTAACTCAATTATTGATTAAAAATAAATAAATGACACATAAACCCAAAGTCATGTGCAATAATTCTATTAATCATCGGATACACTTATTTAATACAAACCGGAAACATATGTGCAATTGTTTTAAGTTAAATACGTATATAAATGATCAATTATTATACCATACTATGACTGATTTCTAGTGAATAATGAACTTAATATCCCCATCACTCCCATCACTTGCCTAAATCATGTCCACTCACCAGTGTGAACGTTGATAATTAGTCGACGACCCATCATTTTTGGCGGGAAACAGACAACGAAACTACGATCCAAAATCTCCATGGTCCCTCTGATAGGATGTGGCCCAGAGGCCCAAGATCAGCGATCAGCTCGGCCCACCCAGATTGAAGCTCAATAACGAGTCAACAAAGTCAGCCAACTGCCCCACGATTTCTCAACCACCCGCGATGATCAGAGTACGGACGGACATGCGAGAGCAGCATCCATGAATCACCCGTGACCTCAATTCTCTATAAATAGAGCTATCTTGTAAGATAAGAGGGGGGGACTGTATTTTTACTAGCAAGAGAGACTTCAATATAAACATTCTCTTTTCCCTCCGTGGACGTAGATCTACCCACAGATCGAACCACGTAAATTCTTGTGTTCTTAACTTTCTATAAATCTCACCATCATAAAAACACGCCAAAATCCACGATCGATCACTGGCGCCGTCTGTGGGAAACGAAATTTTGTGAAACCGATCAGCGCGTTTTGAGTAAAGATACGATGGTGAGACCAACCCGATCCGCCACCACTGCCGCCGCCGCCGCCAAAGCAAAACAGAAGCAAACTGACCCCTTCACCAATCCGCCTTACACTCCAGTCAATGAGGAAGAGGGTGACGTTAGTCCAGCTCAGAAAACTACTTCCCAAATCCGACGTGACCAACAACCCATTCGCCGAACTCCTGAAGGCCACCTGGAGGATGTTCCGTCTGGAGATTCAGCTAGTAGCGATGGGCCCAACCAAGGTGGCAGCTGACGCGGCAACACCGAACTCCAGCCCGAGCTTGGAGACGCACTGAAGGCGTACCTGGACCTCCACGAGCAGGATTTTCGTAAGTTCGTCGATCAACATCGATAATAAAGTCAAAACAGAGAAGACGGAGTCGAACCGTCACAAAGGCGATCCCCAAGTCTCCAGATCGTTGGAGACAGGGAGGCCGAACTTCCCCGAAGGCGACAGGACAATCGACGTGGGAACAACCGCACTTCACCTCGGCGCGGATGAACGTCACCTCGTCAGAACGCCATTCCACCTCGGCGTGACGAAGGAAATGCCTACCAGGGAAGATTCACCGTGTACGGTCGAATCTCGACTCCCTTCACTAATAAGATACTCTATACTCCCCTCCCGTCGACGTATAGAGTGCCTCCTATCCCGCCTTACAACGGGTCACAAGACCCCAACAACTTCCTATCCTGGTTCCAATACAACATGATGAACCAGGGATTGGCCGAAGATATTTACATGTGTAAAGTCTTCCCCGAGCTGCTAGTGGATAACGCTAGGAGCTGGTTTGATAGCCTCCCTAATTGCAGCATAGGGTCGTATGCCGACCTACTTGACGCTTTCGAACGCCGCTTTTTTCAAAAAGTCGAGGCAAAAATCAGCCCAGCCCAGCTCCTAACCTTAAGGCAGGGGCGGGGAGAAACGATCAGTGATTTTCTGGCCTGTTTTTATAACGAAAGCCTTAAAGTCGATCGTCTCTCCGACGACGTGCTCATCTCGGCATTCCAAAATGCCATTCAGTCCGGGACTCTCTTTAGAGAGCTTGTAAAGGCATGCCCAACGACCTCCAGGCAGCTATGGAGGATTGCCGATGCATTCGCAGAGGCGGATGAGGCTGATCGGAAAAAGCGGGCAGCAGACCGGCCCAAAAACAACGATAAGAGAAAAAAAGAGGAGCGCGCCGACCTTAGGCAAGGTCGCCGAAGTGCCCTCGAAAGGTTACAGCGAGGACCTCTCGAGTCCCGCTTAGGACCTCGGCCCCACCAAGACCGTAGTCAGTATACACCACTGACAAAGTCCAGGGCTGAAATATACGAGCTTCACTCAAACTTGTTCGGGAAGCCACCGCCCTTATCCCGAGGTGGGTCGAAACGCCGATCCAAGGAGAAATACTGCAAGCTCCATAATGACTACGGTCATGAAACCGAAGACTGCAGGGACCTCGCCTTGGACATAGAACACATGGTACGCGACGGTACCCTTAAACTGTACCAAAGTCGCAACCAGAAAGAGGCCCGACCTCAAGGGAAGGGCAAGAGAAAGAAAAACATGGGAGGCAACAACTGTACCCCCCAAAACGACAAAAGGCCAAAGCACGATGACGAGGATGAGGATGAAGATCAGCCTCAATATGATGCAGTCATTACGGCCATCACCGGACTGCCCGAAGGTACGACGAGGTCATCATTGAAAGCCGAGGCCCGAAGTCAACAGCGGGAAGAACCCACCCAAAAAAGGTTCAAAAGGGAAGAGGTCGTCACCTTTTCTAGCAACGACCCAGTTCCCCATGCGGTACCTCATCAAGATGCCACCATAATCGAGGCCGTAGTGGCCAACAAATTGGTCCACCGCATATTTATTGATAGTGGGGCCTCTGTGAGTGTTCTCTTTAAAGACTGCTTCGATAAGCTCAATATTGAAGAAGCACGCCTAAGGCCAGCACCCATGCCGCTAAGGAGCTTCACGCAACAAGAGACGACGACGGAAGGCATCATTTCACTGCCCTTGACAGTTGGAAAGAGTCCGCTGTCCACTACGAAGATAATCCACTTCTTCGTCGTAAAAGCCAGCTCCCCCTATAACATCATCTTAGGAAGGGATTGGCTAATAGCAACAAAGGCGATCTGCTCAGCCTACCACCTGACGATTAAAATTCCGTCTAGAAACGGAGTGATCACGCTTCGGGGAAACCAGCAACAGGCTAAGGAGTGCATGCAGGTCGCACTCCGAGGTGTTAAGAATCAACACCCCCAAGCATAGCAATTACAGAAACCCGAAGAGGTAGAGCCGACGTCGCATCCATCCGTCGAGCCGGTAGAAGATGTCGCATTATACGAAGATGACCCTGCCAAGGTCGTCAAAGTAGGGTTCGTCAGCGAAAACGAGCTCCGAAGTCGACTTATCCGGCTACTTCGGGAGTATAGAGATGTCTTCGCTTGGACGCCGCTAGACATGACCGGGGTGGCTCCAAGCGTCATCACTCATCACCTCAATATCGATCCTGAGGTAAAACCAGTTCGGCAGAAGCAGCGAGCCTTCGCAGCTGAAAGGAATCAAGTGATCCATGACGAGGTTCGCCAACTGCAGAAGGCCGATATTTTATTCGAAGTAAAATATCCGACCTGGTTGGCCAACCCCGTGATGGTGAAGAAGCAAGGAGGCGGGTGGCGGATGTGTATTGATTACACCGACCTCAATAAACACAACATTGATAAGAATGTCGAAGCTCTTGTTGGCCACAAGGCGTTCAGCTTCTTAGACCTGTACAAGGGGTACCACCAAGTCCTCATGAATGAAGAGGACGCTCCGAAGACCGCTTTCGTCACAGACTTCGGCGTCTACGCATACAAAAAGATGCCTTTTGGGCTGAAAAATGCTGGAGCTACATACCAAAGGATGGTCGACAAGATTTTTGAAGACCACATCGGTAGTATTGTCGAAGTGTATGTAGACGATATAGTCATAAAAAGCAAGGAAATCGCCACTTGTGTAAACGACCTTAAAGTTGTTTTTAGCCTACTTCGTAAAGTGAACCTAAAATTAAACCCAGAAAAGTGTACTTTCATGGTCCGGTCTGGAAAATTTCTAGGGTGTTGGGTTTCACGTGAAGGGTTAAAAGCTAACCCATCAAAAGTCCGAGCTATCCAAGAAATGCGAGCGCCGAAGTCAATTCATGACGTGCACAGACTGACGGGCTGCCTAGCCGCCCTAAGTTGTTTTCTATCCAAGGCCGCCGAAAAATAACTCTCATTCTTCAAAATACTAAAGAAGGCGCCGAACTTTGAATGGAACGACGAGCGCAGGGGAGCTTTTGATGGCTTAAAGACGTACCTCGCAAATCTCCCCACATTATCTGTACCAAAAGAGGGTGAGGATCTCTCCCTGTACCTCGCCGCTTTGGATGAGGTAATCAGTGCAGTCCTGGTACGAGAAGAAAAACGTCATCAGTTACCCGTCTATTTCATAAGCCGAGCCCTAAAAGGACTGGAGACGAGGTATCAACCTCTGGAAAAGGTCGCACTTGCATTGGTGAATGCGGCAAGGAGACTCCGACCGTACTTCCACGCACATCCGATACAAGTGCTAACCGACCTCCCACTTCAGCAAGTGCTTACAAAACCAGAAGCGTCCGGGCAAATCGCTAAATGGGCTGTAGAACTCGGCGAGCACACGATTTCCTTTGTACCTCGCCAAGCCATTAAAGGGCAATCTTTGGTTGATTTCTTAGTGGAAGCCAAGTTCACGGACGCACAACAATCCGTTGAACCCACTAAGGATAAATTAAAGGCTGAGGCGCCGAAGCCACCACCACAAGACTGTTGGAAGGTCTACGTCGATGGGGCATCAGGTCACAAAGGAAGCGGAGCTGGAGTCTTACTCATCAGCCCTGAAGGAAAGGAGATCACCCACGCACTCCGGTTCAATTTCCCGACCACAAATAACGAAGTGGAGTACGAAGCCGTAATCGCTGGACTTCGTCTAGCCCAAGCTCTCCAAATAAGGGCCATTCAAATTCACAGCGACTCCCAAGTCATAGTGAACCATATACTAGGCAAATACGAAGCCAAAGGAGAACGAATGAAGAAATACCTCTATAAGGCCAAGATCCTACAACAAAGCTTCTCGTATTTTGAGTTGGTACGAATCCCAAGAGGAGATAATGAGCGAGCTGACGCACTAAGCAAACTCGCATCATCATCAACTATCTCTCCGGTGGAAGAAGTACAACTCCGAAGCATCGATGACGCCGAAGTCAACGTAGTAAACGAAGATGGACCGAACTGGATGACTCCACTTCGTAATTACTTGTTAAATGGCGAACTCCCAACCGATAAGGCCGAGGCTAGGAAGCTCCTGGCCAAGTCCACAAAGTACGTCCTGGAGCAGGGAATACTGTATAGAAAATCCTACCTCCAACCTCTCTTAAGATGTGTGGGGCCCAACCAAGCGAACTACGCACTGCGCGAAGTCCATGAAGGTTCCTGTGGCAGTCACATCGGAGCCCGTACCCTGTCCAAAAAGGTCATGAGGTGGGGGTACTACTGGCCCACTATGTTCCAAGACGCTACCGACCTCGTCAAACAATGCCCGAAGTGCCAAATCCAGGCGACGGTTCCGAGATTGCCACAGACCAAACTGGCCAGCATGCAAAGCCCTTGGCCGTTCATGCAGTGGGGAATTGACATCGTTGGCCCATTCGAAAAAGCTCCCGGCCAACTACAGTTCCTCGTTGTAGCAATCGACTACTTTACGAAGTGGGTCGAAGCCGAACCATTGGCACGAATCACAAGTAAAAATGCCCTAAACTTCGTTTGGAAGAACATAGTTTGTCGCTTCGGCATACCTCACGTCCTCATCTCAGATAACGGAACCCAGTTCACAGACAGGACATTCAGAGAATGGTGTGACGAACTCCACATCCAACAAAAGTTCACCTCGGTAGCTCATCCTCAAGCAAATGGCCAAACCGAGGTTACGAACCGAACGATAGTCAAGGGGTTAAAAACCCGGCTGGATAAGGCCAAAGGAGACTGGGCAGCGAACTTACCCCAAGTCCTATGGTCATACCGAACCACCCCGCGGACATCACACGGTGAAACACCATATAACTTGGTGTATGGAGCCGAAGTGGTGATCCCGGTAGAGATCGGTTTGCCGAGCCCCCGAACACTTAACTTCGCGGCCCAAGACAACGAAGACGGACTTCGAACTAACTTGGATTTGCTAGAAGAAAAACGAGAACAAGCCTACATACAAGAAGCTCGATACAAACAGCAAGTAGCTCGGTATTATAACAGCCGGGTGAAGCATCAACAGCTCCAAGTAGGCGACTTCGTACTTCGGAATAACGAGGTCAGCAGGGCGGAGAAGCTCGGCAAATTAGAAGCCACCTGGGAAGGACCGTACCGAGTTCAAGAAGTCCTCGGAAAAGGGTCGTACAAGCTCGCCCACCTATCTGGTGAGCTCATACCCCGTACATGGCACATTACCCACTTGAAGAGGTACTTTGTATAAACAGAGGGTGATGTCCAAGTTCATTTAGGTCGTAGGAATCGAGTTGTCTTGATAAATTTTGTCTTATTTTGACTTCGTAAAAAAAAAAAATTCGTTTAAATAATTTGCATGCATTTTGCATCTCTCTCTCTCTCTTGTTTATACTAAGTATCTCGATTTTAAAATCCTGACGAGGATACGCAAATAAACTCCGCCTCGGAGTAACACCTAAACGCGCGTAAGGGGACCACCCCTATCGATAAATTTGACAAATAAGGAACCAAAAGGCCTAGACTTCGTCGTTAGACGAAGTGGCTACCTAAAAGGCCTAGACTTCGTCTTCGGACGAAGTGGCTAACTGAAAGCCTAAACTTCGTCGTTAGACGAAGTGGCTACCTAGAAAGCCTAAACTTCGTCGTTAGACGAAGTGGCTACCTAAAAAGCCTAAACTCCGCCTTCAGACGAAGTGGCTAACTGAAAGCCTAAACTTCGTCGTTAGACGAAGTGGCTACCTAAAAAGCCCAAACTTCATCTCTGGACGAAGTGGTCGACCGAAAGCCCAAACTCCGTCACAAGACGAAGTGACTATGAGAAAGCTGCCTTCGTTGAAAACAAGGGAACCTGCCTCGGTTAAAGGCAAGGATAGAAAGCTTAAACACGAATGCAAAAAAATTTCTGTTTTATTTGAATAGAAATAAATGTACAATTGTTACATTAAGAAGACGAGGAACCCGGAGACTTTGGCTTACTAAAGCTAAGCCAATCTCTAGTAAAATTCCTGCCGGAATTAAAGTTCAAAACATCGTCTATACTAAACCTGCCCCGACCCCATCCAGAAGCCGAACTTCGGCCTCTACCTCAGACATTCTGGCTCGCCCGACCCCGACCCCGTCCCGAAGCCGATCGCCGCTCTTGACTATAAATTTCTCGAGAATGACGTGTCACAATCTTCGGGTCCGGGTCAGCAGACCTCGAAGATTCACCTTCCAAAAATTCTCTAGAAGTACGGTCGAGCAACCTCGGATCCGGATCGGAAGAAATTGAAGTCGCAGAACCAGCCTCTAAAGACAGACGCCGCTTCAACTTCGGAAAGCGATCAAGGACTGTCTCATAAATGCTCGCCACACGAATGAGCTCTTCAAACTCACCTCTAACCTGCCAGGATTCATTCCCATATTGCTCCCTGTAACTTCGGCATCGGGCCTGGAGCTCCTTGACCTTATCGTAAGTACCGGAAATTGTGGATCCCCCAGCTCGGTGAATTATGGTCTCGTACTCCATATGCTCCTCGACGATCTCTTTGCAAGTCTTGATGTCGTCCCGAGCTCGTTGGTACTGGTCTTCAAGCTCCATATATCTGGCATGCATCTCATCAAGTTTTTCCTGAGCGGCCCGAAGTTTCACCTCGGCCTCGATCTCGATGTTATCAGCTCACTTCTTCCCGCCCGAAGCATCGAGCTCGGCTACTTCTACAGCTCGGCGAAGCTCGGATATTTCTTTAACAAGGTGGGAAGCATCATAAAACTCAGGGGCAGGCTACAGAATAAATACAAGCAAAGTTTAACAGAGAGCCTTTTTTATTTATAGCCGAACACGGAAAATGAAACGCCACCCTAATGGTGACGAAGTACAAGGCTACAAAAAAAAGAAAAGAAAAGGGAGAGGGGTAAAGAAGCCAAAAATCGTGAAAAGTGTCAATTGACTCCATCACGATTTTCTCCTTCTAGGCCGACCTCTGGTTCAACCTAGGGTTCCGTGGGGTCGTCGCGAGCTGGCTCCTCGGTGGTCCCCTCCCCAACCGGCGTCTTCAGCAAATCGGCAATGACCGTCTCCAGGAGCTCGTACCTGTCAACAGGACACCGCTGAATGACATCTTCATTTAGCAGACTCCTCTGTGCGGAGAGCCGCTCGACAACCGGAATGGAAGAGGTATGCTCCAGAAGCACCTCGGCGAAGTCTCGCAGTGTCTCATCCTCCGTCATGGTAGCATACCCGTACTTGGTTTTGTCCAAGTCCGGGATGTCCTTGGCGATATCATCGATCACCGCTGAGACAACCGGGGTGCTCATGGCAGTCACCAGCTGAACAGCCATCCGGGAAAAGTGGGTAGACCGGACGAATCGTTCCACCAACGCGCGGAACACGCCTCCCTGGCCAGCTACCACCCCGGCTACTTGGGTCCTCAGCCGACCCACTTTTGCCTCAAGCTCGGCAACCTTCTTCTTCTCCTCTTCGGCGACAGCCAAAGCTGTCGCCTCCCTGTCCGCTACTGCCTGTGCCGCGGCTTCGGCAACAGAGATCTTAGCCATTAGCCGATCTTCCACCGCCGCAGCCTCGGCAGCCTTTGTCTGGAACTTGGCAACTCCACTTCTAATGAAGTTCGCCAAGCCCTGCAGCCCATCTAAAGCCGCCTCGGCCTCCTAAAACACAAAACCAAAGGACAAGATTTTAGTAGAAGGTACAAATCACCATATACAAATACTTCTAGTTTCACGCTTACCTCGGGAAATGACATCTCCCGTGCATGCATTTGGCCCGAGGTCGGGCCACTCTCGACGACCGTCACTTCGTCATCCAACGAGAGTAAAGTTCGTCGAGGTCGTTGGCCCACCAGCTGCAGGGGAGAGGAGCTTCGGACGGGAGCGTCCAACTGCGAGCTCACGGATACCGACCTTCCAAGGTCGGTTGTCCTCTCCGACAACGTCGCCGAAGTCGTCTTCTCCACCACCGAAGCAGAAGGCTTCTGCCTCTTCCTCTTGTTCTTGTTCTGAAGAGCAGCCTGGATAGCTTGAGCGTCCACTACAAAAAAAAAAAAAAAAAAAAAAAAAATTACATCAGTAAAAATGAAAGAGACCACAGGACACAAATCAGTGAAGCAGAGCCTCACCCAAGTCCACATCGGACACGGAGTTATATGGGCTTAACCCGTGATTTGCGAGCTCGGCCTCGGCATAATCCCTCTCAATGAGGCCGAGATTCACCAAGCTCGTTTCAAGCTCACCGGTTGGTTTCCCAGTGTCTCGAAGTACGAACTTGGCCGTGGTCCAAGGGTACAACGGCACGCCTTCACACCGGCAAAAGAAGAATTTCTTCTGCCAGTTCGTCACCTTAGTAGGAGTCCCTAACTTGAACCTACTAATAGGGGAAAGGTAAGCCCACCCCGTCGGACCAAGCTTAGGTCTAAAAAACCTAAGGAAAGAATCCACAGTAGGCGTACCACCACGGCGGCTGACCTCGAAACAAAAACCAACGACCTGCTTGATGGAAAGAGGTTGCAACTGACCTAACGACAGTTGGAGCTCTTCTAAGAGCTCGGCAAAAAAGCGATTTAAAGGAAAACGAAGACCAAAATGAAGATAGTCTTCATAAACGGTAAAAAAAACCTACGGGAGGCGAACTACCCCTATCGACATCACGAGGCAGGAGCAGCTCCACTGACTCAGGAAACAAAAAATGCCGAGCCAAGTCCTGCATATGAGACACAGACATGGTCGAGGCACATGCCAGTGAGGCACTAGACCCGACCACCGGCGGGAATTCAATTTCCCGAAATGACGGTTAAATTAGCGTGCGTGTATGTACATTTAACCAAACCCTCGCCGGAAAAACCCTAGACGGAGAGGGCGAAATCTGTGCGCTAGCCCTACCAGTATCTACTTGGGGAAATGAAGAAGAATCCATTACAAGGAAAGTACTTACTTGTCAAAGTCTTTTTCCGACTACAAATCACCGGGAAATTGAACTGGACGGCGGCGGTTGCAGAATTTTGGGTCTAGGGTTTTCTCTCTCGCTGACAATTGGAAATCAATTGAGGGGGAAAAATATTTTTTAGCGTACACTGGAAGCTTTTATAAGCAAAGGCACGCCTTTTTAAATCCCGCCTCTCCGCCTGCTCCAACAAAAGAGCGACACGTATCCTACCTACCCTGACACCAACAGTCGTGCCTTTTCACATCACGACTATTCAAGCTCGACCTCGTCAAAATGAGGCGGTGTGCAGTTCGACTTCGTCAAAATCTTATTTTCGACTGGGTAATGCAATTCGAGCTCGACCTCGTCAAAACGAGGCGGTATGAAGTTCGACTTCGTCAAAATCATATTTTCGACGGGGCAATGCAATTCATGCTCGACCTCGTCAAAATGAGGCGGTATGAAGTTCGACTTCGTCAAAATCTTATTTTCGACGGGGTAATGCAATTCGAGCTCGACCTCGTCAAAACGAGGCGGTATACAGTTCGACTCCGGCGAACTCCTAATTTCGACGGGCCAATGCAAATTCAAAGCTCGACCTCGTCAAAATGAGGCGGTGTGCAGTTTCCACTTCGTCGAAATCCCACGGGGCAATTTACACCTCTCTACAATGACCTCGCTTCTCCGACCTTTTGGGGGGGGATGTGATAGGATGTGGCCCAGAGGCCCAAGATCAGCGATCAGCTCGGCCCACCCAGATTGAAGCCCAATAACGAGTCAACAAAGTCAGTCAACTGCCCCACGATTTCTCAACCACCCGCGATGATCAGAGTACGGACGGACATGCGAGAGCAGCATCCATGAATCACCCGTGACCTCAATTCTCTATAAATAGAGCTATCTTGTAAGATAAGAGGGGGGGGGGACTGTATTTTTACTAGCAAGAGAGACTTCAATATAAACATTCTCTTTTCCCTCTGTGGACGTAGATCTACCCACAGATCGAACCACGTAAATTATTGTGTTCTTAACTTTCTATAAATCTCACCATCATAAAAACACTCCAAAATCCACGATCGATCACTCTTAAGATTGGGCACGTTAAGATGTCACCCCAAATAATTATATGAAGGCCGGATCACAATAAATCTCTTATATACATATTAAATTAAGTAGCATTATCATTAGGTCTGAAGTGATTGGAATGCAAGTTAATAAGTTGGTTCTTCTTATATTAAAAACAAGAATATTATTTCTTTTGTCTGATTTTATATTTGGATTATACGTAATCGACCAATTGATCTAAGTTAGAAAGAAAATACATAATCACTTTTCAAATGTTCATTTTTTATTTTATTTTTCACTTATGTTTTTATTGAATAAATTTATCTTTGGGGGAGTGTACATTTAATACATCGAAGAATTAATTTGGGCTATAATTTCGACTGGCCATCTAATTAAATTTGTGTTGAATGCATGAAAAATTTGCAACCTATTTAATTTGTTAAGAGAAATTGGACGTAGCCCATGTATAATTGGGCTTTAGGTTTCTGCAATGTAACGGTTACCAATTAAGTCACATATTGCATGATTTATGTAGTAATGCGATAGTCTATTAGAGAAACACACAATTAAAATATGGGGAAATAAGAAAAAATAACCACTTTGAGATAGTAAATATTAATAATAGTCACTTGAATAAAAAAGATAAAAATAGTCACTCTTACCATAATATCCCGCTTTGTACGGAATTCATGAATTTTTGGTTCAATTCGTGAGTTACTCACAAAAAATGCCTGAATTCACGAATTTTTTATTTAATTCGTGAATTGCTCATAAAAAATGTCTGAATTCACGAAATTTTTGGTTCAATTCGTGAATTGCTCACATTAAACTCAATTCACAAATTCACAAACTCAATTCGTGAATTTACTCACAAAAATGCTTGAAATCTCGAATTCAGGAATTGAAGAACAAATGCTAAAAATACAAGGAAAAATTAATAAGTGTATCATGTGTGTGTCTATAGTGGCGGTGGCGGAAAAGAAGCCGTGGTAGCGAGTCCGCCGGGAAGAGAGAGAGAGAGATCGCTACCTTGGTGAGTTGAATATATGTTGTGCGTGCATGTGTGTGTTTTGTGTGTGTGTGTGAGAGAGAGAGAGGGAGAGGGAGAGAGGTGTTGCGTGTGTATATGTGCTGTGTGCGTGAGTGTGTTTGTGGGTGGTGATGTGTCCGTGAGTGTATGAATTATGATGTGTGCGTGAGTTTGAGTGTTCATGTGTGTGCGACTGTGCGTATATTTGGGTGTGTGAGTTTTGAGAGGAAAGATATGGATTGATTTCATAAAGAGCTTCTTGGTATGATGGGATGGAATGTAGAATGGAATTGGTAGAAATTATGTAGAAGTCATTATTTTATTTTACTATCTCAAAGTAGCTATTTTATCAGTTGCCCCATTAATATGCGCACTCTAATGAGTTTCATAATTTATTAGAAAAAAGAAAAATAAAAAAACAAGAAAAAAAAAACATTTTTGAGAAAAAAAAACACACTAGTTAACCTCTTAGAGCATCCACAATGGTGCCCACCAAATTGGTGGGCACAGCTCAAAATTGATAAAAGTGATGGGCGCCCAAAAATTCTTGCAACGGAGCCTACGAGAACTTGGTAGTCGCAATGCATTTTTTTTTTGTGATTAAATTATTTTTGAATAATAATTCTTTTGAAAATGCAAATTTTATTGAATTGAAATAAAATAAAAATTACATTAATTTAAAATTAGAAAATTGAAAAATACGAGAAATAAGAGTAATTCAATCTATCACCCTATGTTGTGTTTCTTCTTCAAGTATTCCACCATCGCAAGGTGATTTTGAAGAACATCCGGTGGCATGTTACTCGTGTCTTTGGTGAGGACGTCGTAGATGAATTGGTCGTTTATAGCTTGATCGATTGATGCCATTCTTTCATCGGCATCGGACCCACGCGAAGATGAGCTAACTTTACCTTTTCCCTTTGCCAATCCCGTTGCCTTCTTCGTACCAATTGGCCGGGACGAGTAACTGCTGCCGCCAGTACTTGGAGTGTCCGATCTTTGAGTGCTTGCTGTTGCTGTAGAAGTGTAGCTTCCATCCTCTCCCGTTTTTGAGCGCTTGACTGTGGTCTCAACAACATCTTTGTTGTAGAAGACGCGATGGAACTTCTGCGTATCCTTCACCACTTTCCAAGCTTCCAAATGTTGGAATGATGTTTTGTGGAATTCCTTCCACTCCTTTAAGGCCCTTGCAAGAATGTCTTCGCCGCTTTCGCCACTTTTATACTCATCAAAAACCTCTTTGTAAATTTGTTGAAACTCCATCAAATCCTTCTTTACTCGCTTCCAATGACCTTGCAGTTGACCATAATTTCTTGCAAATGTGTCGTCTGGCCGGATATCGTTGTAGCGCTCCACCAAACGACTCCAATATGTGTTGAATTGCTGCTTGTTGCTCTTGATGGGATCTTCGCTAATATCAATCCAACAACGAGCAAATGCTACCGTCTCGGCTTCGCTGTAGAGACACGCTGTGGCCCTCCCCTGGCTGCCAACTGAAGTGGAGCTTCTTCCGCCACGTCTTCCGCCTCGACTCCCGCCACGACTTCCGCCTCCACTCCCACCACGACTTCCGCCTCCACTCCCGCCACGACTTCCACCTCGTGTACGAGGTCCTTTGGTCCTTGGCTTCGCCGGTGAAGTGACCACCGGCTCCTCAACATTCACCTCATCCTCCTCGGATGACAAATTGACTGCCGATTGGAAGTCCTCGAGCACTTGTACTTCATTGGAGGCATACGTCCCATCGTCGAATTGAGGTCGATACACGCCTTGAAATGCCGATGGAGATTGATACGCGTCGAATGCAGGCGGCGAAGTTTGATACGCACCAAATATGGGGGGTGAATTTTGATGCGCACCGAATGCTGGTGGCGAACCGAATGCCGGCGATCCCCCAAGTGGCGTCGACGAACCGAATGAACTAAATAAATTGCGGTTGGATGTGGGAGTAGGGACGTTTGGAATTGATGAAGAACGATTTTTTTGGAAGAAATTTGGAGAGTTCGACCAAGGTGAATTGTTCTCCGAAGGATCCATTGCTAAAAAACTAAAATGAATGAATGAAAAGAGAATGCAAAGAGAAGAATGAGAGGAATGGTGTGAATGAATTGCTGGAAGTGTAGCCAATTTATAGGAAAAAAATGAAAGAAAATAAATAAATAAATAAAAAAAAATTGAAATCACCCAATTGGGACGTGCCACGTCGGAGCGCCCGGGCGTATGAAATAGGCGGAATTGCGCCTTTGGCTCGCGACTAGCAGCAGGCGGCAGCAGCAACACGGCGGGCGCCCACCGAAAAATTCCTTGCGCCCACCTCTTCCGCCCACCCGCTGCGCATGCTGTTATGAGGTTATTACTTTGACAAAAACTTAGCTGAGGTCGGCCATATAGTGTGGCCGGGTCAAAGTGTTAATCTTTATACAGAAAAATGTTAATCTATACGAATAAAAGTGTCAATTTTTAACATAATTATTTTACGAATAAAATGTCAATTTTTAAAAGTGTCAATCTTTATACAGAAAAGTGTTAATCTACACGAATAAAAGTACTAGTGTTTTAGCCGTCCACACGATGTCTCTGACTGACCCAAGTGTGTTCCTATTACTTTTGAATGAATGGGTTTTGTTTTTGTGCTTTAAATCCGGATGACATATTCTAACCTAATTTTGGTATTTCAATTGTCCCTAAAAATTAAATATCTTTTTAATTTCATAGTGTAGTTTTTATAATAAAAAAAAAATAAAATTAAACTTTTTTTAATAATTATATAACTTTATTCTGAATTTATAAATTTTAATATAGTTAATTAATAAAAGTGAAATAAAATGTTAAAAATAATTATAAATTTTAATTGAATTAGTATGCACTACTAAGGGTCCGTTTGGTATCCATATACTAGTATATCACGTATCAAATAGAGGTACGAGTATCATATATCAGATATGTGTATGAGAGTGATTTATGATATCTGCATTTGGTACAGATTGTTCTGATATGAGATATCAAATAATGATTTAAAAATAAATAAATTAATAATAATAATACTTCTTCCGTCCCAGACTATTTGACTTGTATTATATATCGGGTCGTCCCATACCAATCGACATGTTTTATAAAATGGAAAGAATTAGTCATCAAATGAATCACTAATAATCTCATCATCCACTCACGTATCCCAATATAATTTATATCCTAAAAGTTTAAATTATCATAACTTGCTCATTTGTTCTCTGATTTTTATGATTTTTATACCAAATTAAAGGTCTTGATACGATCTTTAATTTAAAATCAGACATCAATATGTTTTTATGCATCTATGATGGTCTAGTTTTAAAATAATAAAATTTGTATTAAAATATTAATCATTACACTTTATCTCTACACACATGCTCCTAAAATTTGGGACGGAGAGAGTAATAATTACTGTGTCCTTCAGTTTTGTAAAAAAAAGACCGAATTGGATGCCCTTAGTTAACTCAAGAATCACAAAGAATGCAAAATTAAGAAATAAATACAGAGTTTTGGATGTGAAGTGGATAAATAAATGAGTGATAATGTGAAGTGGATAAATAAATGAGTGATACCTCTCTTAAAATTGGTATATGAAAAAGCCAAGAGCGGAGATATCAAGATATCAAATATATCATTTTGATATCTATATACTGATATACCAAGCGTATGATATGTGTATCAATCATTTTGATAACCATATCTAATACTACCTCCATCCCATTACATTAGTCACATTCACTATTGCGGCACGTTTTTCCACCGAAACCTAGTACGGGTTTTAAAATATATTTTTGACGTATTCATTTTTTCACGGGATACTATGAGTGTCATAGTATCCCGTGAAAAAATGAATACGTCAAAATTATATTTTAAAACCCGTACTAGGTTTCGGTGGAAATACGTGCAAAAGGTAAATGTGACTAATGTAATGGGATGGAGGTAGTATATGTATATGGATACCAAACAGCCCCTAATAGTTGCTCCATTTGTCTTTTTTTTTATTAGTCTTATTCACTTTTAAAACAATAATCAAGTGTATATGAGATAAAGAGCTTTATAAGAGTCTTTTTTCACCACTATATTTTATAGTAACTGGACTAATAAATAGAATTAAAAATAAAATAAAATTAAGACTAATGTAGTGGGGACGGTTAGAGAGAGGGAGTATAAAATTAAAATTGAGACCATAATGCTAAGGCTGCGTTTGGTAATCATCTCAAGATGAAGAATGATGATTCATCTCAAGATGACTCATATGAATAGTGTCAAGATGAATCATTCATCTCACCATTTGGTAGTAAAAAATTCAGACCCGGATGATATCATATTGTGTTTGGTACAAATTGCAAAACTCTAGATAAAATTTAATGACTATTTTACCCTTATAAATACCCCTACCGATTTCACTTTTTATCGTTGAGATTAAATAGTACCCTTTATTATTATTATATTATTATTATTATTATTATTATTATTATTATTATTATTATTATTATTATTATATTGTTGAGTTATTATTTTTATTATTCTTGTTATTATTATAATTATTACTATTATTGTTATTATTTATTATTATTATTATTATTATATTTATTATTATTATTATTATTATTATTATATTGTTGAGTTATTATTTTTATTATTCTTAATATTATTATAATTATTACTATTAGTGTTCTTATTTATTATTATTATTATTATATTTATTATTATTATTATTCTTGTTATTATTATAATTATTACTTATTATTATATTTATTATTATTATTATTCTTGTTATTATTATAATTATTACTATTATTATTATTAAATTATTATTATTATTTATTATTATTATTACTATTATTATAATTGTTACTATTACTATTACTATTATTATTATTATTATTTTATTAAATTATTAATATTTATTATTATTATTATTATTATTATTATTATTATTACTACTATTATTGATATTATTTATTTATTATTATGATTATTTTATTACATTAATATTATTATTTTATTACATTATTATTATTATTTATTATTATTTATTATTATTACTATTATTATAATTATTACTATTACTATTACTATTATTATTATTATTATTTTATTACATTATTATTATTATTATTTTATTATATTATTATTATTATTATTATTATTATTATTATTTGAAATCGTATAAATACATAAGGGTAAAATGGTAAGAGAGAGAAAGTATTGTGTTACTGTTTTAATGAGTTCACCTCATCCGACCAAAAACGTGAGATGACTAAACAAGGCGGAACAGTGAAATATCAACGGGCCTTGTATTCATCTCGGGCCCTCCAGTTTATTTTAATTAGTTACCAAACAGTGAGATGAACCAAGATGATCTCTCTCATCTTGGTTCATCTTGGTTCATCTTCTTTACCAAACACACCCTAAATGCTTAAAAAAGAAAAGCAGAAGAAAAAAAATGCCCAAAAATAAAGAATTTTCACTCCATTAATACGCATTAAAGTTTTTTATTCATTTCTTATTTTTACTTGTAGGACAAATATAAAATCACATCGAGTTGCGTGCATAAACAGCTTTTTAATATTTCATTTTTATGTCGAATCAACATCACAATTGGGAGCCGGGACCATAACTTCGTTCTAGATCTGTATGTATTTTTTGTCACATTAATCAAAACAAATTAAAATTAAAAAATAAAATAAGGTGATAGTATTAACAATAATCTTCGCCTAAACCTAACAGGGGCATATATGTCCGTAGGTGGAAACAAAAAGGTCCACCCTACTGAGCCGGCAGCGTTTCGGGTCTCCACAAAATATCACCCGACCCGAAAACAACATCCGAATACTCAAACAAACCGTCCAGCGCCACGTATTCACCGCCACCGTTTTCCATTTCCCCAAACCCGAACCCGTACGCATCGTAATCCGGAACCTCCCAGAACTCGCCGCCGAACTCGGACGAGTCGGACTCGACCCGAGTCAGCTCAGTGACCAACTCGTTCCCCGCCGCAACAGGTGACGCCGTCGGCGGAGGAATCCCGAGCTCGTCGTCGGAAGCCTCCAGTAGGTACCCCAGATCCGGCCGAGAATCGCCGGAATCCGAAGCCAAATCAATCACTCCGTCGTCCGCCGCGCCGGAACCGGCGACGGCGGCCGGCGAAGCGGTGATTTCCTCTTCGAAGCTCTTCATGAACGAGTCGAGATCCTGAGTCGAGGTGCAGAACTCGGGATCCTCATCCAAACCTTCCAATAGATCCTCCCTCAGCCGCTTCACCTCCGGCGAGTCGACCTCCGGCTCGTCCCGAGCTCGTTTCCTAATAACCTCCTTCACTCCTTCCATCGAAGAATAATAATAAAACAAAATCTCAAACAAATGGATGAACAACAACGGTTGGATTTGGATCTGTATTTTAGAACGTAAAGTGTAGAGAGAGAAAGATGCGAATTGTGCGATGAGGAGGGGAGAGAAATGGAGCGGCATTTATAGGTAGGAGGGAATGAGGAAAGCGACGTAGGAATACTGGGGCCCCACATCACGGACGTCTCGTCGTAAACATCTTTTGAAGCCTTCGGTTTGACGTGTCTGCTCAAAGTTTCTGGTGTGGAATTTTGTATTGCGTAATTAACTGGATTTGAATTTAGGTTTGGGGTCCGCCTCCTATGCGTGGGGACCACCCCGAGCAGAGTCAATCACGCTCCATTTTTTCCCCCTTTTAATAATATTTTTTTTAATTTTTGATAATATTTTTCTGGTTTTGGTTATTTTGGAAAAGCGGACGTTAGCCTTTATTTTTTGTCTTCGAGTTTCCATGTAATTCATGGTATATTGGGCCTGCTATTTCCCACGCTCTTCTTTTTTTCGTTAATTATTTTTTCTTTTAATATATTAATCAATTTTTATTCAAAATACCTCTATTTGATGGCTCGACCACCCAGCGTGAGTACACTTACTACGTTCACTGTTGATATGGTAGATTTAAGTCGACAATTTTTTTTTTCAATTAGGTTTTGTTCTTTTAAGTGGTGTTTATTTTTTTTTTAATATAATTTATTTTTTTGTAAGATTTTTTATCACTTTTTTTATTTATACATTTATCATAGCATCAATAAGCATATTACCCCATAAGCGATGCAATTAGAGACTTGCACAATGGATAGAGAGAGAGGGAGAGAGAGAGCAAGGCAGGGAGGAGGGGAGAGCTGAGAAGGACGAGGGCTGGATTGTGGTGAATAACCGGCGGAATAGATCCAACAAGGGCGGGGGGACCAGCAGATGTGTGACTTTCTTTTTCAGGAATTTCCCTGATTACTGCACAACTTTGGTTCTGAGAAAGAAGTTCGAGGCAGTGGGTAGAGTGTGGGACGTTTTCATTCCTACAAAAAAGGACAAACATGGGAACAAATTTGGTTTTGTTAGATTTATGGGGTGGGATTCTGAAGAGAGGTTGCTCAAAGCGTTAAACAAGGTTTGGATCGGCTCTTTCAAAATCAGGGCATTCAAACCAAGGTTTGGCAGGGATAAGGAGGAGAGAGTGAGAGCGTTTTGCCGGGGGGAGAAGGCCAGGGAGGGCAGTGGAGAGGGTTTAGATCGGAGGGAAGTCAGTGGTTCGGCGGGGGCGGCGAAGTATTCGGATGTGCTGAGAGGACGGAATAAGGACGAAGGGGGGGTTTGGAGGATTAGGGTACCTGAGGGGGAGAAAGAAAGGCCACTACGTTTTCATTGTGCGGAAAAGGATAAGTCATGGCTCACGGGAGCCTTCACTGGGTGTCTAAAAAGGAATTCTCTTGGAGAGACTTCGGGGAAGAAATCAAGGAGGAATGTGCTGGTTTGTTGAGGCTTACTGATATGGGAAATAATTTGATCTTATTTCATCCGGAGAAGGAGGGAAAGGTGGAAGAAGTGATGAAGGGGCTTGACATTTGGTCTAGCTACTGGTTCGAATGGTGGAGGCCGTGGAAGCAATCAGATGTAAACTAGAGCAGATCGCTATGGACTAGATGGATTGGTGTCCCCCTCCATGCATGGAGTTCGAGGTTTTTTGGTCTTGGTTGCTCTAAATTTGGGAGGCTCTTGGAGATCCACGAATCAACTCTCAACAAGACGCGGCTGGACGAAGCTCACGTAAAGATCGCCACCGGCCTGAATCCGATTGACAGATTGATGCATTGCGAGGTCGATGGTGAGAGATTCGTGATCAGAATCGAAGAAATTAAGTGCATGGACGAGGAAGAAGATCTCCAGTATCCGGAGGAGCTTGTATCAGAGACGTCATCGGATCACTCGGATTTGGATGGTTGGGTGGACGATGAGTCTGTGGAGGCGGGACTCAATTGCTGTTCGGACAAGGAGGACACCGGAGAAGGATCGGTGGCCGGAGGGGTGAACGCCTCTTTTTCGATTCACGTGGGGAGGAAGAAACTCGCACACCTCCCTCGGGAAGTGGAAAGGTGGCTGAGAAGGCGGCTGAGTATCATGATAGGGGTGATATGTCCCATAAAAATGTGGGGCCCGAGAATGATGAGTTAATGCGCGTGAGTTTTTTTAATGTTACTGGCGGTGGTCTAATGGGGAGAGATGGGTCGGAAAAGGAATTAAGTTCTGGGCCTGGGGCCAATTCTGTTGATGGGCTGGGTACTCTAAATACTAGTGTGGACACCTCTTCACTCAGGGAGGCAGGCCCAACTGATTATCATCAGACCCAAAATTTATTTTGTGATTCTGAAAAGGTGGTCTCGAGCAATGACGGGGATATTGGAGTTGAAGAAATTTGGGAGAGCAACAGAAAGGGGGGACAGAAAATTAGAGAAAGGGAAGAGGGGGGGGGAGACGTTGAAGTCGAATATTAGTAGGAAGGAAGTCAGTAAAAAAACAAAGAATAATCAGTACAACTCGATGGAGTGGGAGGATTTCATCACACCAATGGCATCAGGAGGGGAGACTGGGGTGAAAGGAAGGACTTCTAAGAAAGGGAGGAAAGGGAGAGAGAGAGAGGGGGGCTCGAAGAAGATGCATATGGGTAGGGAATGTTGGAAGTTTGGAAAAAAAACTGGGACTCAGATCGAAACTGGCAGATGAGAAAATGGCAAAATTATTAGAAGAAGGTAGAAAGGTTACGGGTAGTCTAGGGGAGGAGGGGAAAGATTAGGAATGAAGATAGGGTCTTACAACATTAGGGGGCTTGGGAGTGCGGTTAAGAAGGATGAAATTCACTCTTTCTTTACCAAAAATAATTTGGACATTTGTTGTGTACAAGAAACCAAGATGGAATCTTTTGTGGAGAGGGACGCGCAATGTATTTGGAAGTCGGGTGGGGTGAGCTGGGCTGCAAAGGGTGCGGTGGGGAGATCTGGGGGGACTCTTACTTTCTGGAACAACAAGAGATTCGTTTGTTCTAGCTACTGGGGCATAGGAGGGGGTATTGTGGTGTCCGGGAGAGATCGAGATTCAGGGGAGGAGCTGTGTGTCGTCAATATTTATGCTCCCTGCAACTTCGAGGAAAAATCTCTGCTCTGGGATAGACTACTGCTGATTGCGGAACAGAGGGTAGATATAAATTTGTGCTTCATTGGGGATTTCAATTCGATCTTAGAGGAGAGGGAGAGGGTGGGCTCGGGAGGGAGTTACTCAATTAGGGACAGGAGGATTTTTTTGGATTTTGTGGAGAAAGGTAGGCTGGTAGATGTGAAAATTCAGGGAAGAAAATATACATGGTACAAGTGCGGAGGGGCATGCAAGAGTAGAATTGATAGGGCGTTACTAAACGAAAAATGGATTGAGACATGGCAAGATACTCATCTTCGGGGCCTCCCTAGATCGGTGTCCGACCACTGTGTTATTATCTTGACCACGAAACAAATTGATTGGGGACCGAAACCCTTTCGGTTTGTTAATGCGTGGACAACCAATGGGGAATTCAAGGATAAGGTGGATGCGTCGTGGAAGGAAGGGGGTTTGGAAGGGTGGGGCAGCTTCGTCTTCAAGGAAAAATTAAAAAGGCTGAAGGCGACGCTAAAAGACTGGAACAGGGAGAACTTTGGCATGATCGATCCAAAAATCAAAGAAGCACGTGAAGAGCTTCATGCTCTGGACATGAGGGACGATGACAGGGGACTCTCGGAATCTGAGGCGGTGAGGAGGAGCGAGGTTCAAGCTCAGCTGATCCTACACTTAACTAATAGGAAGAGTTTACTATCTCAAAAGGCAAAGGAAATGTGGTTGAGAGAATGGGACGTTAACAGTAAATTCTTTCATAGAGCGATCAAGGGGAGAAGAAGTAGGAATGGGATCGCGGGGCTGGAAATTGAAGGGGATTGGGTGGAGGATCCGGGCATAGTGAAGGCGGAGATAAGAGATCATTTTAGAAATCAGTTCCGGAGGAGAGAACGGGGGGAAGTGGTGATGCCGGACAGCTTGTTTGAGGCTAAGTTGGATGATAGCGAAGGCGAATTCCTTATTAAAGCTTTCTCGGAGGAGGAGATAAAAGAAACGGTGTGGGATTGCGATAGCTCAAAGAGTCCGGGTCCGGACGGATTTAATTTAGGCTTCTATAAATGCTGTTGGGATACGATCAAGAACGATCTTTTTAGAGTTTTGAACGAATTCCACGCTAACGGGAGGCTCGCCAGAGGATGCAACTCATCCTTTATTGTGTTGATTCCTAAAAAGGATGGTTCCTGCATCCTGAATCAGTTTCGTCCAATCTCCTTAATTAGCAGTTCATACAAAATTATTGCTAAAGTGTTGGCTAAAAGGATGAGGGCGGTTATGAGTAAGATAGTTGGGGAGGCGCAGTCGGCTTTCATAAAAGGGAGGTCTATACTGGACGGCGTGGTGGTCATGAACGAAGCTATCGAAGATGCCAAGCGCTCAAAAGATGGACGATTCTTTCTCAAAGTGGACTTTGCAAAGGCCTTCGATTCGGTGGAGTGGACTTACCTGTTTGATATGCTGAGAAAGTTAAATTTTCCTAGCAAATGGATTGGCTGGATCAAGGAGTGCATTACCACGACATCTGCCAACGTCCTCGTGAACGGAAGCCCGTCGGGGGAATTTCCCTTGGAGCGTGGGATCCGCCAAGGTGATCCTCTATCACCGTTTCTCTTCCTTGTGGCGGCAGAAGGATTAAATATTCTTGCAAAAAAGCTATTAAAGAAGGGTTATTGAAGGGACCAGTGATCGGGCGTGAGAAGGTGGAGGTCCCTCTTCTACAATATGCCGATGATACTATCTTCCTGTTGAAAGGGACTGAGGAGAACGTGTTCGCAGTGAAATCTCTTAAAGAACTTCGAGGTTATGTCGGGACTCTCGGTTAATTTTGAAAAAAGTTGTATTTATGGACTTCACTTGGAGAGGGATATGTTGGCGAGGGCGGCAGATGTTTTAGGCTGCAGAGCATGTGATCTTCCAATCCCGTATCTTGGGATGAAGATCGGCGGTAGGGTTAATGGGGTAGCAGGTTGGTCGGAGGCGTTGGACAGGATGAAACAGAGGTTGAGTAGATGGGATCCGAAGACGATCTCAATTGGATGAAGAGTGACCTTAGTGAAATCGGTGCTAACATCTCTACCCCTTTATCTGTTGTCGTTCTTACACCTTCCAAAAAAAGTTGAAAAATAATTTAGAAGCCTTCAACGCAACTTTCTATGGGGAGGAAACGACATGGAGAGGAAGGTTGCCTGGGTAAAGTGGGAAGACGTATGTAAAGATCGGAAAGACGGAGGGCTTGGGGTGAAGGATCTATTGATTTTCAATAAAGCTCTTTTAAGCAAATGGTTGTGGAGGTTCTTGACGGATGATAATAGTTTATGGATTAAAGTGATTAAATCCAGATTCGGGGAGTTGCAATGGAGCCGCGGAGGGGAGAGAAAGCTCAGCGGCAACAGAGCCCGAACAGGGTGGTGGAAAATGATAGTGGCGGGGGTGACAGGTAGAGACGGGCAGTGGTTCTGGGAGGGTATGGAAGAGGTATTGGGAGACGGATCGAGGGCCACTTTTTGGGATGGTTTTTGGTCGGGGGAGAAGCCGCTAATAGACCAGTTCCCCAGGCTATTCCAACTCAGTGTTAATAAGAATGGGAAAGTTGGGGAGATGGGTTACTGGGAGGAAGGTAGATGGAGCTGGAGAGTGGGCTGGAGACGAGATCTTAGGGAGAGATAAAAGAACTTGGAAGAAGAGTTGCTTAATTTTCTGCAGGTTTACTCCTTGAATGTAGGTGAAAAGGATAATTGGCGGCGACGCGATTCGATGAACGGAGAATTCCATGTCAAAGATGCCTATAAGGAAATTGCAAAATTTGGTCGAGTCTCCGGTAACGAGAGGAAGACGGACGTTCCTTTCAAAATCTGGAAGTTTCACGCTCCCATCAAAGCTCAGATACTGACGTGGAGGTTGCTAAAAAATAGGTTACCAACAAAAGACAATCTGAGAAAAAGAAAAATTATTGGGCAACATCAGGAGATTGATTGCAGCGGCTGCAGGGCTGCACTTGAATCTGCAAATCATGTTTTTTTCGAATGTGAGTTAGTGGTTAATCTTTGGTGAAGGATGATCGATTGGATTGGTGTGCGTTGGGTGTCACCTCGCGGCGCCGAAATGCATCTCATCAGTTTCTCATTCTTACTTGGCGATCGAAAATATGAGAAGAGATTGGGTGGTCTTTGGATGTGCGTGATTTGGGTCATATGGAAGTGGCGGAACGCGGTTCAGTTCGAAGGGAAGGATTGGGAGGCTAATAGAATCGAGGAAGAAATAAAGTGCCGCTTTTGGAGTTGGTGTTTGGCGAAGAAAGACGCGATTCCCGGAACTAGCTTCAATACGTGGGCTAGGAACAGGCTGAATGTTCTGTGGAATGTAAACTGATCTGTTTTGGTACTACTTGTACCTCTTTCTCAATAAAATTACCTTTTCTGAGCAAAAAAAAAAAAAACATATTACCCACAATAACCATTGGAGCGTTCATCTTATTAGTTTTTTTTTTTTTATCTGATCAGATAAAGGAAAAATTTTATTACTAAGAATAAATGATACACACAGTAACTGGGATAGTTACAGGAGAATTAGCAATAAGATTAAAGGCAAAAGAAACCTACTGTGATTAATTAGCCATTTTCTAAAAGGCAAAGAACAAACTCCTAATTGAGCACCAACTTCATAATTTCCTCTTAATTTCATTCACAATCCTCTCCATTATCCAGCCCGAGTTTTTAAACATCACCTTATTTCTCCATTTCTAAAGCACCCAAACCACACAAATTCAAACAACAAATTTCTTCTTAAAGATACCATGAAAAAATCCCAGATTATGGCAAATCTAGTAGTTGTATGCGTAATGCAATTTGTCTACCGAAAAAATGAAGTAAAAAGCGGATGAATTTCGATTGCGAAATCTTGAAAAACTAGTCACAATCACTCTAATTTCGTAATGATCCAAACGAAAATAATACTATAATATCAGGCCTAAAATTGTGGGTTATGTAGGTTGGTGTTGGATTTGGACTTTCGTGCAATAATATAATTCTCCTAAAACAAGCAGAAGATTAGAGCATTGAGAATAGACCATAATCGAAGCTGCCGTTGAGATAACGTTATCAAAATTACTAACAAATAATGCCAAAAAAACTCTCTATAATGCCTACTTCGTACAATAGTTTGGCGCGCCTTGTTTCCAATATTAAGCTTTAATTCTCTTCTCTCTTTTTTTTTTAATTCTTAATTATATATATTCATTTTATTTTATAATTATCAATTCAATCCATTTCATTATATAGTGGTCTGTGTTCTCTTCTTCACATTTTCGCTATATGCGTCATTTATCACGTAGTGTTCGCTAAAACGAGACACTATAAATTATTGTATTTATTTAAATATTTCTTTATTCTTTTTGCAAAAATTTACATCTCATCGAAGCGACTAAGTCGGTGGAATTTCGGTTCTCCTCAAATATTAAAAGTGGGGAGGAAAAAAAACATATACTCCATGATTTTGATGGACGAAATGAATTGGACAACTGCACAAAAAACTGTGTTTGATGGGACCAAATTTATTACCCATTAATTATATAGAATGCATTCCGTTTAGAAAACTTGCTCCCATTTTAGGAATGTATACAAATACTTTAAACGGGACATGATTTTATAGTACAATTTATATTTACCCTAAGGCATAAAAATACTCTCTTTTTTTTTCTGTCATTAATATCTCATTTTAATATTTTATATTTCACATATATTTAATAAATAAGCAAAAATAATAAGACGGATGGGGTGTTAGTAAAAAAAAATTCCGACTAGAAATCAGTGCCCCGAAACTAATTGGTAGATTGCATTAAAATATAAAATAAAATAATACTAAGTAGTATTAAATAAAAGCTATAATCGTGTGTTCGTGTGTTAACCGGTCGGTAGAGGATTAATGTTAGAGACGAAGAGTTTCGGGTTCGAAAAAACTAAAGAAAAAGGCTGTAATCGTACGTGTTACGGATGTATCTTAGTATGTGAGACAGCTCAATCCTTAGTTTCTAAAGCATGCAATTTGCAAAAACCAGCGGTCCAATTATTCAACCGTACACGGTACAAGGCGCCTGCCTTAATAAATTAAAGGTACAACACTACAACTCTTGAAGCATCTAGATATCTCCAATTGAAAAATATTGAAACAAATTTAAAATTAAATTATTCAATATTCCGGCTTGACTATTCCCGTTTAACAAAAAGGGCGTCACGTCTAACGAATTTTATATTCCTACATATGGGCTATTACTTTTGAATTCGAAACACCATTTACTTTTTAGAATAATATATGTGACCGAATAAGAAAATTCCAAACCAAGAAAATTAATATATCCAAAATATGTTGGTTGAAATTCGGAATATCGGTATAGTGTTGTGTATATCATTTACATATTTGAACCACCAAATTGTGTATATTTAAAAAGAATAGCAATGAGTATTAAGACTGAATAAGAAAAGTTCTTTATTTTTAAAATTCATATGGCACCTATTTTTATCGTTGAATTAATCCCCTATTTAATGCACATCTATCTAACAATGGATCGAGAGATGGAGCAGTTAGGAAATCATAATTATTTATTGCTATAAATAGACTGATTGAATTGTTTACCGATATCCTCTTTTCTATGGAAAGTTTTTTCGAAATAGAGTCTCAACTAGAGATAACTTGATTAAAAAAAAAATCGATCTTGGTGAACGAGGTAAAAGTTGCATCTTTTGCTCTTACCAAGTGGAGGATATTAATCATTTCTTGTGTTCTTGCAATGTTTCATATGATATTTGGCGATTATGTATTGCTTGGCTAGAGTCTTCTACGGTGGGATCCAATATTCTCATAAGTCATTTTGTTCAATTTGTTAATTAGTTTTCACACAGGAAAGACTAAGAGGAAGCTCATGAATATTATATGGCAATGTGTTTGTTGGAGCATTTGGAAAGCTATGAATGATGCTCCTTTTTAAAGGGACTAAGGTAGATGCGGATCTTGTTTTAGATAGGATCAAGTTTAGATATTGGAAGTGGACCTGAGCACTCTTCTCTTTGTTTGGTGGGGTCTCTTTTCATAATTGGTGTTCGAGTCTTTTTTTGTGTGCCCTGAGGGTTTTGACTTGAGACGGGTTCGTTCTTCTTTTTGTAATCTTGTGTAATATTTTGGTTGGACTTATGTAAGGGTTTTGAGTACCCCTTGTACTCACACGTATAGTGAATTTTCTTTGACTTTTTAAAAAATAATAATAAAAAAAAATACGAGTCACTATACGTTTGAATATTTATTGCTCGAGTAATTGTTCCATGCACGTTAAAACATCAAATCCCCTATTTCTTGCTGAGATTTTATGAGTCATTAAAAGTTAAAATATTTTACGAGTCTTTAAAAATCGAGATAATAACTACGTAAATAAACTGAAATTTGTTAGGATTTTATAATTTATTTGCAATATTTTATAATATTGATATGCATAATAAAACTAATTAATTTTTTTGAGACGATATCGAATACTAGTATAGCTTAAAATATCAAATATGTCGACATGTATTTTATATTACCCCTAGTTAATTTCACAAATTTAAGTCACGGGCGCAGCGTAGGTGGGGGAAGGTGCAGCGCACGGAATAATATTCTATACGGCACCGTCCGTACATAAATAATGGCCGTTAAACCGCTAATGTCACGTGATAGGCATCAATGCGTGCAGCGCAGTTTGGTGTGTGTGGGGAGTGTGGTTGCGTTAGGCTATCCACGTGGTACGAGCTGCCGTCCGTTACCTTTACCGTTACCGAGAAGGTACCTCCTCATAGCACGGATGTACAACCTACGTGGTTGGGCCACTCAAACGCCACGGCCCACTTCCCACGTGATTGCCCCCGACGGATCGGGTCGCGTATTAAATACTACCTTCATCTCATTTATTTAGTCTCATTTGCTTTATGCACGTATTTCCACCGAAATTTAGTACGAGTTTTAAAATATAATTTTGTAGTATCATTTTTTTTACGGGATACTATGAGTGTCATAGTATCCCGTAAAAAAAACGATATTATAAAATTATATTTTAAAACTCGTACTAGGTTTCGGTGAAAATACGTGTCAAATAGTAAATGAGACTAAATAAATGAGATGGAGGTAATAATTCAAAATTACCAAAACCATAACCGATTTCTAGTTCAACCGGCCAATTCGGTCCGGTTCTTAAAACACTGCCCACATAGCAATAATTAAAGAAATTCGAGGCAGCCAATATGCTAAAATCCGAATAAACCACAAACTTTGACATCATCGATAATTATTTTTATAATCAACGTCACGATACCTTATTTTGTGAATTATACAACGCTGGGGCCCACCACAAAATTTGTGCCTCATAAAATGTTTGTTGGGAATTTCTATATTGAAGCCGGCAATGACGAATTTACCCGCATTATACAACAGTTTATACTGTTATTATCCAAGTAGACAATGCACTAATTTGAATTTTCTTTAGTCTTCCACTAATTTTATAAAGAAAATCTTTGATCTTAGTGTTTGTTTTTCTCCACAAGACTTCCTTTAATCTTTGGAATACCACTTTTGTTATTGTTATTTCAGATGTTCTTCCAAGTTGATTATTGTGACACTTATAAACGGCATAAATCGTAATATATATATAATTTGGTTTATATAAAAATTGGTTTTGGTGTTAGAAATAAGATCAGATCTGAATTATTGATTTAAAAAAAATTACGACTAGTATTGATATTAGTATGATTACAATATACAAAAAATATGAAAATTACTTTAAGCACCAACTTATATATAAATAAGTATGATTACGTGTATATTTAACTATAATTTTATATAAATTTAAATATTTTTTGCATATTCGTATACTATGACTTAATTATATATGAAAAACCCTTATATATATTACTGAAAATAAGAATAATTATGTATATAGTTTTATTCAAGGATGTTGAATAGGGAATTTCATGTTCTAGAAATTCAAGTCATTTTTTTGTTGAATTTTTATGATTTGTGTGTGTACTATTCATTTTTATGAATTAATGTCGCAAAATATATATATATACTCCATCTGTTTTTTTATAAGTGTCACGGTCAATAAATTACACATACTAAGGAAATGTGTAAATTTACATTTTAACCTCATTTATTATTCTATATTTCTGAGCACCAACTTATATATAACATTAATTATATGGGTAAAGTTGAAAAATATAGCTATTATGTCATTAAATTCCGAAATGAAACACTTAAAAACAAATAACAAAAATAGTAAGCATGACACTTAAAAATAACGGAGGGAGGGAGTATATATTAATGATTTGTGATGACACTTGTTTCCTTTTGCCACACTATATGCGGTTTCTTCATCTTCACACATGTGTATGGTTTTCGGTGCATGGTCTAGATATTTTTCGATTTTCACATGCCTTAATTATTAATATTATTATTATTTCAAAACTGCCTAAATTATCGAGTACCACGCTTTTTCTGTATGGTGCATAATGGTGGGCATGGATCCCATTAGATATTTTGAATTTCGACTTATATACACCTTACTTATTAAGATTGGAAAAACACACACACACACACACACACACACACACACAATTTTAAATACAATTCGGCCATGGTAGAGCGAAGTGAACACTAATTAAGAATAACATTCTACTAAATTCATGTACAATTTATAAAAAAAAATAGTAAAGTAGTACTCGTTTTTAGACTAATTAGATCCACGATACCAACGTTATTACCACTTCTTTTGTGGCATAAATTCTTCCAAAGTCAGCTTTAATATATTCTCTAATTACTTGAAATTTGGGTAATACCCACAACACTATTCACCATCAATTCCTTACTTGTTGGGGCAACCTCAATAAATAAATAATTTTATTTCGTAGTGATGGATTCACCTCATAAGAAAGAGGAATTGACCCTTTCCCATGTAACAACGTTAGAAATGGGGAAAGAAGACTTTAACTCTTAATGGTTGACATATTCACACAATAAGCATGATTTTTGATTGCTTCATTTTCAAGAAAGTGGAGTGATATGATGATATTAATCCACTTTTATTGTTATATCTACTATCACAACGTGTAAGATATGAATACCATATAGTAGAAGTCTAACTATACGTTTTAATTATTCGAATAATGTTATTGGAATTAATTGTATATTTTAAGTTTGACGCCTAATTAACTGCATTAAAAAATCACAGATTCATTAAACATCAACCGTAGAAATCCATAGAAAATATGCACCAGATATTGCCTAAAGGTGATGGGGACACGTATGCATAAGGCTAAGGCATCTATTTGTTTGGTCAGATTCTGATTTATGTTTTTTTTTCTAAGTAATTAAATTTAGTCAGATCTTTTATCAATTCCGTATTCCACTTTGTGAAAAGTATTTATTAGAAAATATATAACTGAGATCGATGGTTCAGATTTATTCTTATTTCCTACATTATAATTAATTATTATACAAACGAAACTCTGTACAGAATTTCTTAATTGGCATCTCAACTTTGATCAGGTGCCTATTACTATTATATTCTCTAGAATCCTACTCGACGAAAGCAAAGAATATTTTATCATGGGATTTGTAAAATATAATTAGAAAGTTACAATCTTTCTTTGAATAAGCAAGTTTTGATCGAATAATCATACAAAATATCTTCTACCCTTTCGTAATGTTATATGAGCCAGAGTATGTATACGTATATTCAATTGTCGAAAAATGAAACCCACCTGCATAAAACTACGATTTAAAAATACATATTAAAACTCATATACACAAGCAGGTTTTGACGTTTTACTCTCAAAGGTGGCGGAAACGTCATTAATAATTTATAATTAAGTACACATGGGTTTCGAGAATTGATAATTTCTTAAGTTTGTCGATCTATGTACGTAGCCCATAGTACGTCTAATTAATTAACAAATGAAACAACGATTACACAATATTTTAATCCTTAATTTTCTTAGAACACGCATGAAAACATTTGTATTAAAATAAAGACACTCTACATTTTACTGACACGAAATTTATATATTTTTTATATTTACAATATATATTTATATTCTACTAATTTGGTTAGGTTAAAAGATGTTGAAATGATGAGATGTTGTACTATTGAGTAGCTGCAGAGATTTCTCCAACCAAAACTTGTCTTGATGAAAATCTCAATGTCACATGGGAGTGGTTGGTGATGTAAATTAATTAAAACTTATAAGTATATGTTTGTTTTTCTAAGCATCCATAATTTTTCTAGAATTAATCTCCCAAAAAAGAAAAAATATTAAACGATAGATGTGTTGGTTCTCCCAACCCTTGGCCCCATCAAATTAAATTAATATTATTATTTATTGTTGGTTTTTGGTAGTTTTGTCGGTGTTGGTCTTAAGAAGTTAGTAACCCATTTTAATTCAGAAGTTGAAAGCATGTCAGTCATTAGTTGTTTGTTCCTTTATATTCTTCTAAAATAAAATAAAAATAATAATAATAAAATATAGTACAAGCTTTCGTAAAAAACAGTTCCAGAAAGTTATTCCCGACTATATGAAATCAAAAGTTAAAATAAAGTTGTTGGAATATATAGTTTCCAATGAGATTTTAAATAAATTTTATTGCAAAATTAACGACCAAAAAAAAAAAAACACAAAGGCAAATAATAAATGTAGATTTTTATATGCTTTGTGAAATAAGTGGTGGCTTCCTAGGCTAGCGTCATCTCTAATTGGCTGGCTAAGAACATAAGCAAAAATAAGAGTCGTTAATTAGAAAATAGCACTTTTAATTATCTAGAGTAGGTAAGATTGTGATATTAGTAGTGGGTTGTGTCTTCTTCTTTTTTTTCTTTTTTTTTTTTTCGAGTGGAAAAACTTGTTACTATATACAATGAAATTAGTTAGGAAACTCCAAAGAAAGCCACAAAAGAAAAGGAAGATTGTACATGGGACCAAACTAGCCGGTGAAACTTTCGTTATGGGCACTTTCCTCTTAATTTCTACGAAACTTTAACTACAATTCTGCTACCTGCTCTCTCTCTCTCTCTAATGTTGATTTAAAGCAGGAAAATTAAAATTGTTTATGTATTAGCAGTATATAAGTATTTTGATTATTTGCAATTTATTTTTCAATGAGATTATTACATTAATGAACAAATCTGTTTTAAAAATGCTAGTAATTTTCTGATTTGTCGACAATGTAATTAAATTAAATACTACTACTGTACTAGTTATTGCAAAATACTCCCTCCGTCCCTCATATATATGTGCTCATTACCCGTTTGAGACGTCCCCCATATATATGTGCATTTCATAAATAGAAAGATTATCTTATCAAAA
Organism: Mentha longifolia; assembly: GCA_001642375.2. Classification (NCBI taxonomy): domain Eukaryota; kingdom Viridiplantae; phylum Streptophyta; class Magnoliopsida; order Lamiales; family Lamiaceae; genus Mentha; species Mentha longifolia. The sequence continues at coordinate 28,297,633 of CM038121.1, forward strand.
TTACTTATTTACCCTTACTTTATTCTTACTTTTTCTACTTTCTATCTACTTTTTCCACTTTCTCCCACTTTTATCTTACTTTTTCCACTTTATATCAATTTTATCTTAAACTGCGTGTCGTTTCTCTCTACATATATATGAGGGACGGAGGGAGTATATAAGAAAATTAAGATATAAAATTGTTGGATAATGCGCTGCAAAGTAAGCCCACTACCATTGTTGCTGGTGGTAAGTGGCTTACAATCGGAAGGTTGATGGAAAACTATGGGCTATATAGTGGATCAAAATTATTTAATCATATCAAAACATAAGCCCAATACGTAAGATACCCATTTATTTTTTATACTACGTATTTTTTAGTTTAAATCCCATGTATTGATAAATAATACTCGGAATACCATGATGCGGTTTGTTGGGCTTAGACTACTACTATTAGGGTAATTCTATACATAGCCCCCATTTTACTATTCATAGCTCCCTATTTATGAAAAAATAATAAAATGAATATTAATTTTACTAACCCTATAGCCATCAATGAGCAAAAACCCTATTCATAGCCTCTTACTCTGCGACAATCGATGGTCGACGAGATTTTGAAAAGTTAACACCTCTGAGAAAAATTTGTTATAGTTTAATTCTTGATATGAAATGGTATTTGTACTAAACTCGTGAGGATTATTAGAGTCTATGATTGGCAGCCTCGTGCCTAACCTTTTTCTCTTCGTAGCCCCCTATTTATATGTATGTATGGTTAATGAACAAGAAACATACATTGATCGTTCGTTAATTATCGGCTCTTCCGGTGGCAGCTTCGGTGGTGGTGGAGCGATGACGCCACCATTTAATGACGTTAGAGTGTATGATAATGGTTACGGAGATTGATTTATTTTGAAGCTCTTCTGGTTGTGGTAATGGCTACACAGAAAACTTCTATATTGAGGATTTTTAACATTTTTCTAAATAATTTTGATAATCAAAATGGCAAGAGTGAAAATTTTAGCATTACGTGTTGTGGTTTTGTTTGTGAGATGTTAATTATACGAAAATCTCATTTCGCCTACTTAAATGACAAGTTCATGACGAAATTAATACCAAGTTGTTTACAGCGTCGGCCGTTGAGCATGAATTATTAATTGAGAAAATATATTGAATTTTGGGGGAAAAAAAAAAAAAACTTCAATGGAGTAGGGCCGTGGGGGGTATGATTATTTTAATTATTTTAATTTTAATTTGTATAGTACATTGTTAAATTTTAATTCGAAAATAAGTGGGGGCTAAGGGGGTAAAGAAAGACCATTCAAATTATATTTTAATTATTTGGGGGCTATATATATAGTAATTTGGGGGCTATGTATAGAATTACCCCGACTATTATTTGATGGTTCTTGAATTAATGGACCTTATTACTAATATTGTGACAGTATAACGTAAGGGATCATGTCGTTAGGTGTAATAATAGTTAATATATATATATTTTCCTTAGGGAATAATTAATTGTTGTTTTTCACACGTTTGTAGTATAATCGTTATACACGAGTAACCTAATCATATATCGATCAACACAGTCAATGGTGGCTAATTTAAGGATTAAAATAATAAATTTACTTAAATTATGAATTGCAGAAAATTTGTGGTTTTAATTTATATACTAACATGACTGGACATTGACTGTCGAGTCAACTTTATGTAAAGTCTGAAGCGCTTAAAATTTACCTAATTAGCCTTTCATTATTATGCATGGGATTTTTAATTACTTTTTGTGTGTGTTATGTTTCGTATTTCTTTATAAATAGTAGACGCTGCATACATTATATTGCAAGAAATACTTTGTTGCTTTTGCATATATGCTAATATACTGTCGTTTTCATTTCTTTTAATGGATAAGGGAATGCATTTTAGGCACATGTAAAATACGTAATGAATGTCCAATAAAATAGAACTCAACAAGAATTATGGTTAAAGAGTTACTACGTGACACACATTGTGATAATTTAGTAATTTTTTATTTGAATATTTCTATTAGCTACAGAACGGCAACGATGACCACTTCTTCTAGTAATTACTTACTTATTTCAAAATCGTGGAACTTATAATAACAATAATGATAATAGTTAACCATATACTCCGTACTAGTTATTTTTTTAAAGAGGAAATAGGTAATGCCCCATTTTAAATTTGTTGGAAAATGTCATAGAAACTATCATGGTTATGAATGAAAGATATAAACAAATAAGGCTGTGCGAATAAATGAAGTTAAAACAACTTTTTTTTTTAATATAAAAAACGGCAAACACAAAACGCACACGCACTCGGGGTGATTCGAATCCCCGACTTCTTGGATTGGAGGGGAAGCATCTTACCAACTGAGATGCGTTTCGTTGTCTAAAACAATCTTAATTATTTTTGTTTTAATAGGGAAATAAACATAAGTTTTGTGTGCAATAAATTTTCTTTGCTACTGATCAATTTGGATTCAGATTCTCTATTGCCTAGCGATTTGACATATTCTATTGCATCATTAGATTATTGTCGTGTGTCCGTTATATTTTTAAAATCAGTAATAATTAATATCTTAAATGAAAAATAAGTGGTTTTAGAAATATTATTGTAGATACGTGACAACTATCTAACGATAAAATAAAAAATGATAGTATAATGTTAGACAATAGAAGATCCCAATCCGATCAATTTACTAATGCCAGAAAAAAAAAACTTTACACCATATTAATACCAAGATTGGCATAATAGCATAAATTCATCCATAGTCCAAAATTAATTCAGAAATGCGAGAGAAATAATAATACTAAATTAAAATAAATCCAGCAGCATCTATTCATTCCATAATTAGCAAATCACGAGTTCTATATAGAACATTTCGTCTACGAAGATACCTACTATTAGTAAACCTCGAACGGGTTAATCTGAAGAAACCGGATCCGCGTTAAGATCCAGACCCGTTTTCTTACGCCCGCGCGAGCATCCCGTGCCCGTCTTAACTCCGTCAAAGTCCTCACGCTCGAACGACGGGCTCCACGTAGGCTTCTTCGTCGGCACAGCATCCACGCACCTAGCGCCGTCGCCGTTACCGTCACCGTCACGCCTCTGGAAATACTTGAGCGCCACCCGGATTCTCTTAACTATGGCGAAGAACTCCTCCACTTCTTCATCCGGAGGCAGCGGCGCCGCCGCCGCCCGCTTCAGGTCGGCGCGATCTCCCCGTGGCTTGCCGTTGGTTTTTCCGTCATCTTCTTCCCTCTTCCTCTTCTCCACCACTTCAACGGAAGACATAGCGGAATTGATGCGAGGAAGGAATTACTTTCCCTTTTCTTTCGCAAAAAGTTTAAAAAAAAAAAAACCAAAAAAAACAAGAAGAATAAAGGGAAAAAAGCAGATGCTCGGAAAGGAGAAGAGAATGGCGGTATGGTAGCCGCTGTTTGTGTTTGTTAAGGTAGGAAAAAGACTCGAATAAATTTAAGGTAAATTTAAAGAGGACTACCAAAGATGACGTCACGCAGTGACGGAGTGTTGATGCCGTCAATTTGCTAATCATGGAAAGAAATTATGATGCTTTCGGTTGGTGGGTTAATTCAATCTCTTCAAATTATTTTCGTACCAGTTTAGTTCTCCTCCGGTATGAAATACGGATAATTTATTAAGTGCTCGTTTGGTTTAAGTTAGGTAACGAAAAGAGAATTGAATCAAGACAAGTAAGAGAATGATAATAATAATGGTTACTTTTATTGAGGGGTTCCTTTTCTCCTTGTTTCCCCTCCTTCTTGAGGGGTAACAATGTAATTGATTGAGTTATCTCTAAGTAAAAGAAATTGATAAACTATTACTCAAACCAAACAAAATGTAATTGAATCAATAACTTGATTCCATTTCCATACCAAAAAAAATTTGAACCAAACATGGGCTAAATAGTTACCATTTTCCTAAATGGGCCGATTTTATATCTTATATTACACTAGTATTGCTCCCGTGCGATGCACGGGTCGTATACCGATCAAGCTTACAAGAAAAAATAGACTAATAAAGTAAGATATACTCCATCCGTCTCAAGTATTCCGACACCTTTTATATTCACATGTGAGATATAAAATAATAAAAGGTGTCGGAATACTTGAGACGGAGTGAGTATTATATTAAATGATGATAAAATTAATTTGAAATATAGAGTTTTTTTTTAGTGAAATTAATAGTTTACTACTACTATTAATTTATTACATGTATAGTATTTTCTAAACTTATTAATGAGCTATCTAACATTCAAGTTTTAAATTTAATAGTGCGTGATGCAATCTGTATGTTCGATCTTAGCATTTTGCAAGAGAACAAATGTTTCGGAACTTAAGAATTATAAGTTTTTCTAACATTTTCTCATACCGTAAAACCCTAAAAGACCCAATTATACACCTACAAACTATTAATAATAACCATCATGTTTATGTCTATAAAATAATTTCTATTTTTTTCAATTCAGTGCATGCATTCCAAATTTGACCATTCTACAATAAAATAAAATAAAAAAATATAAGAGCTATTTTTTTTAAAAAAAAATTATATAAATCTCGTAATGGCGTATGTAGTTGAGTTGTTTTGATATATGTATATCTCTTGCAAATGTCATAACACTGCCTAAAATGCAATTGTGATGATAGAACAATATCAAAGAAAATAAATACGTAGTATGTAACATGTTTTTTCAGATAAATAATTTAAATTTTGAGCAAAAATCATAGTTTTTGTTAGAAAAAAATAATATTAAAATGTAATAGTTGTTCTAAAAGATTATTCAAAAAATTAAAAGAAAAGTAAAGACACATTGAGAAGATATTATTATAAAATAATGTAAAAAACTTGGTGAGAATAATTAATGATGCTTGCATTTATAGGGAAAACCATCCAACTCCACTCTAGTTTGAAATATAGTTTAAATAAGACATTGAGCTTCATCCAAAAATTAGTATTTATCTTATTGATGGTGTATTAACCTTATGATATTAGATTAATTTGACTTATACATATAAATAGTTAGCCAAATACTTATGTTACGACTTTTAGATATATCCATGTAACGTTTGGAGGAAAATAAATAACTTTTATATATTTATAGATGGGCCAAAATTGCTATGATTTATTTACTTTTACCCTAAAGCCAGCCAATTGCTCCACTATTTTTTCTCAAATAGGAAGAATTATACGTAGTAGAATTTAGTGGATCCAATTTAATTTTTTTTATAGTGATTCGTTTATTTCCTAAGCCCATGGGCCGTAGGGGGTGTTGATTCATCTTTTTATATATATATATATATATATATATATATATGGATGTGTTATGGTGAAAACTAATTATTACGTGAAACCTGCAACCCATCATAAAATGTTATATTTTATGCATAAAAATGTTGTATTTTTATCATAAAATGTTGCATTCTCATGATGATGCATTATATGCATAAAAATAATATCAAAAAATATAAAATAATATATTTTATTATGCAACATTTTATGCACAAAATGCATCATTTTATGCATAAAATGCAACATTTTATGATGGGTTGCAGGTTTCACGTAATAATTAGTTTTCATATGATATATTACCTATATATATATATTTCAAGAGTTCGATCACATTTCGTGATTTGTCGACTCTGCTTCAAATGGTAGTATTATTTTATTTGCTTGTTCTTAAAATTTTACGATTATAAAATTTAGTTAGGAAATTAGTAACGGTCTTTTGATTTATTAGGTTTGATGGTGAAAGATGAGCCCGTTTCCTCGAATTTTTGTTATTAAAATTCAACCTATATAAATCGAAGAATTTTCAAGCTCTAAAAAGCAAAAACCTTTTTTTAGAATTGTGAATAAATGGAAATATAGAGTAGAGTTTGAACTATTTTGATAGTTACGCGGCATTTAAGCAGTTGTCGATTGATAGTGATATTTACACATCACTATTTATGCAGTTGTACGTTCGGTTTCGAAATTCAAATACAATCTCCAAAGTCCAAACTGTGTAAATGCAATGGCCCATCTACTGTTAAATAGAAAGTTGTACATTTATTCAAGTTTGTTGTCACATGGGGCCGTAGACATTTGTTCGATCTTATTTTCGCAAGGTTGTTTAATGCACAACAAACCGAGAATTAATGAACATAAAAGGGAACACAAAAGATTTACGTGGTTCGATCTATTGTGATAGATCTACGTCCACGAAGCGAAAGTATGTATGGATTTTATTGAGAGTATGCGTATAGCTTGTACAAAAATTCTCCTCCCCTTTCCCTCTCTTCTAGACCCCTATTTATAGGTATTTACATGTGGAATTCGATTAGGATTACAAGTCTCTTCCTATTAGGACTCTTTGTCTTGATCTCCTCATTTATTGGATAAACACCGAGCTTCTATATCTCTTAGAGCTTGAATTGTAGTCAATGTAGGAGTTGCCTTGGTGTAGAAGTCTATTTGAAGTAGGTTGGAGCTGACTGGGCCGAGCTTAAGTGGATCGGGGCCGAGCTGCATAGGGAATAGGGGCTTTAGTTGGGCCGAGCTGCGTTGGCCGAGCTTAACTGTCGAGGCCCAATTATATTGGGCTCGATGCCTGGGCCTAGTAGCTAGGCCATGTCCTATCACATCCCACCCTAAAAGATGTAGAAGTGAGGGTGTGATGCAGAGTAGATAGGTTGAAGTATGAGTTGTGAAAGTGCATTGCCTTGTTGACATTAGAAATTCGACGAAGGCGAAATGCATATCGCCCCGTCAGAACGAGGTGAAGCGTAATTTCGTATTACTCCTTCAAAAATTACCAGTTCGACGAGGCCGAACTGTATGTAGCATCGTTAAGACGAGGACGATCTCAAGTTGAAGAGTGAAGCCGAGCACGGAGCAACGGTTGGAGTCCCGAGTTAGTGGGACACGTGTCGCGCTGTTATGGTGGGAGTTGAATGGGGCGGAAGTTTTTGAATAAAACTTCCACTGTACGCCTTCTTCCCCATTTCGCCCTAATTTGCATTCTGAAAAAGAGCCGCCGTCTCTCATCTGTCGTTGCTAGATTTGCCGCACGTTTGTGCCATCAAATCACTGTTAGGAGTCATTCCGCCGATAATTTTCACAAGTAAGTTATGGATCCTTCTTCCTCTCCTTTTTCCAGCGGTAGAGGTAAGCCGTTGGTGGGTCATCGTCGCACCCAATGCAATCTTTTCCTTCTACTGTAAAAATAAACACTTTTACTGTAGAAGCTTTGTCACCTAGGGTAGTTGAGTGTTGTCGCTTTGCGCCGGTGACTAAGGGAAAAGTCCAAGATTATATGTCGTCTCTTAGCGCCGAAAATATTATAAATATTTGTAGAAATTATCAATTTCCGTCCTCCGTTTTACTAGTTGCCCCCGGTCCGGGAGATAGAGCTTGTTCTCCCCCGGACGGTTTCTTTACCGTATATGAAGACAGTTTGAAGCACGGTCTTCGGTTTTCTCTGTTTCCTATTTTCGGGGCTTTACTCCGTAGACTGGGTATTGCAATGGGTCAAATTGCACCGAACTCATTCAAACAACTCGTAGGATTAGCTGTAGAAGCTTCTAGAATGGGTATACCAGTTTCAGTAGACCTGATATTGAGTTTGTTCTTTTTTAAGTTGGGCGAGACGGGGTGGTTCTATCTGACACCGGTTCGTAAGGATTCGTTTCGTTTAGTAACGAAATCGAAACTTACAAACTGACAGAATAAGTTCTTTTTTTGTCGTTCTGCCGAGGTCCCCCACCTCATGTGGCGAGAGAAAGGTAGTAAGCCAGAGAGTCAGAATCCCAACCTAGACCTGGCTGATGCCGTGGCTAGGTTAGATCAGCTAGGTACACTATTACGGGATTACACCAAAGCCGAGCTGGTGTCGGCCGGGCTGAGCCCTTTTAACAAGAATACCTCGTATCCCGAGGAGGGTGAGGTTTTCGTCCGTCTCTTTTTACAGCTTGCAAGATATATGTTCTATGACGCGTAATGTCTTTTGTACTCTGGTTGTAGTGGTGAAACTGGTGAAAGAGAGGAAGAGGCTGAGATCCGAGGATGCCGCGTTTTCAGAAAAAGTAGGTTCTGAGGCGTCCTCGGAACGAACTGCAAGTGAACGAACTGCCAGCGTACCGGAGTTGTCCCCACTGAGGTTGCCTTCTCCGGACTCGTTAGTTCGTCGGACGAAAGTGCCGAAACTGAGCAAAAAGGTTTCGGCAAAGGACGTCCAGACTCTTACTGTGGGCCAGCCCTCAGTTAGTATGGCTTGCCCGGTGGTGGAGTTGGAAAAGCAGCGCCGGGTCTATCCTGAGGTAAGAAGTTCATTCTTTTATGCTTGGATGTATATTATCTCGGGGCTGATCTCCTTAGGAATTGACAGGATGCTGATCTGGTCTCAGCGGCTTTCCAAAATTGGGTGGACGGGTTGGTGAAAAGTGCGTCTACCCTTACGAACTTCATAAACGATGGGGTCTTGAAGTTCAACGAGACAAACCAAATTTGTCGTCGACTGGAAGAAGAGAAGGCAAGTTTAACTGGAGAGCTTGCTGCTGTCAGGCTGGAGGCCCAGGAGGCCAAAAGGAAAGAAGATGAAGCTGCTGCCGATGCTGATGTGGCTCGGAAGGAGGTAGCCTCGCTGAAGGCTAAATTGGCTGCGGCCGAGGCCGAGGCTGTGGCTCGTCAAGGGGTACTTCTTCGAGCGTATACTGAAAGGCTCTTCCTGTCCGAGTTCTTCTCGGGTCTCTGTGGTGACGTGGCCGAGGTGCTGACCACTCAAAGTGTCTCTGATGCTGTTGAGGCCATCGCCGCTGACATCCCGGACCTAGATAAGGCGAAGTACGGGCACAAGGAGGTGTCCGTGGAGGATCTCAACAGAGCCTTTGCAGAGATTGTACTGAAGAAGCTGAAAGAGATTCCTCTGCTTGAGAGCTTGGCAGCCTCTACCAACCTGCTTACTGCCGAACTGATTCGGGACAGCTCGGTGGATCGTGATCCGGAAATGGATGCGATTATTGCCGAGCTAAATGTGGCTCTGAAAAGAACCGAGGCCGAGAGCACAGCTGGTGGCGATTCTGGTAGAGAGGCTGAAGTGCTAGGAGATGTACCTCAAAATGAGGAGGAGGTCAGTTGATCGCCTCCTCGTTTATTTATTTATTTTTGTTTTGTTATAGTATGTACTTCGTCATCAATAGGATGGCGCGTTTTGCCGAAGTAATGAAATTTTTGATTTCTTATTAGAAATTTGTTTCCATTTTTGTAGTCTTCTCCGACCTGTGGCAACTTATCGTCTTGTCTGGAAAAAATATCTCGACTTCAACATCAACTTGATGCAGCGAAGGTTGAGGTTTTGCACTGGAAAAGCAAGATAGGCCATATCGAGAATGAGGCCGAAGTGAAACGGCAGGCTGCTCAAATTCAATCGGATGGATTACAAGCTCAACTGATCGAACTTAATGAGAAGCACAGCAGGCTAAGGGTAAAAGTCAAGCGTATCGGAGAAGAGCTTCAGGAATACGAAACCATCTTCCGCCGTAGCGGGAAGCCGACCATTACTGAGGTCTTGGTTGAAGTTGACCAAAAAAGAGAGTGGCTTCCACGTTTCAGGCACGATCATGGCGAGGACTCTTGGGAGTATCGGGGATTAGTTGACGAGCTAGTCAAAGCCATCAATTCGTATGATACTGTAAAAGCTCGTCGGCATAAACTGCTGTAATATTTAACTCCTGATACGAGCTCTTCAAGTTCGGGCAATTCGAGAACACTAGATGCAGCTTCTAGGGCTTTTTTGGAGGGTCCATGCAAGCAAACTCGAGTCCCCACTCGAAATCCAGGTGTCAGAGTATCAGTAGGGCGAGGTCGAGCTCGAGGTTCTGTGTCGGGTAACCCAAATCGGAACCCTGCAGCTCGAGGCCGAGGTCGTGGCTTATCTGCGCTTAGAGGCCGAGGTATTGCTCCTATTGATTATATTATGGGTTTGTTTCACCTCCGCCTAGGCAGAATTTTGCCGATAGATGGTTCAATCGTAGCAAACCTTCGAGCTCAGCAACACCTCCTTGATATAATCGTCCTTGTAACTGTAATCATTCCTTATATGGAGTAATGAAATTGTGTTTTATATCATTGCCCCTTAATTAATAAAGTTTGGGCTTTTATACGGCTTACTTCATGGGAAGATGAAGTTTTACCTTATATGACCCACCTCATCCTTAGACGTAATTCGGTCCTTTATGATGAGGTGTTGGCCTTTATTCAATTACCTCGAAACGAGGAGGAGGTCTCGGCTTTGTTCGGCTCACCTCGTCAGATGACGAGGTTTCGGCCTTCGTTCGGCTCACCTCGTCAGATGACGAGGTTTCGGCCTTTGATAAACCCGTTCACGTCAAAAGACAAGGTAAGGGTTTTATAGTTCCTTGTTTGTCGAATTTATCGATAGGGGTGGTCCCCTTACGCGCGTTTATTTTTATCCGTGAAGGATATTGACTTACCCTCGTCAGGGTTTTAAGAACAAAGACAAGATACTTTACATTAGTGGAAAGGAGACATGCAGAATGAAATATGCAAGACCGAAGTTTAAAGAAATAATGAACTTTATTGATAATAATAAAAAAATAAAAAATAATAAAAAAACAAAATTAAAGATAGAATAACAGGACGACCTGACTCAGGACCTATATGAACTAATCAACTCCAAATTTAATCCTTTCCACCTATGCAAAATACCTCTTTAAATGAGAAATATGCCATGTTCGGGGTATTGGCTCACCGGATAACTGGGCGAGCTTGTATGACCCTTTGCCGAGGACTTCTTCAACTCGATAAGGTCCTTCCCATGTGGCTTCCAATTTGCCAAGCCTTTCTGCCTTACTGACCTCGTTATTTCGAAGTACGAGGTCGCCTACTTGGAATTGCTGATAATTCACACTTCGGTTATAATACCGAGCTACTTGTTGCTTGTACTTTGCTTCCCTAATGTAGGCTAGGTCTCGCTTCTCTTCCAGCAGGTCTAGTCCAATCCGAAGTCCTTCTTCATTGGCTTCGGCGGAGAAGTTGAGCGTGCGATGGCTCGGCAAGCCGATCTCTACCGGGATCACTGCTTCGGTTCCGTACACCAAACTGTAAGGTGTTTCACCGTTCGAGGTCCTGGGAGTTGTTCGGTACGACCATAGGACTTGGGGTAAATTTGCTGCCCAATCCCCTTTGGCTTTATCGAGGCGAGTTTTGAGTCCCTTAACAATTGTTCGGTTCGTGACTTCAGTCTGGCCGTTCGCTTGAGGGTGACCTACCGAAGTGAATTTTTGCTGAATGTGGAGACCTTCACACCATTCCTTAAATGTTCTGTCTGTGAACTGTGTCCCGTTATCCGATACTAGAATGCGAGGTACACCGAAGCGGCAGACTATATTCTTCCAGACAAAGTTGAGGGCATTCTTGCTCGTGATTTTAGCTACGGGCTCGGCCTCGACCCACTTTGTAAAGTAGTCGATGGCTACGATGAGGAACTGAAGCTGTCCAGGAGCTTTGTCAAATGGTCCGACGATGTCTATTCCCCATTGCACGAACGGCCAGGGGCTTTGCATGCCTACGAAGTCGGTTTGAGGTAACCTCGGCACCGTCGCATGGATCTGACACTTCGGACATTTTTTGACAATGTCGACTGCATCTTGAGACATTGTAGGCCAATAGTATCCCCACCTCATAACCCTTTTTGCTAGCGCTCGAGCTCCGATGTGACTCCCGCACGCTCCTACGTGCACTTCTCTTAGTGCATAGTTTGCCTCATTTGGCCCGGCGCATCTTAAAAGGGGTTGGAGATACGACCTTCGATATAGCACTCCTTGCTCTAAGGTGTACTTCGGGATTTTGCTTAGGAGTTTCTTTGCTTCGAGCTTGTCGCGGGGAAGTTCTCCCTCCTCTAAGTAGGCTCTGTAGGGAGTCATCCAGTTTGGTTCATCTTCCTGTACGAGGTTCAGTTTGGCTTCTTCAATGCTTCGAAGCGTGACTTCTTCTACAGGTGGATTTGTCGAAGATGATGGCAGTTTGCTTAAGGCGTCAGCTCGGTTATTTTCCCCTCTCGGAATACGCCGCAGCTCAAAGTATTCGAAGCCTTCTTACAGACTTTTTGCCTTTTGCAAATACTTTTTCATTCTTTCTCCATTTGTCTCGTATCTGCCTAGCATGTGGCTCACTATGACTTGGGAGTCACTATGAACTTGAACCGCTCGGATATGCAAAGAATGAGCTAGGCGAAGTCCAGCAATTAACGCTTCGTACTCGACTTCATTATTCGTTGTTGGGAAGCTAAACCGAAGTGCATATGTTGTCTCCTTTCCATCCGGACTAATTAGCATGACTCCCGCTCCACTGCCTGTACGACCTGAAGCGCCATCTACGTAAACTTTCCAGCAGTCATGTGGGGGCTCCTTAGGATGCTCGGCTTTGACTTTGTTTTGCGGGAGTTCGTCCTGTTTTGGTGCTTCGGAGAACTTAGCCTCTACCAGGAAATCTGCTAGGGCTTGTCCCTTTATTGCCTGCCGAGGACAGAAATTTATGTCATGCTCGCCGAGTTCGACAGCCCACTTAGCAATTCTACCCGATGCTTTAGGTTTTGTCAGGACTTGGCGAAGTGGCAGGTCGGTTAGAACTCGTATGGTGTGTGCGTGGAAATACGGTCTCAACCTTCTAGCGGCATTCACTAGTGCAAGGGCGACTTTTTCCAATGGTTGGTACCTCGTCTCCGGTCCTTTCAGAGCTCGGCTAATGAAATAAACAGGAAGCTGCCGACGTCCTTCCTCCCGAACTAGTACAACACTTATAGCTTCATCCGAGGCTGCGAGGTATAGGGAGAGGACCTCTCCATCTTTCGGAACAGACAAAGTTGGGAGTCTGGCCAGGTATTTTTTCAGCTCTTTAAACGCCGATTTGTGCTCGTCCTTCCATTCGAAGTCGGGTGCCTTCTTGAGAATTTTGAAGAAAGGGAGCTGCTTTTCGGCGACCTTAGATAAAAAACGACTTAACGCTGCCAAACAGCCAGTCAGTTGATGCACATCATGAATGGTTTTCGGGACCTTCATCTCTTGGACGGCTCGAACTTTAGAGGGGTTTGCCTTTAAACCTTCTTGCGAAACCCAGCACCCCAGGAATTTCCCTGATCGTACCATAAAAGTACATTTCTCAGGGTTTAGCTTCAGATTTACTTTCCGAAGTAGGTCAAAGACAACCTTCAGGTCGTTAACACAGGTCGCTGGTTCTCTGCTTTTGACGATGATGTCATCAACATAGACTTCAACACTCTTTCCAATGTGTTGTTCGAATATCTTCGACCATCCTTTGATAGGTTGTTCCCGCGTTTTTAAGCCCAAATGGCATCTTCTTATAGGCAAACACGCCGAAGTCCGTGATGAAAGCTGTCTTCGGCGCATCCTCTTCACTCATCAGTACTTGGTGATACCCCTTATATAGATCTAGAAAACTGAAGACCTTGTGACCGACTAGGGCTTCTACTTTTTTGTCTATGTTGGGCAAGGGATAGCAGTCCTTTGGACAATATTTGTTGAGGTCGGTATAGTCAATGCACATCCGCCAACCTCCTTGTTATTTTTTGACCATGACCGGGTTGGTTATCCACGTCGGATATTTGACCTCGAACAAAATGTCGGCTTTTTGAAGCTGTTGCACCTCGTCATAAATGACTTGACTTCGTTCTGCCGCGAAGACTCGTTACTTCTGTTTTACCGGCTTCACTTCGGGGTTGATATTCAGCCGGTGAGTGATGATGCTGGGCGCTACTCCGGTCATGTCGAGGGGAGTCCAGGCAAAAACATCTCTGTATTCCCGAAGAAGTTGGACGATCTGCCGGTGGAGTTCGGCACCTCCTGCGAAGCCTACTTTGACGACCTTAGATAGGTCGCCTTCGTAGAGTACTATGCTTTTTACCGGCTCATCTGATGCGGATTCTTGCTCCTGCCTTAACTCTTCGGGTAACTGTAATTGCTATGCTTGAGAGTGTTAGGGTGCCCCGGCACCTCGAAGTGCAATCTGCATGCACTCTTTTGCCCTTTTTTGGTCACCTCGAACTATGATCACCCCGTTTTTTGATGGGTTTTTGATCGTTAAGTGGTATGGCGAACAGATCGCCTTGACCCCCACCAGCCAATCCTTTCCGAGTATAACATTATATGGAGAATCCGCTTTAACAATGAAGAAATTGATGACCTTAGTGGTTGATAAAGGGTGAATCCCCACTGTGACCGGTAGCTGTACGACCCCCTCCGTTTGCGTCTCCTGTTGGACGAAGCTCTTTAGCGGGACTGGTGCTGGTGCGAGCTGCGTCCTCTCCACTCCGAGCTGGTCGAAGCAACTCTTGAAGAGGATGCTGACTGAGGCTCCGGTATCGACGAAAATTCGTCGTACGAGCTTATTGGCCACCCCGGCTTCGATCACTATCGCATCCTGATGGGGCATGATAGGTGGCACTGGATCTTGGTCCGAAAAAGTAACCACTTCGTCCTTCTTGAACCTTTTTTGGGAAGGTTCACCTTGTTGCGGACTTCGAGCCTCGGCTTTTAACGATGACTTCGTAGCTTCCTGTGGGAGTCCAGTAATAGCTTGTACGACCCCATCATACTGAGGCTGGTCCTCGTCTTCGCCATCCTCTCGCTTCGGCTTTTTGTCGGCCTGGGGGCCGCAGTTATTCCCCCCCCTATTTTGTCTTCTTCTTTTGTTGTTCTGGGGTCGGCCTTCATTCTGGTTGCGATTTTGGTACCTTTTAAGCGTACCATCGCGCACCAAGTTCTCAATATCTTCGGCTAAGTTCCAGCACTCTTCTGTATCATGGCCATAGTCTTCATGGAATCGGCAGTACTTATCCCTGGATCGGCGGTTTGCCTTTGATTTTGACATTGGCTGAGGCTTTTCGAACATGTTGGTATGTAGCTCGTAAATTTCCGTCCTCGGCTTGGTCAGTGGTGTAAATTGGGTCTTCTCCGGAGTTTGCCGAGGTCTAAGTCGGGATTCAATTGGGCCTCGTTGCAGTCTATCTAAGGCACTTCGGCGACTTTGACTTCGGTCATTGCGCTCTTCCTTCCTCCGGTCTGACGGTTCAGGCTTATCAGCCTCGCGCTTCTTTCTGTCTGTTTCATCCGCGCGTGCGAACCGGTCCGCGATGTTCCACAGTTGCTTTGATGTGCGAGGCTCTTCTCTGACAATCTCCCTATAAAGAGCGCCAGATTGGATGGCATTCTGGAAGGCTGAGATGAGGACGTCGTCGGTCAAACGATCGACTTTCAGGCTTTCCTCGTTAAACCTAGTCATAAAGTCGCTTATTGACTCTCCTCGTCTCTGCCGTATGGAAAGAAGTTATGCCGGAGTAGTTTTCGCCTCGGCCTTCTGGAAAAATCTGCGTTCAAAAGCGTCGAGTAGGTCGCCGTAGGATCCGATACTGCATGGAGGCAGGCTATCAAACCAACTGCGAGCATTGTCCACGAGTAGTTCGGGGAATACCTTACACATGTAGGTATCCTCGCTGAGACCTTGATTCACCATGCTATACTGATATTGGGACAAGAAATTCCTCGGATCGCACGAGCCGTTGTAAGGCTTAATCGGAGGGACTCGATACTTCTCCGGGAGAGGAGTGTATAGTATTCTGTTGGTGAAAGGAGTAGAGATCTTACTGTAAACAGTAAATCTCCCTTCTCGGTAATCGTTGTCGCGCCGAGGCAAAATAGTGCGTCGACGAGGTGGGGTGGAGCTACGCCGAGGTGGAAGTCTCTGATCTCCACGGGGTTCGTCATTGAACCTCATTTGACGAATTGCGGCATCTCGTGCTCCCACGATTTGGACGCTTTGGGAATTGTGTTGCTGCTGGGAATGGGGTGTGGCTCCACGTTCTTCATCTCGTTTCCCAGCTTTTAGTTGGTTGACGAATTGGAGGAATTCTGGGCCTTTATATGCGAGGAAATCTTTCACGGCATCTGCAAGTTCATGCGGCTGGAGATTTGGGACTTTCTCTTCTTCATGACCACTGTTGTGGCCTTCTCGGCTGGGATAGAGTGGATTGCCAAACTGATCCACCAAGATGTCTCCGACATGGCCATCTGGAGTTAGCGCACGCTCCTTCCCAGGGCGTCTGCGATTAGAGCTAGGCGACTGGCTGGAGGCTTCGTTGGATTCTTGAGGGGTTTTCTGCTGGGCTTCCCTCTCCTTAGCAGCGGCAGCGGCAGCGTCGGCTGCGGATTTAGCTCGTGTTGTTTTTCCGGCCATCGTGATTGTAGCAAACTTGCAAAATTTGATCGAGATTCACAGATTTTTGATTTCCCACAGACGGCGCCAATGTTCGATCTTATTTTCGTAAGGTTGTTTAATGCACAACAAACCGAGAATTAATGAACATAAAAGGGAACACAAAAGATTTACGTGGTTCGATCTATTGTGATAGATCTACGTCCACGAAGCGAAAGTATGTATGGATTTTATTGAGAGTATGCGTATAGCTTGTACAAAAATTCTCCTCCCCTTTCCCTCTCTTCTAGACCCCTATTTATAGGTATTTACATGTGGAATTCGATTAGGATTACAAGTCTCTTCCTATTAGGACTCTTTGTCTTGATCTCCTCATTTATTGGATAAACACCGAGCTTCTATATCTCTTAGAGCTTGAATTGTAGTCAATGTAGGAGTTGCCTTGGTGTAGAAGTCTATTTGAAGTAGGTTGGAGCTGACTGGGCCGAGCTTAAGTGGATCGGGGCCGAGCTGCATAGGGAATAGGGGCTTTAGTTGGGCCGAGCTGCGTTGGCCGAGCTTAACTGTCGAGGCCCAATTATATTGGGCTCGATGCCTGGGCCTAGTAGCTAGGCCATGTCCTATCAACATTCATTCCTACCGACTACATATACTTTAAAATTAAATTTTAAAAAAAAAACAAAAAAAAAAACTGTATCTTTAAATCATAGTAAAACGTAGCATGGAAATTCAAGTTCTTGTTGATTAATTTCTCCTCTTCACCCCAAAAAAAATATCCTTTCTCTCTTTGAAGAGCCAATCAATGCATATCCAAATATTAGCACATTTCAAGAAAGATTAAGCAAAAAGAATGGTTTTTCGAGGAAGAAAAAACCAATAAGTAAAAGACAGCAAAGCAAAAGAGAAAGAAGCCTTAGGCTGCGTTTGGTAATCATCTCAAGATGAAGAATGATGATTCATCTCAAGATGACTCATATGAATAGTGTCAAGATGAATCATTCATCTCACCATTTGGTAGTAAAAAATTCAGACCCGGATGATATCATATTGTGTTTGGTACAAATTGCAAAACTCTAGATTAAAATTTAAATTGACTATTTTACCCTTATTAAATACCCCTACCGATTTCACTTTTTATCGTTGAGATTAAATAGTACCCTTTATTATTATTATTATTATTATTATTATTATATTGTTGAGTTATTATTTTTATTATTCTTGTTATTATTATAATTATTACTATTATTGTTATTATTTATTATTATTATTATATTTATTATTATTATTATTATTATTATATTGTTGAGTATATTTTTTATTATTCTTGATATTATTATTATTATTACTATTATTGTCTCTGATTCCTTTATCTTATTATTATTCTATTTATTATTCTCTTATTATTCTTGTTATTATTCTAATTATTACTTATTATTAGACATTATTATTATCTTTATTATTATTATTACTTTATTATAATTGTTCCTATTACTATTACTATTATTCTATTATTATTATTATTAAATATAATATTTGAATTATTATTATTATTCTTACACTATTATTGATATTATTTATTCTTATTATGATTATTTTATTACATTACTATTATTTATTTTATTACATCTATTCTTATTATTATTTATTATATTACTATTATTATAATTATTACTATTATTATTACTATTACTATTATTATTATTATTTTATTACATTATTATTATTATTATGATTTATTATTATTATTATTACTATTATTGTATTATTTATTTATTTATAATTATTATTATTATTATTATTTATTTTATTACATTATTATTATTATTATTATTATTTGAAATCGTATAAATACATAAGGGTAAAATGGTAAGAGAGAGAAAGTATTGTGTTACTGTTTTAATAAGTTCACCTCATCCGACCAAAAACGTGAGATGACTAAACAAGGCGGAACAGTGAAATATCAACGGGCCTTGTATTCATCTCGGGCCCTCCAGTTTATTTTAGTTGGTTACCAAACAGTGAGATGAACCAAGATGATCTCTCTCATCTTGGTTCATCTTCTTTACCAAACACACCCTTACTGTGTAAAGAATGTGTAATAAACTTAAACATGGAGATGGGACCAAATATCCCAGAAAAAACGGTCTGAAATTCTGGGACCCAAACAAACTTCATACTCACATGCAAATGCTGCAGAAAACCTCATCCCATTCCACGCTGTTCTATGCCATTCCCTCACCCCTTTCATATACTCTAAAATCTCTGCTTTAACTGAATTCACACTCCCAATACCATTAATCATGCTCATCTCTTCTTCATCATCTTCTTCTTCTGTTCCCAGATTTCTTGTGCTGTTCTTGTTTCTATCTGTATTTCGGCTTTGTTATGCTTCGGCTACCTCAAAAACTCCGACCAAAATCGGTCGAGGCTACCGTTTGATCTCCATCGAAGAGTCCCCCGACGGCGGAATCGTCGGCCTTCTTCAAGTTATTCAAAAGAACAACGTCTATGGCTCTGATATTCCACTCCTGCAACTCTATGTGAAGTAAGTACTTTCACTTCATTCTTGAATTCTTGAATTATAATTATAAAAAAAAAAAAAAAGCTCGAGTCTTTCATGAAATCTTGACTTAATTTTTTTGTTTTTTCGTAGGCATGAAACGAAAGACCGTTTACGAGTGCACATAACTGATGCGGAGAAGAAGAGGTGGGAGGTGCCGTACGATCTTCTGCCGAGGGAAGCCATTCCGGCATTTAAACAAACAGTTGGTGGGTCGAGTAACAATGCGCACAAAACAGAGTACGGCGACGGCGGCGGCGAGCTGATTTTCTCTTACAAGGCCGACCCTTTTAGCTTCTCCGTGAGAAGGAAATCGACCGGCGACGTACTCTTCGATACGACGTCGGAGGATTCGGACCCTTATAGTGAGCTCGTGTTCAAGGACCAGTACATCGAGATCTCGACGAAGCTGCCTAAGGATGCTTCGTTGTACGGTTTGGGAGAGAACACACAGCCTAAAGGGATCAAGCTCAATCCCAACGATCCGTACACTCTTTATACTACGGATATATCGGCGATTAATCTGAATGCTGATTTGTACGGATCGCATCCTGTGTACATGGATTTGAGGAACCGCGGCGGCGGCGCGGCGGCGCACGGCGTGTTGCTGCTGAATAGTAATGGGATGGACGTGTTTTACAGAGGGGATTCGTTGACGTATAAGGTTATTGGGGGTGTTGTTGACCTTTATTTCTTCGCCGGAGCTTCGCCGTTGGCGGTGGTTGATCAATACACGGCGTTGATTGGCCGGCCGGCCGCCATGCCGTACTGGGCTTTCGGTAAGTTGTTCGATCACTTTTTTCGAGATTATTAATTTATTAATTTATTTTGTAAGCATTAATTCGCTTTAGTATGTTTGTTAGTTTTGATTAGTTTTTTTATTTGTTTATTTAAAAAAATTATAAATCGCATGCTCGTGGAAAATATTATAGGATAGTGAACTGTGTTAGTGTTTCTGCACTCACCGACAATGTTTTAAAAGTACTAAATTATTACTGGATGGCATTAGATAGGATATAAGGCATTAGATAGGATATAATACCACCATTGTATTAAATAAATTTAATAATTTCATCACTTAATAATTACTATATTTAGGCTACTAGCTTAGGTTAGATTAATGATATCAAAATAATTAGCCACTTCTAGTGAATGCCATCAAAACATTTAAAATCAATGTATTCATTGCAGTAATAATTTGTGTTAATAATAAAAAAAATATTCTCATACTGCACAGATTGCACATAGTAAATGGGTTGATTTATAATTGAAAGATGTGATTAATAACGTTTAATTCAGCCCGTGACCATGTCGAAAACGTTCAAGGCCCACACATGAAAATGTCTTAAATATCTCATCTTTATAATTTTCAACCTTACAATTCACAAAATATTAGTAAATATAATCTTTTGCAAATCTCAATAGAAACAAAATATGGGCCTCAGCTCCTTAAGTATTTCTTGTCGGCAACATTTTATCAGTTTAATTAATCGGTAAAATTATTGTAAGCCCAATTGTCACTAATTTGGTAAAAGAAATTATACTGGTATAAAGCATGGGTGTGTTGAACATCATTCTATATAGTTGTTGAAGGATAGTAACTCGTATTAATATTCATGTTGAGTCGATAGGGCACAAAACATTTAAATGCATTAGTCTATTGTACATTAATAAAATGCCTTCCAAAACCTATCATGTTTTTTTTGTGGCTCTTCGTGGAATTTGGATCATCTACTGCACTCTTAAATGATTGTCCCATATCTATAATATTTTTTAGATCAACACGTGACAATAATTTAATGGTGCAGTTATATTTATATGTGTCACATCATTGGGCAATAAAATATCTTGATCTCTCTTCGTGCTTTAGTTTTTGAAGATCTAACTTTGAAATTCTAAATTGATTGATGACGTGTATAGTAGATTTTGAATAGTCAAACTTCAAGAATCTTGATATTTTTAATTATTAAAACAAAAAAAACAAAAAAAAAAAAAAAAACGCATGCAAAAATGCAACGATCATATCTCAATCCATGTTGCTTCATATTTCCACAGGCTTCCACCAATGCAGATGGGGATACCGCAACCTCTCCGTCGTGGAAGACGTCGTCGAGAACTACAAAAAGTCGAAAATACCCCTGGACGTGATCTGGAACGACGACGACCACATGGACATCCACAAGGACTTCACCCTCAACCCCCACGCCTACCCTCGTCCGAAGCTTCTAGAATTCCTCAACAAGATCCACGCCCGCGGCATGAAGTACATCGTCATCATCGACCCGGGCATCGGCGTCAACTCCACCTACGGCGTCTACACCCGCGCCCTCGCCGCCGACGTCTTCATCAAGTACCACGGCAAGCCCTTCCTCGCCCAGGTCTGGCCCGGCGCCGTCAACTTCCCGGACTACCTCAACCCCCGCACCGTCGAGTGGTGGGGTGACGAGATCCGCCGCTTCCACGACCTCGTCCCCGTCGACGGACTTTGGATCGACATGAACGAGGCCTCGAACTTCTGCAACGGCCTTTGCGAGCTCCCGAATGGACGGATCTGCCCCAACGGGACCGGGCCGGGCTGGATCTGCTGCCTCGACTGCAAGAACATAACCGCCACGAGATGGGACGATCCGCCGTATAAGATCAACGCCTCCGGCACTCAAGTTCCGATCGGTTATAAGACTATTGCTACGAGTGCTTATCACTACAATGGTGTGTTGGAGTATGATGCTCATAGCATTTATGGGTTCTCGCAAACTATAGCTACTTATAAGGGGTTACGGGCGCTTGAAGGGAAGCGCCCGTTTATCTTGTCCAGGTCAACGTATGTGGGGTCCGGCCACTACGCTGCTCACTGGACAGGTGACAATAAGGGTACTTGGGCGGACCTCAAGTACTCGATTTCTACTATGTTGAATTTCGGTATATTTGGTGTGCCCATGGTTGGTTCAGATATTTGTGGGTTTTACCCTGCTCCGACGGAGGAGCTCTGCAACCGTTGGATCGAGCTCGGCGCGTTCTACCCTTTCTCTCGCGATCATGCGAATTTCTACTCCCCGAGGCAAGAGCTTTACCAATGGAAATCCGTCGCCATTTCCGCTAGGAATGCTCTAGGTATGAATCTATAATATATTTGGTACCCGCACTTATAATCGTCCGTCTCATTTATAAATGAATAGTTGACTATCCTTTAATAACTGCTCACTTATAAATGAATATTTGATTGTCTTTTTGTCTCACAAAAGATCAACCAACGATCTTTTTATAAATGAGATGGAGAAGTATAAAAATTTGTTGTTAATTTACAATTCTGTGTTAGTATTTGGTACCACACTGATACTCGTTTCGTCCTATTTATAGAAAATAGTTGACTGTCTCTTTATGATTGTCACATCTATAAAGGAATTGTTGGGTGTCTTTTTGACTCACAAAAAGTCGGTCAATTATATTTTTATAAACGAGATGGATATTATAAAAATTTAATTTAGAATTTTGTCCCTCAATATATAGGTATGAGGTACAAGCTTCTACCATACATCTACACGTTGAGCTACGAGGCGCACAAGACCGGAGCTCCGATCGCGAGGCCGTTGTTCTTCACGTTCACCAACGAGACGAGGACGTACGGATTGAGCACGCAGTTCTTGCTCGGGAGCAGCTTGATGGTGTCTCCGGTCTTGGACAAGAAGAAGACGAAGGTGCACGCGCTCTTCCCTCCCGGCACGTGGTACAACGTCTTCGACATGACCAAGGCCGTCGTGTCAAGAGAGTCGCATTACCGAACTCTCGACGCGCCTCTGCACGTGATCAACGTGCATTTGTACCAAAACGCGATTTTGCCCATGCAGAGAGGAGGGCTGATTTCTAAGGAGGCGAGGGCCACGCCTTTCACTCTAGTAGTCTCCTTCCCTCTAGGCGCCATTGAAGGAGAAGCTAGAGGGAATCTCTTCGTCGACGACGACGAGATCCCCGAGATGCAACTCGGGAACGGACATTCGACGTACGTCGATTTCTACGCGAAAGTGAACCGTGGCACGGTTAAGGTGTGGTCGGACGTTCAAGAGAGTAAATTTGCATTGGAGAAAGGGTGGATTGTTGAGAAAGTGGTGGTTTTAGGGCTAAAGGGGATTGGGAATTCAGTTGAGATTGAAGTTGATGGAAATGGAGGTATTGATAGCTCGAACATTGAGATGAGGTCGATTGAGCATGAAGTTATGGAGGAGGTTGAAGAGAGAGAAAATGAGATGAAGAGTGTGATGGTAGAGGTTGGAGGTATGGAGTTGCCTATTGGAAAGAAGTTTGTTGTGTCGTGGAAAATGGGAACCAAACCATGAAAAAAATATCTTTCTTTCTTTTTTTTTTAAATTTTATTTTATAATTTCTTATTGCTAGTGATGAAAATGTTGAATTTGATGAGGAGATGGCATGAAGAGGTTTGTTCATCTCTCTAATGCTGGAGTGAGTTTTAATTTGTTGCTGCAGAATCTTGTACGAGCAACGATGCTTGTTCTTTTTTTTTTTTTTTTTTTTAAGAAAAAATAATATTCTACCTTAATGTTTCGGAAATTTGGATTTTTATAATTATTGTTTATGCATACGTAGAAATATTGTGGACATATAACAATTATATAACATTGTAATATAAAATATCATAACATTAGACAATAGAAGATCCGAGTCATTTCATTTGCACCGACAAATTTTGTTGTTTGCATTATTTATTCAGCATTGAAGAATTATTGAATGTAGGAATATATAGGTCCATCTTCTATATGTGAATTTACTGTCACCTTATTAAAGTCTACGCATAAAAATTAATTTCTACTAGTGGGCAAGTCATAAAATCAAGAATAAAACTAGCATTCATGTACAACTATAATATTTATTCTTCATATTTACATTTTCCCCCCTCTTTTATCGGAGGACAACGCATTGAATTTGTTAAATAGCACCAAAAGACTATTTTAATTTTTAAATACTCACTTATTGCAAACGAAATTAATTTCTCTATTCTGAATCTAGTTTAGTCGTTTATTCAGATTCTAAATCACCCAAAAGAGATTTATTTTTTTTAATAGTAAAACAAAATTTTTAGAATAGAGAATATTTCAAGGGTATATTAAAAAGTGTTGGACCGCAGTATTATTGAATAAACGTAGAATCTGTAGAGTGGGCCTAGAAATAGGGAGGGAATGCATAATTCAATTAAAAGTCAAGACTATATGAATATCCCCATGAGAGATTAAATCCATATTATCTTTTTTTAAATAATAGTAGTGGGCCCGACCACGCATGGAGAATGAATGGAAATTCAAAGCCCATCTTTGTATTCACTGAACCTGATCATCTTGTCTAGCCTGCATTTGTCTTGATTTTTCGAAATATTAAAAATACAAAATAAACTATTTATTCAAATCAATTGATTAAAAATTAGGACGAATCCAAAAAATTATGGAAGAAAATTGTGAGAATTAATCGGTAACCCGGGTCATGAGCAGTCAGTCTCCGCGAACCGGGCGGATTAAGAAACCGGAATTGGATTCGAGGTACAAGCTTTGAGCCTTCAAGGTACAAGTGAAAGATTTTCCAGTAGAACTAGAACTTAGTAAGAATGTCTAAATAGTTTTCGATTTTCGAATTAATCGAAACCGAACCATATCCAATTAACCGAAATTGCAGTTCTCGATTCGGTTCTGATTCCGAAGTTTAGTCTATTTTCAATTCTTAAGATCTCGCGAAATTTGCTTGATTCGACCATGTTTTCTGATCCCGCAATTCCCTACCAACTTATTGAATGAAAGATGAATTTTTAATACAAAAGAGAAAGAATCGCATAACACGTGTTGCATGGATCGTAATATTAGGACACAAAATAATGTCGTAGTATAGATTTTTTCCTCCACGGGGAAAGAAATATGGGGAGACGAAAAGTTTATAAATAGGCTATAAAGTAGATCGCATCCCATACTAGATGAAGTCATAAATATTACTTCATTTGTCTCATAGATATTGACCTTATTCATTATTTTATACCTTACATATCAATATAAAATGGGTCACGTTATTTTTTTTTTTAAATATAACTTTATCCAAATAAGGGTAATTTATATTGAATTTCTGAAAAATTAATAATTCTAAAATTTTCAATTAATTATGAGTGAGATCAATTAATTATGAATATGATTGAAACATAAGACAGGATGGAGGCATGCTCGGATCACGTGCCGTGGACCTGCTTACCTGTCAGCCAATATATTATTTTTTGGCGGGAGACTGCGCATTTGGCGGGAAGACGAAGCAACCTTTCCCTCCCTTTTTGGGGCCCACTCTCTCTTCTCTTCTCTTCTCTTCTCTTCTCTTCTCCTCCGCTCCCACTTGCGTAGCCTACTTGTGCTCCTCTTTTTAACCGCCCTAAACCCGGTCTCATCCATTCATACATCATGCATGCATGACCCCCATGCATTCCATGCCCCCATATAATTAAACATACATGATGCGCATCTCTCGCATACAAATTCCATTGCCATGACTTTTATTTTTTCTTTTCTTTAATAATCAAAATTAATATAATAGGGTGTCCGAGTTCCTAGCTTTGACCGGCCCAGTCTGGTTCATAGGGAAACCGATGAAGTCTTTATAAATGATATGGCCATGTTCTGTTGCACATTGGATAACAGAGTAGATTATTGGGCCGGACGGTTTGGGCCGGGTCTGACCTTTTCTGATAGCTATAGGGTTGTTATTATGCATGGGTTTAGTTTGGATGAATTTACTACTAATTAACACTCCGCTATCTGTTACGGCTGTTTATGCCTTGAAAATATTCGTTCTAAGTCTGTTAAAAAAATAGATTAAAGCATAAACAGTCTTGACTGACGAAGATAGTATTCTACAAACTAAATTCGCGAAGCTACTAATTTTTTCTTCTGTTGCAATACTTTTACAATAATATGTAAGAAACTAATAGATCTTGAATTAATAAGATTAAACAAATATAGTACATAAACACATAGAGAGAGGAATGAGAGGTTTCGAAAATGATATTCTCACCTTTAAAAAAAATAAAAATGATATTCACATGTCACACCAACACTATGAATTTATGATTGCAACAACATTATGATTTATGGGACATGAGTGGCCGTTTTATAATTATACGTGACATAATTATGGATTAAATGCATTCAATTCAAATTTATTATAGTCTGTTCAACCGAATCGCTCTTATTCTTCTAATTTATGAATAGAGGTAGCAATTTGTTCTTTGATATCACTCCTTAGTTTAAAATAAATAGATTTATATCGATTTATTTAAAAATGTTCATCATTTTCTCCGCAGAATACATGAAGAGATTCAATTGAGGTACGTACCAATAAATTGTACAGGGTCAAACGTCAAAATCTCACCAAAAAAAGTATACGCATAATTTAATTTGACACGTATGTATACACGTACATAGGACTATCACGTGACCTGTTGCACCCAACCTTTCCAATAAATGCATTTAATGGATGGACGGTCACGTGAGAAATATCTTGAGACATGGGTTGTGAGGAGGAAAAGGCGCCCATGCTCTTTTTCCGCTTTTATTTTATTCCATATACAAATTAGAAAAACAAAATCTCACTGTGTGCGTGCCACTACTGTAGTAGAAAGAGTACGGATTTGGGATGCGGCGGAGGCTGACGTGGCGGATTCTCGGACGCTCATTTCGTCAATGCGACATTTCTGCAGGGCAGAAGCGAGCAGTGTCACGTGATGCGTGCGTGGCAGCTGTTATTATTTTTTCCCGCAGAAAAATTACTATTTTCTCGGAAATTTAATTTGTTATGTATTTATAAATTTGCAAACACGGCTATAAATTCACTACGATGTCGTTTTGAGTAGTGTGTCCTTTAATTTCAAAATGTCCCCCCTTTAGAACGTGGATTCTTATCTATTTTGCGTGGTTGATAATTGGAAATATTGTTGGGCCATATTCGTTGTTAGTATTAATTCATTAACCTAATTTAAAATTAATAGAAGAAGGTGATGCTCCTGGTGTGTTAATGTGGCTAGATGATGTGATGGTATCAACAAAGTACTCCCTCCATTTCACCCAATTTGACATATTTACTTTTGAGATTTTTTGACACGTTTTTCCACGTTTCTTAATGATGAGTTTTAAAATGGATTTTCGAAGATTTCTTTCTTTTACGGGATATTACGATAGTCATAGTATCCCGTAAAAGAAAGAAATCTTCAAAAATCCATTTTAAATCCCATCATCAAGAAGCGTGGAAAAACATGACAGAAAATCCCAAAAGCAAATGTATCAAATTGGGTGAAATTGAAAAATATAATTTTTTCTCTGAGTTTTATGATTAAAAATATGTATAATTTCTATCCATATAAGATTCATAATTTTTTCTTACAGAAATGTTATTTAAATATATTATAATTGATCTATTTAGCTCATTCAATAAACAAATAATCAAATACGAGTAACGCATCAAGAGAATAATTTCCTATTTGCACTATATTCAAGGTGTGCTACGAATTTGAAGAAGACTAAGAACAAACACGAGTATAGTAGTAGCATGAAAAGTGAATTAGCTGTAATTATTGGTGATTATAGTCAAACAATTTTTAAGAGTGATTATAAACTAACGAGTCAATGAATCGGATCTTTTGTTGCATTTCAGTATTATATTTTTTATTCATGAAATTCTTTAATCATTGTTGATTATAAAAATATTTTAAATGCGTAACAATCATTCGACGATATAATTGGAGATGCAACATTTAAATGTAACAGAATATCTGAATTCACGAGTAAACTAATGCAATTTGCAAAAAAAATGATTGATGAATTAAACGAAACCTATAATTATTTATTTAACTCGTCGAATTTTATACATATCAAATGACATTGTACCATATTTAATTTATATTTTTGCAGGAAACATGATTCGTGTATTTATAATTTTCGAGATTGGCATGATGCCAAGATCCAAGACCATTATCATAAAATAAAAATCTAGTGTTATAACACCGACTTTTCGATGGACATGAAGTGAAGTGAAATTAATTAATTAATAAATCATAAATGTAGAAGGATCTTTGTGTCTATTCTTCACCCCTAGACCAGAATAAGATTTTGACCCAAAAAAAATAAATAAATAGAAAAATGAAATATGATACGACATTGAATAAGACGGGTGAACCATGCTTCTATTCTAATAATTAAATCAAACATTTGGTCGTCAAACTACGGCAAGATTCTTCATGTGGAATTTGGAACTAATTTCCAAAACTCAATTATATTAAATAATTATATTATTTGATTATAAGGATTTAGCGCATTTCCTTTAATTATCATACCACATCAATTGATAATTGTCACGTGTTTATAATATTTTTAAAATTAATTAATTTTGATTATGAAAATTTTGAATTATTGTTAATTTTAAAAATATTATAGAGATGTAGCAATATTAGATGTTATACGAAACTTTAATTTACATATAAAAAGGTAATAAATGTTTCAAAATCTAAAATAATTAGTATTTTACAAAACAAAGATTCATGTAAATAAACTCTACCAACCTCCAGATATTGTTATCTCATACGAATAAATAGAGATGTATACCGTATCCTCCTTAGGAAATAATTCCAATTAACAATATTTCATATTATTTAAATTTGCCAATTTTAATTTTTTAATAATTACTATGTCTGAGATTTTATTTTATGAAAGTTCCATAAATTAGATTATCACATACCGTAATTCTAATGAAAATCGTATAAAATTAGGAAGTCGAATTTCGGAATAAGATGCGTAATTTCGGAGTAAAAGATTTCATTTTCCACATTACTGTAACTTGATGGCCAAGTATCTCAGTGGACAGTGGCGCAACCGTAATTTCCCTCAACAGTCGGCCCTAAACTTAAGCAAGAGGGAGGTGAGCTGTCATCCAATATTAGAAGTCAGAAACGCTTACGTTGCCGAATCGCTGCATTAGTAGCAAAGGCAGTAACGACTCATCCAGCACACGCGCCGTCCCCTGCGCGTGAATCGGACTAAACAGAACGGCCAATCCGATTTCGCGGTGAGACCCACGCGAGATTGAAGAGAACACCCCAATGGAATAGGAATCTTTTACCAACCATGGCATGGTATGGGCATGCTGCGTATGGTCATACCATAGGGATGCACATGCCAGCTCAGCATACATGCGCATAATTAAATATTTTTTCCATATACGTATATACGGAGTATGTATACGCACACATCTATACATACAGAACGTCTCCGTTTTGACCGTATATAATACCGTGAATTCATGACACCATTTGTAACAGCAGAAGAAAAAAGGTGAGAGTGAAAATTCACACACACAGAGCACACAGTGTGGGGAAGAAGAACAGGAAAAGGACCCCAGAGGGTGAAAAAGGGAAAACACAAGAAATAAAACAAAGCAGGTAAGGCAAAAATACGTATGCTTGTGACTTATTTAATTTTTTTTTTTTTTTTTTCTAATTTTGTTTCGATTTGTTTTAGATTTTCGATGTAAACCCACGATGTTTTTTTCTGGTCTTTGTTTTCACATCGCTTGTTCTTTTTTCATTTTTCTCCTTGAGATTTGCGTTTTTGGTCAGTCAATTGATGGCTGGTGTTGCTGTGAAATAATGAAATAAAAGCGAATTTAATATTTGAATAAATGAAAAAGATTAATTAATTAGAAAAAAAGAAAAAATCCCAAATTCTAGGTCCATTTTTTGCACACTATATTTACACACACTAGAATCCTTCTGAAAAGGGGGTTCTCTTCTCTCTTCGATTGTGGTTTTTTTTTTTTCTGCAAATCTTTTCGATAAATCCCACAAAAGTTCCTTCTTTGTCATGTTGTAACCTGTCCGAGTAAATCTTAGCCATTGATTCTCAATCTTTTTTTTTTTCCTCACTCCTCATCAGTGTATTGTTTCCAGTGTTATCTTCACTCTATATATAGGTGTGTACCTTATAGAAATTTCTCCTTCTCTCGTTTTGGGTGCTTTCTGTTTCTGCAGAAGGAAGAGGCGCGTGAGTGAGCTTTAGAGATACGGCGGCTCGGACAAGAGATTTTATGTCGGCAAGTTTTGATCTGAGTGTTGTGTCTGGGGCTCCGTTGAAGCTCTGTTTCTCCTCTGTTCCTTCGATTTCTGCTCGTTGCATGCGCAAATCCCTCTGCTGTTGTTACCAGCAGAGCGACGACCTCTCCTTCTTCCCGACTGTTTCGATGCGTTTGAGGCCCAGACGGTATAAATCCATAAACCCTCTTTTAATTTAATTTTCCATTTTTTCTGTTTTTTGGGATTTTTGAATTTCATGGCCGATCTTTAAATCTCTGTGTTTTTTTTGTTGCAGGACTTGTACTGGAGTCGTTTGTTTTGGTGGTTTTCATATAAATCGGTTATTAAATCTATTTACGTGAGAGAATCGATTCAGTCTTGAATTAGAGAGAGATTGCTTTGAAATTTTTGTTAGATTGTTTTATTATTTTTGGGGGGATTCAATTTTCTGGGAATTCTTTTTGGGGTTTTACTTTTGAAGTGAGAGAAAATGGCGCCGGAGCTATGGAAGCCGGTTTTGATGAACAAGGAATCAGTCTTCAACCGAAAGCCGAAATCCAAGCCCGAACCGGGGAAGACGATGCGAAAGATCCGGATCATCTACAACGACCCGGATGCGACGGACTCCTCCGACGATGAGAGGGAACCGGAGAGAGAGAGGAGAGTGAAACGCCTCGTTCATGAGGTTCACTTCCCGATCTCTGTTACTGCTTCTCTAGCTCCGAAGGCTCTCGAATCGGAGAGCTCCGACAACAGCGAGAAATGCTCCAGCAAGAAACGGGCCTTCGGTTCGACGGAGACGAGGCAGAACCCCGTCACCGGAAAATACAGAGGCGTGCGCCAGCGGAAATGGGGGAAATGGGCTGCCGAAATCCGCGACCCGTTTCTGCACAAACGGGTTTGGCTCGGCACCTACAATTCGGCGGAGGAAGCTTCTCGAGCTTACGAGCTGAAGCGGCTAGAGTTCGAGGCTCTGACGAAAAACGCCGACGTTTCATCGGAGAAGAGCTCTGTCAACGAAAACGGCAAAACCGTATCCGAGAGCTCGGAGAAGAAGCAGATTTTCGGGAAGGACGAGGTTGTCTCTGTGTCGGAGGATTCAAGTGGAAGCAATACTTGTGCTTCCTCCTCGTCTCCGGTCAAGCCGGACTCGACGACTTCCTGGGTTCTCGATTGCAAGTGCGAGGCTGCTATGGAGAGGAGGAAAGAGGACGAAGGATTGATGGATGATGAGTTGATGGCATTGGCTCGAATCGGGGAAGAGCTGGATTTGGGAATGGAGCTTCAATCGCTCGGTGCAGATGGGTTCTTGCCTTTTTTCGATGATTTCGATGATGGATTGGAAGACTTTCCGATTTTCGGACTGGACGACGGGGATCAAGGGACAGCGCTGCCGGACTTCGACTTCGATTTTGACTTTGAGGAAGCTTGCGGCGGAGCTTTGGGATGGATGGATGAGCCGGCGCCGCAGATGATGAATGGAACCTCGGCTTCTTTCAATATAGCATGCTTATGAGTTTTGCAGGAACTAGGAAAAGAGTATTAGTATATGAGTATTAGTAGAATTTAATTTCTTTTAAATGAGCTGGATAATTCAGTTCCGAGATGTTCTTTATTAAGTTTAATAGTTGTTCTTGATTCTAGTTGTGGATTTTGAGGGATGGTGAGTTTTTTTTGTAGAGAGTTCAGAGGTTCCTTCGGGTTTTTCTTAGTGCTGTTTGAGCCGTCCAAAGGGCTTTGAATTCGAGTAATGAATGATGTTATTTTGCAGTTTTATTTACTTAGTATTCATCACTATCTTTGTCTCTCTCATGTTTGAATCTTATGTTGGAAGACAGTATTGTGGGTTTATGGTTTTATAAGATAATTATTGAAAGGGGTTTTGAAGTAAATCAAAAAATCGTATTCCATGCGATTAGATATATTGCTTTTAGTCCAAATTGCACCACGGATTCAAGTGATGTGTCCCTTTTTCATGGATATTGTAGTTGGCTTTGAAAGTTACATTTTCCTAATTCTATGATTATCCCTCCTTGCCCCCTTTTGTCCGGTTGCTGCTTATTACTCACTTGGCCAAACTATACATGTGTTAAAAATCGATCGTCATGCATTCGGATGTGTCGAAAAGTTAATGATCAGATAAAATCTAGGTTTCAATTGATATAGATATTAAGTGGAGTGATATACTATATCAAATAAGATCTAAATTTTATTTTACATAAAAACTCATTTTGGGAATATAGCTCTACTATACTCTAATCAAATAATGCTACTCCCCGTCCTCCATTTAGTGAACCAAAATTATGTCCACAAGTTTTTTTTGTATTTGGATGATATAGTAATAAATTAATGCGTTCAAGTGGAATAATAGTAGATTCATTTAATTTATTTAATAGTGTTAAAATGTTAAAAAGTAGAGTGATAAAGTATAAAAAGTGATTGTGGGGTTTACGATCCGAAATGAAAAAATTCAATAAATGAAAGACGTTTCAATATAATAAGGGTACGTTTTGTAGGTAAGATGAAGCAAGATGAAGGCAAGATGAGATGAGTCATCTCCCTTCATCCGGCGTTTGGTAGCATTTTACAAAAAGTGAAAAGCCCGAACATCATCTACCCGGCCCGTTGCTATTTATTGTTTTTCCCACTTGACTCAACTCTCCAAAATGGTGAGTTGAAGGGAGATGACCCTCTCTTCTCACTTTGTAATAATAATAATAATAATAATAATAATAATAATAATAGGACTCAATAATATTTTAATAATGTAGATTGCAGTTGTTGTTAAATAATAATAATATTGATAATATTTTATAGATATTGTCGGTTATAATTATATAATTAATAAATAAATATGACTCAATAATAATAACAATAATATTATTAATAATAATTCATTATTATTGTTATTATTATTAAAAAAAAAATTATCTCACTTTGAAAGATTTGCTACCAAACAACATATGATTCATTCATCTTGAATACTATTCATATGACTCATCTAGAGATGACTTCAAAAATGTACCAAACACTTCCTAAGAGTGCCATTAAATGAAGAATATATGAAGAGTACTTTTTGTTTTATACTACCTCCATTTCATATACTTATGTACATACACTGTAGATCCCAAAACCAATGCAAAATTATTAAAGTGTGAAGTGAAGGGGTGAAGTGATATAAAAAGTGTGAATTGAAGGGGTGAAGTGATATAAAGTGTGAATAAAGTGTGAAGTGATAGAGAGAAGTGATATAAAGTTATTTCTATTTTAGGAAACGTACATAAGAAATGAGACGGATTAAAACGGAATACGTACATAAGTATATGAGACGGAGGTAGTATATACTCCCTCCATTTCGCTTAACTTGGCTCATTTGAATAGTGGCTTTTCTGGCACGCTTTTCCACGCTTCTTGATGATGGGTTTTAAAATGGATTTTTGAAGAATTATTGTCGTAGTATCCCGTAAAAAAAATAATTCTTCAAAAATCCATTTTAAAACCCATCATCAAGAAGCGTGGAAAAGCGTGCCAGAAAAGTCACTATTCAAATGAGTCAAGTTAAGCGAAATGGAGGGAGTATATAATTAATGACTGCATACTTGCTATCTAATAGGTGCACGCACTCTAGGAGCTCAACTTGTATTGTACCACTACATTTATTAAAATTTGTAATAATTTGTATAATACATTCGATAATTATCGATGGTTTTAGAATGATTGTGGACTAAAGCATAATTATTGAGTTGGTGAAATCTAATTACTCATATCACTATATGTAAGTACAATATTTTGGTTGTTTGCTAAGGGAGGAGAGGGTGTGTTTTTCAGTGGGCCAATTTTATGTTGATAGTAAGAAAAAAATGTAGCTTTTTTCCTAATTTTTAATCGCCAAGCAAAGGATATCTGCAATTTGAGGCCGTTAATTCATGCAACTCTGCTACAGGTGGTCTCTCCTTGCTAGCTGTATACTACCGCATCTTTAACCAATTGTTGCAACAAAAATTCGATTTTTCCGAAATAAAATAGCCATGACACTATTATTATTCTAATTATTATATTGTTTTTCTAATCCATAAAATATATTTATATCACCTAGAATATTCACCCAATAAATTAGTAAGAATATACATTTATTCTCAAGTAACTTTTTATATACCTCTTGAATATATACGAGTATAAAATAATAAAATTGTCCAAATAAAAATGGTATAGACGAGTAATATATACTCCTTTGTCTCGCATGAGTAAACACATTTTATTATTTTAAACTGTGCATACTCAGGTGAGATAGAGTGTATTTGTTGGATTTTCATAGTATTTATTATAATTTGCCTCATATCAGCGCTCACATGCTCCTTAGTTTACTAATAATAGAAAAATGTATTGACGCAATAATATTTAACATTAGAATTAAAGGATTTTGTCAAAGCCAAGTCAAGTGTTTTTGGCTTGTACCATATTTTCATCGGAGCCAGTTCATTTCTTCTTGGCTCGTACTATATTTCACCCCTTTAAATTAAGGGTGAACTTTAGATATACCCAAAATAAATAAGTATATAAGTTTTATACCCACAAGTTTAAAAATATAAGTTTTATACCCAAAATGAAATAAAAAGACAGAAATAACTTCAACCTTTACTCAC
Organism: Mentha longifolia; assembly: GCA_001642375.2. Taxonomy (NCBI): domain Eukaryota; kingdom Viridiplantae; phylum Streptophyta; class Magnoliopsida; order Lamiales; family Lamiaceae; genus Mentha; species Mentha longifolia. The sequence goes on from CM038121.1 coordinate 28,332,167, forward strand.
ATTTTAAATAAAACAAAAGGGAAAGTGGGCCCCATTTTATAATTTTTTCTTAACATTAAAAAAAAAATCTACCCCACTGAATCTCACTCTCCTCTCACGTCTCTCTCAATCTCTCTCCCTCTCACGATTCAATTGAAACCGTGAACCCTAGCCCCCTTTTTTTTTCTCAACCGTGAGATACTATTTAGCCGGCGCCGGAGAGAAAAGAAGCAATGGCCGATTCCGAGCACCATTCGGGTAATGAAGATGAAGGCAATGAAGGTCCGTCACAGCCACGTCGCCGAATTCCGACGAGGGAAGAACGGGAAAACATTCCCGATCCGCTGGAGCCGGTTAGTAAATTTTTTAGGTATTTTTTTTTAAATTTACAGTTTTTACTTGAATGTTTAGTTTTTTTTGGTGAATTTTAAGCATGTTTATAGTTTTATGATTTTAGAATAAAATTAGAATTATAATGTGTTTATTTCCTTCGATTTGTGGGTTTGAATTCATGAATTTGTATGCATAAATCTGCAAAATCTGGAAAATAGATCCGTAGAAGATGAAGTTAAATTCCCGTCTCACGGTTTGATTTAAGAGAAACCGTGATTCCTCACGGTTTGGATACATTTTAAACCGTGAGCTTTACTTTTAACGGTCAAGATTTTAACCAAACCGTGAGCTCACGGTTAGATTCAAACCGTGAGCTCCACGTGGCTTAAATCTAACCGTTAAAAGTAGTGCTCACGGTTAGAAATGAATTGTAACCGTGAGACCTCACGGTTTCTATTATGTTTCAACGGTGAGAAGCTATTTTTTTTTTTTGCAGAATTTGTGATTTTTTGAATAAAATTAACTAATCAATTAATTCGCGCTTTGTGTTTATTTCTTTTTCTTTTGCAGCCTAGGTTTAATTGGTATAGGCCACGTATGCAAGGATTTCCGGGTGAAATAAATTGTTACCATCGAGACTATGTTATTCCGTCGATCATAGATTCGATTATGCGTATAGGCGGAGAAGGATTGGTTAGGCAATTCAGCGAGGTATCTCCTTTCGCCCGGTTATGCACGATGAGGAAGACCGGCAATGCGAAACGTGCCTTACACGAGCTGTTATCCCGAGAGCGATGGAGGGGCGACGAACATGAATTCGAAAGATTGTTTCATGTTGGGCTTGAAGAATTCTGCCTTGTCACCAGATTAATATTCGGTGAGTCGTCCTTTAATCCTCACGGTAACAACCACATCATCCCAATTACAAGCCTCTACCATACTTACTACGGCGGCAATGGAGTTAAGGCGAAAGTGAAACAATTGTGGAAGGATTTTACTGATGCGTCTCGAGTTATAGGGACGTCGGATCAATACTTGAAGGCCGCCAACATCCTTTGCTACTACTACTTGATATTGTGTAGAGACTACGATAGAAACGTTGATGATTGGGTGTGGACGTTGGCCGAGGACCTACAGCGGTGGGGGACTTTTTCATGGGGATCATGGGGGTTCCAAATAATGTGCCACCAGCTCGGAGTGGCAAAGAAGGACCCCAAAGAAATTGGAGGCAAAGGTACTTCTGTTACCTACCATTTATATGGTCCTGTCTGGGCGTTGTATTTTTGGGCATTCGAGGCCATTCCAAGTTTAGGGGAGAAGTGTGGTAGACGCTTGAACAACCACCAATATCCCCGACTAAAGCGATGGGAAATGGATGGCTCGACCGATGATTTTGTTGATTTTTTCAACAATCCAAGGGTACGTCATTAATTTTAATTAAATTTTAAATGAATAATATTCGTGAGGTTTAATTTCTTTAATCAATATGGGTGAATTAATTGAAATTGTTTTATTTTTTTATTTAATTTGATTAATTCTCGCATATATTCTAAGTCACACAGTTGAATTTTAAAAAAACCGTGAGATTAACGGTTAAAAATGAAAGAAACCGTGAGATCTCAACATCACGGTTTGATTATGGATTTGACCGTGAGGTCACGGTTAAATTTGAGATCAAACCGTGAGATGCACTCTCACGGTTCGAACTCAAATTTAACCGTGAGCTCACACGGTCAAATCCTTAATCAAACCGTGATAAAGCATGTATTTTTTTTTTTAATTGTTATATTTTTTTTTGCAGCTCCTAGTAAACCCCACGCTCGAACCCGATGCTGAGGAAATAACGTCGTTTTATTTTCTTAGTATTTTCGAGAATCCAGACCCATTGATGGTTCGATTTCAGACGATTACACGCCACTCGTGAAAGAAAGCGCCTCCAGCCCAGAGGCAATCGAGGGAAGCCAGAGGTATGGCAAGAGTGATCGATCGGCTGAGGTGTCGAGATGTTAGGGATGTAGTCCCCGGTCGTGGTCGCCAACCTCGTGCCACCAGGGCAAATTCTGATGGTGGACGTCCTCTCCAAGCCCAAAGGGCTCGTCCCAGCACGTCGAAGAGGCTGCGTGTCGATAATTCAGTCCTCGATCGGTCCCCGGGCCTCGTCTGTTGCGTGCATGGGCATCCGTGCCCCCGAGGATGTGATAACGACGCGTGGGCCGACAAGTTCATGGAGAAATTGGCCCAAGACCAGTCGGAGACCGGGGTGATGGCTCGTATAGCCAAGTCCATAGCCGAGCACCTCAAGGGGATCTTCGGGAAGTCGAGGAGTTCCTCGAGCCGTGGCTCTCAATCCCATCGTCGAGCACCGTCACATGCTAGCAACGTGCCCTCTGGAGGCCGGGCCTAGGGAGATCGAGACGATCAGGAAGCTCCCTACATTGACCAGAGGCCGCCTACCCCCCAGGCTGCTCCGGGTTTCGAGCATATGGTCGGCTTTGTTACGGAGCCGGTAGCACGGGAGCGATCAAGGACGCCTCCATTTCGAGAGGCTGAGGTCCACGACGAGGAGTCTTCGCACTCGTCTTATTATCGGGAGTTTGAGAATATGCCACTAGATGATTGGGTGCATCCCGTGCTGCAGCATGTGCAGCCTCATCCTCAGTCGATTCCTTTTCCGGAGATGCGGCAGAGGAATGCCGGTGAGTACAGTGATGCCGACTCTGACGTGGCAGGAGAGACGCCTATGCGTCGCACTCGTGTTGGGCAACGGGATGTAAGGCCATCTGCTGCTTTACAGAGCCCATTTGTGCCGAATATCATCACACCGTACTCCGGCTCGTCGATCAAGGAGATGTATTGGATATTCAGAGCAAGCGGGCCAGAATGTGTCGTCTGGAACCAGCAGGACCCGCCACATAAGATGACGCAGGAATTGTTCAATCAGATTGAACACCCCGACGTCATGTTCAGCGCCGAGGTACCTCACACATCCTTATTTTGTGTTTTTATTATTTTTGATAAATTGTTGCTACTGGTATTTTTGATAAATTGTTGCTACTGGTATCATGAACAGCGTCATGTTCAGCGCCGAGGTATTATGTTTTCATAATAATTTGTGGATTTTAGATAATGGAGCTCTATGTGCTTTACTGGTGGAGTCGACTTCAAGACGGACTGTCTTTGTGTCCGTCTCTGAATGTGAGTCGGACCGTTCTGCTTGGAATGGGCGTTTATGTGAGTTTTCTTTGACATATTCAATGAATAATAATTTTATTTATTCATTTTTTTGTGTATTCTCAAACTGTTAGTATATCATTTGACAGTACGATCTGAGGACAGCACTGATGGATTTTCACAGTGGAAATCCTACGGCAATGGCGAAGTCGAAGCTGAAGTATCGTGATTACCAGCTGCCAAATGATCTCGGTAACTGCTTTCACGACATCGGGTCGTACGATCATTGGATGAACGCAACTAGTGTAAGTTCTTTCATTTTAACTTTATGTTTTGAGTACGTATTATTATTAGTGCTTTATACATAAGTTTAGTCGAGTCCTCGCTTCATGTATGCAGTTTGTGTTTGTTTGCCACGTAACCGGAGACCACTGGGTTATCTGCCGGGTACTGACAGATACGTGGACGATGGAGGTATACGACTCGCTGCTACATACGATGCCTAGTGCAGCCGACAGATTCACCCGGAAGGTGCAGCTCTATCCGATCATGAAATTGTGGCCCAGAGTATTACAACAAGTTGGGTATTGGGATCAACATCCGTCACTGCAGAAGCAAACTGATTTCCTGGAGGTTGTTTGGGTTCCCCTTGAGCAACAGTACATACAGAAGGACGGTGTTTCATGCGCCCCCCTCGCTTGTATGTACATCGATCGTATCTTCGCCTTGAAGAAGCCACGCCTTCAGAGGATTGGTGTGAAGTATCTTTCCGGGTTTCGCCTGAGGTAGGGAAACGGATATTCTCCCTGTCACAACGTAGTGTAGATTTAGATTAGATTAGGTAGAATTTTTCAATTAACATTTCATCTAAAATATATTTATATCAATTGAAATACAATTTTTCGGGTATAGTGACGGTCTATTTATACAAAGGGTTAGGGTTCACGGTCACAGTGTTAACGGATAAAATATGACCTCACGGTTTATTTAAGATAAAATGGCTAAAAAAATATAATAAAAAATGCAACCATAATAACGGTTTATTTGATTTTTAACTGTGAGCTCACGGTTAAGAATCAAAGAAACCGTGAGTGCTCACGGTTTATTTGATTTTTAACCGTGAGCCCACGGTTAAGAATCAAATAAACCGTGAGTGCTCACGGTAAATTGTATTTTCTAATTTTGAAATTAATTATATTTAACGGTTCACGGTTACATTTGACAAGGTTACAAATCAAAGAAACCGTTAATTTCCATAAATAAAATCCAACCGTTAATTCAGCAGCATTTGAAGTCATGAAACTAGTGCGTGGAACAAGGCACTTGTTACGCGCCCACCGATGCAAGCCGATGTCACACAGCCTCTGGTATATCCCACCACCTTCCACACTCATGTCCATCAAGGCTTTCATGTATTCTTCAAATTTAGCATCCGAGTGTGCATATGCTGCAGCTTCGAATATGCCTAGTGCGCCCCTCCGAAATCCAACAAGATTTTTCATCAGATGATGAAAGCAAAGACCATGATGCGCTTGTGGGAAGACATTCCTAATGGCGTTTGCGATGCTGATATGGCCATCGGAGACTATCAGAAGGTCTTCAGGTGCTCTCGTGCTTCCTCAGCCATATCTTGGGCGACATCATCATCCTCAACCCTATCTTCCTCGTCTTCATCAATCCTTTCTTCATCCGAATGTAGAGCCTCCGACCTCGGCTCCACGATATTCACACCTGTATATACCCTAGAACCGTGTGTCCTAGGAGTGCTCTGGGCGATTCCCTTATCTTTGTTGACGACGAAAACAGTTGCCTTAGTGTTCTGCTTCACAATCAATCTCAACAAATCAGTGTCGGTCCTCAAAATGACCTTACTCTTCCCGTCCTCGGTATCACTCTAATAGTACAACAAATAATCAGATTCTTCACCTAGTTGTTCACGAATCGCTTGTAATAGATTCGAATATGTAATTTCGGTCGATGCCATATGCATCAAAACACGATCGCCCCCTACATAAGTGGTTCGCTCAAAATGCCCACTGTGACGAATAAATAATTTCACCCGAGACATAGCTGCAGAAAAAACGAAGAAAAAAATCAAATAAATAAAAGAAAAGCAAAAAAATTACAATGTAACGGTTTCAACCTCTCTCACGGTTGAATGATGACGGTTAAAGCAATTACTTAACCGTTAAAAGTAAGTTTCCACAGTTAGATAATGCTTTTAACCGTGACCCTCACGGTTAAATAATTATTTAAACCGTGAGTCTCACGGTTAAATAGTCTTTTTAACCGTCAGTTTCACGGTTAAATTATGGTTTTAACCGTGAGTATCACGTTAAATAATTGTTCCGCCGTGGATATTTGTTTAAAACCGATAAATAATTTTAATAAATCTAAAATTCCTTAATTTAATCTTAATCACTATAATATCTAACAGTCTAAACCTATTAATGGAGTAATTACTTTAATATTAACGATAAATACATTATAAACATATATTCTAACCACTATTCATATAAATTAAGTAAATAAAACATGATTTTCTACAAAAAAAAAAGTCAATAAAAACTATATTTCAAATTCATACGATTTTTCCCTATTTTACACAATAAAAACATCAAAAAAAGAAAAATAAACCGAGCATACCTTTACTATAATGAAAATATCTTCAACAATGCGCCAAATACCCACAATATCTTCAAAAAATCACCAAAATCGGAGGCAAAATTTACCAAAATCGCAGGTAAAATTGAGGACCTTCTTCTTTTTACAGTGCGAATGTCACGATTTGTTTGAATTTTGTTGTTGTTGAAGAAATATTGTTCACTTTTACTGTTATTTCAATTAATGAAATGTAACTTTTGCTCATTTGGTTGTTGATGAATAAATAAATTTCAGAATTTATTTAATTTTTTTTAATTAACTCACGGTTAAAATGGGATCCTCACGGTTTAAATTTCAATTTAACCGTGAGATTAGAGTAGCCGTGAGTCACACTTACTTTTTAAGGGTAACTTTGTCTTTTCATTTGATTTTGGGTATCAAACTTATACTTTTAAAGTGGTGGGTATAAAACTTATATAGTTATTTCTTTTGGGTATATATAACCATTTACACTTAAATTAAATGGCTTCCACTACTATAATTGGGGTGGTTGGTGGAAATTGTTGGCCCTGCTTTAATGTGTTCGTTAGTTGCTTCTTGGTTAGAGCAATAAAATTTTGTATGCTAGTATTAGATTTTGCTATTTATTACTCCAATTCATACACATTTTGTGTGTATTTAATTACTACCTTCATCCCATCATATTATAGCTCATTTGTTTAGAATATTTCGGCACGGGTTTCCGCCGAAACCTAGTACGAATTTTAAAATATAACTTTGAAGTATATTTAAAAAAATACTTCAAAATTATATTTTAAAACTCGTATTAGGTTTCGGTGGAAACGCGTGCCGAAATGTTCAAAACAAATAAGTTCTAATATGATGGGATGGAGGTAGTATATTTTAAAATATATGAATAGTATAAAATGGTTTGAGAGCAACTGTTCTGTATTACTCTTTCCGTCCCGTTCTATTTGGCATATTTCTTGAATATATGTAAAGTATAAAATATAAATATGGATCAAATGAGATGAGATGGAGTGAGTAATATTTTTTTATATTAATATATAGTAGTATTTAATTGTCAAAATTATTATGTTTTTTTAATGTTGAGAATAAACACATGCAGATAAAGAGGGTGGGGTTTGAGAAGAAATTATAAAAGTGAATTATTGTAATGGTGGACTGTGACACCGCCCACCCACTAATTTCATAATGTCTCGTTTACTTTCTCACTCCCTTTTCATTTATTATGATTTTATTAGGTTGGTATTTTCTTCAAAGCATATAATGTTGACAAATAGTAGTAGTACTAATATTAGATTTGTGACCTAATTTTTTTTATAGTACTACTAATTAACGAAGCCATTCAAATATTCAACGTATCTACTAAAAATAAACCAAAACCAATTGTGATTTATCATTATTTACGCAAATATGAAGTATATATTATTATATTTGACGTATTTATATTAGGCTCAATTATTAAATTTTTATTTTCCAAAGTTAGCGCGATCTTAGGCTGACTTTCTCTTGATTGGCTCAACATCATTGTCGGTCCGTTACTTTGAATTTTTCCAAATATATATTTCTCGTTTGTCTTGAGTAAAGTGGAAGTATCATTTCTTTTTTAATTTCCTGTTGACCAACTCTAGATTTTATTTAGTATAATCTAAATATTGTGGGCCAACTTAAGGAAATTAAATCCTCGGATACTCTATTTTATCCCATGCTCCATTGCATGGGGTATGTATATGATTCGAGTGCCTATAAAATCGTACGGCAAAGTGATTTTTCGCTATTTTGTTCAGAGATTTACGATGATTTGTTGAATCGAGAAAGTGTTAAAATTGCAATTAGCTCAAATTAGGAATTCCCTTTTATACCCCTTTTGTGTGTATAACACGCGCACATACACATATACTATGATTTTTTTTTTTAATTTTTTTTCTTCATAGAAAACCTTTTTCTTGGAAACTTTTAATGCAATCGTCGAACATTTGGTCCAGCGTTTTTAAAGGAGGAAGCCCCAGCTTCATTATTTTGCTGCTGTCCATACTATGTGGAATATAATCTCCTTTCTGACTGCTACACCTAAAAAAAACAAATTAAAAAAAAAAAGATTAATAAAATTCATTATTTGGGGCGAGTTGGGCTCTATATGGCCCAATGGGCTCATGTAAGCCCAATTGGAAGATGAATTGGGCATAGGATATTTAGAGTTAAGACTTACTTATTCTCGTAAGGATAAGAAGGGTATTTGGGCTTCAACATTTGGATAATCTCGGACCAGTGGGCCACAGAGCTTGAGCATATGAATCTTCCAGAAGCTTCGGTTTCTTCCATGGCTAAAATATGTGCATTCACAGCATCTTCTATGTGCACGAAACCTACTCTCGTGTTTGGATATTCCCCTCTCACTCCTTAACATTGTAAAATTAATTGAAATATTTAAAATTAAAAAAAATAAGGTTATAAGTGAAATTAATGTAAAATGATCCAACCTTTTATAAGGGCCAATATAAGCAGCATGGAGCTAGTGGGTTGAGGAGAAAGCAATGGGCCCACTACGAACGATGGGTTCACCGCCACTAAATCCAGCCCATTTTCTTCAGCAAAAGCCCACGCCTCCTTTTCTGCTACAGTTTTTGCATAACCATACCACAGCTGCAAAATAATAGAAACGTTTCGTTATAAAATAATAGAAACGTGTCAAGTAGAATGAGACGGAGGGAGTACGTTGTGAGATTTGCAATATTCGGGATCGCTCCAGTGAGATTCATTCAACGGCGACGATTCTTCGGCGTCGAATCTGTATCTGATCGAAGAGCAAGAAGAGGTTAAGACAACCCTTTTCACACTGCTTGCTTTCTTGCATGATTTTAGCACGTTTAATGTTCCCTTTATGCATGGATCAATCAAATTTTCCTGCATTATATAAAGACACAAAATTTTTATGTTTTGGTATAGTTAAAAAAGTCTACATGTCGATTTGTGAGAACTTGCCTTCACATTATCGTCGTACGGAACGAGCACCGGAGATGCCACGTGGAAGACCCCCTCCGCCCCCTCCACGGCGGCGTCGAAGCTCCCTTCCTCCATTAAATCAGCCCTCATAATCTCGAGCCTTTCTTTAGCTCCATTCAGCTCTAGGAGATATCCTACTTTCTCTATGTTTTCTGATAATATAAAAATAAAAATCAAGAATTATATGAATGAATTGGCAATTAATTAAAATTAATATACTCCGTGATATACGTCCTTATAATCTTTCGACACTCATTTCATTATGCCGAAAAATATAAAATTTAGGTCCTACTTGACATAGGACCTAAACTTTATAGTAACATTTTCTTTTTGATGTATTAAAATTCGTGTCGAAAGATTCTAAGCACGTATATTACGGACATAGGGAGATTTGTACCTGGATCTCGAGCCGTAGTTCTTACGGTATGACCCTTTTCGAGAAGAGACTTGATCAAGTAAGCTGCGATAAGTCCAGTTCCACCCGTTACACAGTAAAGCGGCATCTTCACCTCAATACATTTGCATAATAATTAAAACTCATGATTTATAGGAGTTTTTGCTGTTTATTAAATTAAATTAAGTTTCATTTTCTTTCATAAAGCACAATTATCATGATAAAGTTTAGTAGATATTAGCAAAGTTAATTTTTGGTGTGAGTTTGGTAACAAGTGGGCAAATGTGATGCTTCACGTGCAGTGCTTAATTTTCACTTAGAGCTTCTAGAATTTTTTTAATTGATTTTTATCTATTAAAAAACAAAAGACAAATATTTGGAATTAATGTTGTGCATGAATTATTAGTAGGATTAATTGTGGGAAACAACATTATATACTTAGATTTGTAATTTTACATAGATTTATAATTGTGGAAAATTTATAAGTATATTATTGATGACTTATTACATGCTAAATGAAATTTCTAAATTTATTATGATCAATAAAAACTCTAGCGATGTGAGACCATTCGGCATAATGTAGTATTCAATTCCACTTGTACCATATGTTAGCTCACCGCTACTAGTCTTTTCATATTTAATATAATAAGTAAATAAAAAATAATTTGTACTATGTTTTTATTGCTTTTCAAAACTTTCTAAGGTATTTTTTTTGTTTCGTCAAATAATTGCAAATTAGTTTTACCTGCAAGTGTACCAAATTATGGATAAGTACATAGAGATTGAAGGGAAAAAAAGTCCAAAATACAGTGGCTTGATGGAAATGCAAAAAGTTATTACTAAAAAAATCCTAGGTGATTTTAAAAAGAAATAAATAAAAATACTGGATAATATTTAAACGTTATATACCAAAAAAGTATAACAATTCGCTACGTAAAGTTATTAACCACTGAGTATTACTTTATTGCCATCATTTATTTTCATAAGGCCCAAAAGTCAGAACCAGTTCGAATAAGGATGGAAATACTATATTATTGAGGTTGTGTGAACTATGATTGGATTGTTAAAAATTGCTATAATAAATTTTAGAAATAATACACTCTAGTTTTGGATATATGATATTTTAGCTAATAAAATTGAAATTAAATACTACTAATAAATAATTATAAGTTTTAATGGATAAGTGAACTCTAAAAGAAAACTATAAAATTAAATTAAAATTATTTAAAGAAATTGATATTTGTGATACTTGAGAGCAGAAAAAAAAAAAGACAAATCGCACTTCAAAATATTATACTATAAATAAAGCCCCTACCTTTTGTTGATGAATAAATCACTATTTCACTACTTAGACCACACATTCGAACATAAAGCTACAACGTTTGTAGTCATAGGAAACAATACCTAAAAAATAATACTAACAAACATATCAAATTTTAGTAAAAAAACAAAAATGTACAAGTCGGAGTCTTTTTCCAGTGAAAAACTAATTTTAAGAATATATAATATTCTAACAAGAAATTGACCATAAATACACACAACCAAACTCCAAATAACAAAAATAAGTATTCTTTACTATCCGAACTAACAAATTTTCGATAACACTCTATAAATGTCCTTCTCCACCACCAAACCCAAACCACCCCAAAACCACCACCTCTCCCCCTCCCCCTCCTCCACCGCCGCCTCCGCCGCCGCCATGGCCGAGCCACCGCTGCCGGACTTCTCCCAGTCGGTGAAGCTCAAGTACGTGAAGCTCGGCTACCAATACCTCGTGAACAACTTCCTCGTCTTCCTCCTCATACCTGTAATAATGGCTCTCTCCATTGAAGTCCTTCGCACCAGCCCAGAAGAAATCCTCAAGCTCTATGATTCCATGCATTTCACCTCACTCCACTTACTGTGCACCCTCTTCCTCATCATCTACACCTTCACCTTCTTCCTCATGTCGCGCCCCCGCCCCATCTACCTCGTCGACTACGCTCTCTTCAAGCCGCCGCGGAGCTTCCGCGTCTCCTTCGGCGGCTTCATAGAGCACGCGAGGATCGTCCTCGCCGACGAGCCGAAGAGCGTGCACTTCCAGATGAAGATCCTGCAGCGCTCCGGCCTCGGCGAGGAGACGTCGATCCCGCCGGCGATGCATTTCATTCCGCCGCGCCCCACCATGCAGCTGGCGAGGGAGGAGGCGGAGCAGGTCATCTTCTCCGCCATGGATTCTCTCTTCGAGAAGACTGGACTCAAGCCTAAGGACGTGGATATTCTGGTGCTGAACTGCAGCTTGTTTTCTCCGACGCCGTCGCTGACGGCGATGGTGATAAACAAGTACAAAATGAGGAGTAATATCAGAAGCTTTAACCTCTCTGGCATGGGCTGCAGCGCCGGCTTGATCTCCGTCGACTTAGCGAAGGATCTCCTCCAACGCTACCCGAACTCCAACGCCGTCGTCATCAGCACCGAGATCCTCACCCCGAACAGCTACCTCGGGAAGGAGAGAGCCATGCTCCTCCCCAACTGCCTCTTCCGCATGGGCGGCGCCGCCATCCTGTTATCCAACCGCCGCGCCGACCGCCGCCGCGCAAAGTACCGCCTCGCGCACGTGGTCAGGACCCACAAGGGCGCCGACGACCGCGCCTACGGCTGCGTGTCGCAAGAAGAAGACGACGAAGGCCACGTCGGAATCAAGCTCAACATCGACCTCATGACGATCGCCGGCGAAGCTCTGAAGTCGAACATCACCACCATCGGCCCCCTCGTCCTCCCGGCGTCGGAGCAGCTCCTCTTCGCCTTCTCCCTCATCGGGAGAAAATTCTTCAACTCCAAATGGAAGCCCTACATCCCTGATTTCAAGCAGGCGTTCGAGCACTTCTGCATCCACGCCGGCGGTAGGGCGGTGATCGACGAGCTGCAGAAGAGCCTCAGCCTCACCAACGAGCAAGTGGAAGCTTCTAGAATGACTCTGCATAGGTTCGGGAACACCTCTTCCTCTTCCTTATGGTACGAGTTAAGCTACATAGAATCGAAAGGGAGGATGAAGAAAGGCGATAGGGTGTGGCAGATTGCATTCGGGAGTGGATTTAAGTGCAACAGCGCCGTTTGGAAATGTAACCGGACGATCAAGTCGCCGGTCGACGGGCCGTGGGCCGACTGCATCGATAAATATCCGGTTCATATTCCGGAAATCATTAAGCTTTAAGTAAAATTAATTTAGTATTAAAAAAATAATTAGTCTATTTAATTGTGCTAAGTTTGGTTTAATTCAAATTTGATTATTGATGTATTATGATTTATTATTGTATGATTTTGTTGAAAGTACACGGCACTCTCGTGTTATGTTATCCTACTAGTTCATTTCTTATTAAAAAAGGGGAGGTGATAGTATTTAATAGTATCACAAAATTGAGATGTGTTGTCACGTTATTGTCAATGTGTAGTCTGACTAGTTTATGAGCTTTAAATGGATATGTAACTACGCAAACCTAACACTCTGCAGCTTGTGTCAGTATCAAAATATGGGGCTCAACGTTAGGTTTTCTCCAATTAATTTGTTTTTTTTTATCATATACTATATTGTCTATATATTTTGTGTGCCTACACTTTTAATGCACACTACGTTAATATTAATACCATGTCGCTCTATCCATACGAGAATATTAGTTGATCGCAACCAACTATTAATATCATGTCATTCTTTTTCCATGTGTACAATTATTCCAATATTGCGCAACATTTTCTATCTCGCACATGTTAGATGATTCAGATCTTCTATTACAATTTTATATGACATTGACTTTAGAGTTGTAAATTTGGCCCGGAAAAGCCCGGCCTGACTGGTAGTCTCGGTCCACCCGTAGTTTGGGCGGTTTGGGCTACGACGTTTGAAGCCAGTTGAAATTACCTGACCCAAGACACTCAAAAGCCCGATGTGCTCGGGTGGCCTGATCGGCACAATTATTTTTACACTATAATTTTTTCAGGCGGCTTGTTTGGGCATTGATTTTCATGGCCTGATGGAATTTTGGGCTGGCCCGAGCATCTGACAGCTCTAATTGTCACGTCTCCATGATAGGGATCCGAATCCCATGCCAGACTATAATTTTTTTTAAAATATTAAATTTTATTCGTGAAAATTCACGAATTTGTATAGTTCGAAATATAGTCGTGTTTCGGATAAATAATTAAATAACGAGACATTACGCGATAGAGGATCCGAAGAACCAGAAATTAAATATGGAGCGCATTGTGCAGTTGGAGTAGTGTAAGCATTAGATGCTGAGTAGGGAGTAGTTCTACCGCTGCCGAGTTCATTACTATCCTCCTCTCTGTCATCTCCTACCGAGTCACCTCGTTCTCTGCCGACAGTACCTAATTTAAAACAAATGCATTTATACCTATTTACCCATTGCTACTTCTATATATTATTGCAATTCATGTTATCATGGAAAAATAATTTTCATATGAACCTTTTGATGATTCGAATTCTTCCGCAATAAATATAAATCATAATGATTTATAAAAATAGGTGAAGATCTGTAAATGCAAATGTATTATCCACAGCTATTATGTTTTTTTTTTTTTTTTCCTCCTAAGAAAAATCTACAGAAGTTTTTGGGGTTCGTTGCTCATGAGCAGATGTTGTAAGTGTCTCAAAATATATACTACTAAAAAAAGGTATCTAAAAAAAAATAAAAAATGTTGTAATGTGTTATTATTACTACAGTATATATATACTGAGTGTTTGACCATTTATGTTCTTCATGTATACCGATAATAATGTGAGCCTTGAAAAAATAAATGATGTCTATCTCCAAAATATCAAATTAATACAAACGTGTCTGAATATTGAAAGAAACGTTACACCCCGGCAGATTTATATGCAATTCTGGGAAAAAAAATATAATGTCACACCAGTCAAAATTTCTTCACAAAATCAGAAAATCTATTTTTTGAGCGAAAATATGGTAGGCCCAAACCAAAGAAGAAGTAATAAAGGATTCAAAGTAGATTGTGTAATGGATTCCTTCAAAAAAAAAAAAAAAAAAAAGTCTTTCTAGAAAATTCTTTACTATTTGACCATATATACAACAAAATTCAATAGAAAAAGATTAATGGGCCTCCCCTAAAAAAAAAGTTAATGGGCCTGGCATAAGTAGTTAGGCATAGTCTCAAAGTTGACTAAGTTATTGTCTTTTTTTAAAGGCCCTTTAAGAAAAACTCAGTTCTAAAAAGAGCTCAGTACCCCATTATATATACTGTCTCCGTCCCCTTCTACTTGAGCCTGATAGAGTGAGCACGGATATTAAGATAGTAATAATACTTTGTCAATTATAATTATTAAATTATTTTATTAAATTTTGAAAAATAGAAAATTGGAATAAATTTATATTTCGAAACTTAAAAACACTGTAATGAAATAAAAATTCTTAATTATGCCATTAAAAGTCTCTTAATTACACTACTAATTGAGCCTAATTATTTATATTTTAGAAAATGACTCAAGTAGAATGGGACGGCCCAAACTGGAAATTGGCTCAAGTAGAAGGGGACGGAGGGAGTAGTTCTTTAAGCAGTGATGATTCTAATCAATTTTTTAGAAGAAAGAAGTAACATGTATGATTCCATGCATTTCACTTCACTCCACTTACTGTGCACCTTCTTACTCATCGTCTACCTCTTCGAAAAATGGCGGCCGCGCCATGTCTACTTCGTCGACTACGGCCTCTTCAAGCCGCCGCGATGCTTCCACGCCTCCTGCGCCGCCTGCTTGGAGCACGGCCGGATCGTGCTGGCCGCCGATCCCAAGAGCGTCCGCTTCCAGTGGAAGATTCTAGAACGTTCCGGCCTCGGCGAGGAAATTGCCATCCCGCCGGCGATGCACTACATCCCTCCGGCGCCGGATTTCGCGCGAGCGAAGGAAGAAGCCGAGCTCGTCGTGTTCTCCGCCATGTACGCTCTCTTCGAGAAGACGAAACTCAACCCCGGAGACGTCGATGTCTTGATCTCGAACTGCGGCTTGTATTCTCCGGCGCCGTCCATGACGGCGATGGTGATCAACAAGTATAGAAATGAGGAGCGATGTCAAGAGCAACGATCTCTCCGGCATGGGCTGCAGCGCCGGTTTGATCGTCGATTTAGCCAAGAATCTCCTTAAATGTTACCCCAACTCTAATGCTGTAATAATCAGCACCGAAATCCTCACTCCCTTCTGCTATTTGGGGAAGGAAAGGTCCATGCTCCTCCCCAACGTCTTATTCAGGATGGGCGGCGCCGCCGCGCAAAGTACCGGCTGGTTCACGTGGTGAGGACGCACAGAGGCGCCGATGATAAATCGTACGGATGCGTATCGCAGGAAGAAGATTCGGAAGGGATCGTCGGAGTCCGGCTGAATCAAGATCTCGTGGCAGTCGCCGGAAAAACTCTGAAATCGAATATAATCGCGATCGGCCCTCTAATTCTTCCGGCGTCGGAGAAATTTATGTTCGCTCTCTCCCTCATCGGAAGAAGAATCAACAAATCGAAATGGAAGCCTTATATCCCGGATTTTTACTTATTTATAAATAAATAATTTATGAAAACGTAGTTGTTATAGGGGTTACGACGCATTTGCGATTTACTTAAAACTTCAAATTAAACAATATATAAAAAAAATCAAATTATTTAAATTGCTAATAAAAGTCACATCAAACCTGCTTAATCTTCTTCAATTAATAATTGGAGCTAATATGAATATTCAAATTTGGTACTATAAAAATAAATCAATAGTTTCTTCACCTAAAGTGCATCTAACCAAACATAATAAATTTGCCTTAAGAATTCTTACTAGGGGGATAAAAATTATTTTCGTCATTTACATATGAAAATCATGTCTGTATTACGAAAAAGAAAAGATCTTAGTATTTAAAGCATGTACTACCTCCATCCCATTACATTAGTCACATTCACTATTTGGCACGTTTTTCCACCGAAACTTAGTACGGATTTTAAAATATAATTTTGTAGTATCATTTTTTTTACGGGATACTATGACATTCATAGTATCCCGTAAAAAAAATAATACTACAAAATTTTATTTTAAAACTCGTAATAGGTTTCGGTGGAAATACGTGCATAAAGTAAATGTGACTAATGTAATGGAATGGAAGTAGTATTTAATAGCCAACTAACTACAATAGAGAATCAATTTTACTAAATAAATTATTAAATCTTGGTAGCTGCAATTACTGGTTAAGCGTCTCTTCAAATGTTTAATTAAATCGATACTGGTCATGTGAAAATTATGTACGGATAGATATAAATTGGAGGTCCTGTGTCTTTCTTTTTTTATAAAAAAAATTAACCATGGTCACACATATTCCACTATACATACTTTTTACTTTTTTTTCTTCTTTATTCTTGTAATAATCATATATTATCTCCGTCTCATATAATTATGTACGTATTCCGTTTTAGTCCGTCTCACGAATTATATATATTTCTTAAAATAAAAATAACTTTATATCACTTCTACCTATCACTTCATACTTTATTTGAATAAAGTGAAGCTTTGACCCAATTAGAGCCCAAATTATATCACTTCACCCATTCACTTCACACTTTTTATATCACTTCACCCCTTCACTTCACACTTTTCAAACATTGCATTGGTTATCGTTTCTACAGTATACGTACATAATTATGTGAGAAGGAGGTAGTATAGTAGAACATATACTAATCTCTTTAAACAATGGCCAGTGATTCAGCATTCCCACATGTGAGATTAATGAAGCCAAAGCCATTCAACAAGTAAGAATAACAACTATAAGAGATCAAATACATATATAAAAGATATTCAGAAACTAACATAGGAATTACACAGAGATAAATTGAGATAGATCATTATCAATATATTAAGTCAACATGAGAGAGAATGCATGCAGTTCAAGAAAACTAAATACCCAGGAATGGATCCTTAAAGATACCAACTACAGAGTACTTAATAATTAAGCAAGCATACAAAAAAACTAGTCTCCTCCCTTAATCACCTCTATCAACAAGGAACAAGAACTAATTAAGCAAGCATCCAAAAGAACTACTTTACTCTCCTCCCTTAATCACACTGTTAACAAGGAACAAGAATCGTAAATATTAGCAAATTTGATAAACAAATAATCGATTAGCAAGTTATGAGAAAAACTTACATTCAATCCACTAGTACCAACTATGAACCAAGTCGTCATCCCCGCTGCAAAACAAAAGAGATATATTTACATATAGATTCAAAAACCCAAAAAAAAAAAGATTAAGAACCCAAGCAGGCAAATTATCCCCATATCTATAAACATGAGATAAAACTATAACAACTCAGCTCAAGCATAACATAACATAACATGCATTGCTCTCTAATTTAAATAATTCTGATGAAAATGGAAAAGCAAAGCAACAGATGATTACCTGTTATTTTTAGCATTGTCATCGTGTCTCAAGTCTTCGATCATCGACTGACATACTTTAGAAAACGGTGACATATCCACATTATACACATCAAACTTAAATTTCAGATTAGATACATTCGCCTCGAGCGCCTTCACAGCAGGCTCCAACTCATCTGCATTCACAACATGCTGGGGCTCCGGACAAAAAACATCCGAATCAACTTTGAGAATGTCAACATCAAAAGCAATATCGCCATTTGATGAGGATGAATCCTTCAACGTAAGTGCATCGACACCATCCTCCAACATTGACATAGCATCAGAATTGGATCTGCATATTTCATTGACAAATCTTAACAAGCAAAGTAAATTAAAGTTAATTTATTTATAAATTCAAAGACCAACAACAAAAAAAGAAGTATATTACCCATCACCGTATAACATCTTAT
This sequence comes from Mentha longifolia, assembly GCA_001642375.2. Lineage (NCBI taxonomy): Eukaryota > Viridiplantae > Streptophyta > Magnoliopsida > Lamiales > Lamiaceae > Mentha > Mentha longifolia. Next base: position 28,350,532 of record CM038121.1, read on the forward strand.
GAAAGGCAGCTTTTGAGATAGCATCCTGTAAGTTTTAATCCAAGAAAAAAGAACAACATCCATCATCATTTTTTTTGTATTATTATTGTATTAATCCAACACAAAAATCATATCATATCATCCAGCAGAAAAAGGAGAGAAATATTAATTAATTGTGCCTAACTAACCTTAGCTCGTTCTCTTTGCTTATCAGTCAAACGATCCCAATACACCGCAATGCATTTCGGAACATCGTAAATAATCATAGGTGTCACCCAAAAGTTGTCTTCTTCCTTCTTTTTGAATTCTTCAAATTCATTTTCAGTGACACCGGCAGTTTTGACGACTGAACGACAACAATTAGCACAAATTTAATTTGTGAATAATAATAATAATAATAATAATAAAAAAAAACTATTGGTAATTACCATACTCGGCCACCCAATATGTTCCTTGTTCATGTGCCATGACTCCGGCTCCGACGAGATAAATAATATGGCCAAAATCAATCATAAAGTAACGAGAAAGACGAGGATAGCATTGTATCGGTTTAATTACTTTGCCGTAGATTAAACAGGGAGTGTCAGATAAAGAAAAAAAACCAGGCTTATCGTGTTTCAAACAAGAAATACAATCCAGAAACAAAATATATGGTTTATTCACATTCATTGCAGCGTAGTGGATAGATGATGTCGCATCCATTGCAGAGAGAGGCGGGGGGCTAGGTTATCGGAAGATAAGGGTTAGCGAGAAAGGATGAAGGGCGGAGGGGCAGTCACATAGTCGACAATAAGCCCTAGTTTGCTGCTGCTTTTCGGGCCGATAAATCGAGATTTCAAAATAATATAAGGGCCAAATCTATAAATGCCCATTTTAAAAATCTATCTTCAAAATATGCCCTATTTCAAAACACATCTTTAAAAAATGTCCATTTTACTAAAATATAATAAAAAATGGGCCCCACTTACACCAAATATCACAAACATATCATTTATTAATGGGTCTCAATTATTTGTCAATTATGATGTTGTTGACCATAATAAAAATAATAATAATAATTATTATTATAATTATTAAAATACTTAAGAGCAACCCTAATAACTCCCCCAAGCCCCCCAGCTCCAACATAGGTTAATAGCGCTCCATATGTGATTAATAGCGCTCGATAATAGTAAATAGCGCTCGACGGAAGGTGTAAAGCGCTCTACAATTTGAAGAAGTTTCTTTTTTAAAAAAAATATATTGTTGAAAAGCGCTCGGTGATTGACGAATAGCGCCCGATGATGTTTGTATAGCGCTCGATAATTTAAGAAAAGCTCTCGATGATTATTAAAAAGCGCTCGGTAATATCTTGGAGAAAAGCGCTCATAAATGTCCGAGCTCCCGAAAATTTTTGCGGATAAAGACAAAGGAAAAGGACAAAATAGGGAAAAGGACAAACAAAAAAAGACAAAAGAGTGTTGAAACCGAGATTTCTAAATTCGAGAGTGGGACCCACTTTTAATATATTTAAAGAAAAGTGGACATTTTGTGAATGTGTATTTTGGAAGTGGGTATTTTTTAGATATGTATTTTAATAATGAGCATTTTTACATATTAACAGATAATATATTGCTCCAATAGATCTCGGGCCAACAAATTAAAATGATGTTGGGCCACGTTGATATTTTATGATAGGATTTAAATAAATACCCTCTATTTGTTAGTCCATTCTTTATTTTATTTTTCTTAAATTTAAATGGAATCAAGTTTTAAAATCTTTATATAAAAACAATTTTCTGATTGTTTCTAATTTTGGATATGAGATCTCGATTTCATTTTTGATATATATATATATATATATATATATATATATTGACTAACTATTCTTGGTTGACACTAATTTACATTTGGCCGACAAAGAAAACAATTTAAAGGCTAGTCTAAAAAATGAAATGAGAGCAAAGAAGACTTAAGAAGACTAAGCTACAACAATGCTACAATGATCGTGGCCAAAAATTCAAAAAGTAAAAAACTTTTTGACAAAGATGATAATAACGATAAAAATTTTGTCATTGCATTCGTCATCATCTTCTAGAAATCTCTGTGAGTTTCTGGAATTTCTTCATCATAGTCTGTATTACTGTCTTGATGTCCAAACACTTCGTCAGTATTGATGATGTGTTCGTCGTCTTCTAATTTTTCACCTTCACCACTGAATGGTAAAAACATCTTCCAATTTTCTGTCCCAAAAATCTGGGTGAAATGTCCTTCTCCAAGGAGTTTATAATGGGTCCAAAAATATACTTCGAAACCCATATTTTGCTGATAGTACTTGTACATTTCGGAATTTTCCACTTCTTTGAAATCAAATGTTACAGAATCTTTATTTCTTAGAATGTCTTTTTCTTCCATAAATATCCTCTTTCTCGATGGCACGTAAGAACCATTGATAACTTGTGGAAGGGAGGATATAATTTTACAGAAGACTTTGCCTTTTAGGGACTTTGATGCCATGTTTCCTCCAATAAGCAAGAATTTTTCTCCGAGTTTCTCCAGAATTTCTTCAATTTTTGAGTCTTCTTCTTCGAGGCGAAACTCAAAATAATCCACCATGCCATTGTGATAAAATTTTAAAATATTCTCACAGCTCATGTTGGTTAAATTTAAGTCTATTTGGAGTTTGAAAAGGCCTGGGATTCTTCCGTCTGACATTTTTGGAACTTCTTGAGGATCACAGAAAAAATTTGGTTTTTGAATAACCTTTACTCCTTCGACTCTAGTTTCTTCAAAAATAATTTTTATTATTTCCTTTTGAAGATTTTCCAAATCTTTTATCATCCCTTCTGAGGCTTTTGTTAAAATTATTTGATCTAACTCAGGAACTCTATCAAATAGCGGTTTTAAGACTTCTTGATAAGGGAGATCAAGCATTCTTGCCTTGAAGTTTTCAAATTTTCTTTGAGGGAACGAATCTTCTTTATCTTTTAAATTTTTAATCTCAGTGTTCAGAGAAAAAATCTGACCATTAAGATTCAAAATTCCTTTTTCCATTGTAAAAATTGTCTGATCTTTAAAACTTAGGGTCTCAACATTCTCTTGAATTTTTGAATTAGAGAGAGAAAGTTGGTTTTGTAAATCAGAGATTTGTCTCTCTAACTTATGTATCATCTCTGCTTGAGCTGAAATGACCCCGCTCGGGTTTTCTTCTACAATTTGTGAAAAACTTTTAACTTCTTTTGGTTCAATGAAAAAATTTATCCCTAAAGCTTCTCTAGCACTATCTAATGCTTCTTTAAAGGTATAATATCCTTTAAATATAGGGTTTGAGCACAAAATAAATTTTCTCATTGTATCATAATTATGAAAAAGGCCTACTTTTGTACCCCTATAAATAACATAATGAGAAAATTTTCTTTTTGGGATAATATTCTTTTCTGCCTTTAAATCTGAAAAGTAAAAACTAAGGGCATTAAGAATTTGAACCTTGAAAGAGGTGGCATTTGGAAGGGTTTGAATATGCCACAAATTGTCAAGCAAACACTGTTGCTGAGGGTTAACCTCGATTCCAGTGTATGGTTTGAACCGTTTATTTTGATCTGTAAAAGCAGAAAGCATAACAGACCCAAATTGGAAATTTGTTTGCAAAATTTTTTCTCCCTTTTTTGAATTTTTGGAAATAGGAGAAATTTGAGAAAATTTTCCCATCTGTAAAAATTTAGAACTGGGAGACGTAGTCGAAGTATGTCCCAATTTTACAATTTTCGGGCTGCTTTCTGAACTTGACGTCATCATTGGGGAAATATCTGTAGAAATTTTTTCTGTAGGTACTTTCTCCTTTCCTTTTGGTCTGATGATTTTCTTATTATTCATGACCTGAATTCAAATATTTAAAAATGTTACGAGAAAGTAAATCAGCAAGATTATTATCTTTTCCCTTGATGTGTTCAAAATTTATTGTGTATCCTTTTCCTTGAATTAAGTTTTGTAAATTTACCCATCTTGTCCTATTTATTTTTCTACTATTATCATTTTTTAGAAATTTTACAATTGCTTCACAGTCTGTCCTTACGGTAAATTCATTATTTAAATAAATCTTGAATTTTTCTAATGAATTTATTAATGCTTGTATTTCAAAATCTAAGGAAGTCCAATTACTTCCAATTTTTCCAAAATTTCCACTGCTATACGCAGCAATTCTTTCTTCATTTTTCGGGCAGTATTTATTTTTCTTACACAACATAACAGCTCCCCATCCTTCTTTGGAGCCATCACATTCTATAATAATATAATCTGTTACTAGAGGTAATTCTAGTGGTTTAATTATTTTTACTGCTTCTTTTATTTTTTTAACTAAATTAATGTCTTCTTTATTAAAATTTCTTTGACCGTTTTTAGTAGTTTTGCTGTATAATGGTCCTGCAAGCTTACTAAGATTTGGTATAAATTTTCTAGCGTAATTTAGCAATCCTAAAAATGCTTGGATTTGCTTTAAACCTTCTAATTTATCTGGAAAATTTAATAATTTTTCTGCAATGTGTGGTTGCAATTCAATTTTTCCATCTCCAATTTCTAATCCTAAGAAGGATATTTTTCTTTTAAATAATTCCATTTTTCTTTTACTTATTACAATGCCTTGTTTTTCTATTTCTTTAAAAATAATTTCTAAATGGTATTCATGTTCTTTAATGTTATTACTTGCTACAAGAATATCATCTATATAAACTAAGCAGAACTCATATTTTAGAAAGATAGAGTCCATAAATCTTTGAAAAACTGATGGAGCATTTTTTAAGCCAAAACTTAAAACATTCCATTCAAAATGTCCTTCTGGACAGGTAAAAGCTGTCCATGGTTTAAACCATTCTTCTAATTGTAATTGATTATATCCTGATTTTAGGTCGAACTTACTAAACATCTTTTTATTTTGGATTAAACTAATTAATCCATCTTTATTTGGAATATTGTACCCATCATCAATTGTGTTATCATTTAATCTTTTATAATTATAAACTATTCTTGCTTTTCCTCTTTTAATTTCTGAATGATTTCTAACTATAAAGGCTGCTGTTCTATGTGGACTTTCTGATCTTCTAATTAATTTTTGTTCTAACATCTCTGGAATTTGTTTTTTGAATTCTTCTCTATCAAGTGGAGAGTATTCTATATTTGCTGTAATAATCCTTATATCAGGATTCTTAATTTTTTGTTTTATTAGATAATTTATTTTTGTTTTAGTGATATCTTCGCCTATTAATCCTATTTTTTCAAGTTTTTGAATTATAGGGTAGTTTATGCTATTTGTAATATTTGGTCCCTTTTCTAATTCGTGACCTAAAAAATTTCCTAAATAAGACATTGTCTCATTTTCTATTTGATTTATTCTATGGTTTTGAGATTGTTTAAAAAAATCTAATTCACCAGTTCCACCACGCTTTCGAGCGAACTCTGATGTGTGACTATATCTATTTGTGGGAAAATTATAAACCTGTTTACTAAGAGTAATTTGGTTTTGCGCTATTGTAATTGATCCATGTAGACTTATAATAAAGTTTAATCCTAACAAAAAATCTTCTGATTTTATGGATTGTGGATTAATAATAACTTGTGGTAATTCATATTTATAACCAAAATTTCCTGCAAAGTCTAAGAATTGAATTCCTAGTGATTTGACTTCGTGTGTAATTGTCATTATTCTATTTTCAACTGTTCTTGTTTGTATATTATAAGTTAATTTATTATGATATTTTTCTGGGATTAGACTATGTCCTATTAAACTTTTAGTGCTTCCAGTATCAAGTGTGGCTGCTAATGGTATATAAGTATTTTTATCTACCCAAACTCTACAATGTAAAGTTATTAAATTTGGAGTTCCCTTATTAATACTTTCAAGACTTTTATTATTCATAGAAATAACTTCATGTTTTTCTTCTAATTGTTGTGACATTTTACTACATTCGATTTCTGTTATAAGTATATTTTTTCCTTTATTAATTTTTTCTTCTAATAAATTATACTTAAATTCTAATTGTTGTATTTGCTGCTCTAGGAGTTTAATAGCTAACTCATGTTTATCTATTCTTTCTTTATAAAAATTTAAATTTTTATCTTGTTCTAATATATTTGATGTTCTTCCTTCTAGTTCGGTATTAATTTTAAATTTTTCATGTATACATAAAAAGCATATTTCTCTAAAGCATTTATTACATTGATATCTTTTATCAATAGCTGGGAATAATTTACAAATAAAACACCTAACATGATTATTTCCTTTAAATCTTATCCAATCATGTTGACACTCTATTTCTGTATTCATACATGTGTAAATTATTTGTGATTTTTCTTCTTCACTATATATACTATATACTGAATTATTATCTGAATCAGTTTTAATTTCTTCTATTTCAAAATCTCCTATTTGTTCAACTAAATTACTTCTTTCTCTGTTTCTACTATCTTTATTTTTATCAGGACATCTATTTGCTAAATGTCTTGGATCTCCACAAATAAAACATTTACAATTTCTGTTTTGTGGTTTTCTAACATATTTATTTTTATCATAATTTTTATTTCTATCAAAACTAGTACTTTTTCTAATGTTTTTATATTTTTTAGGTTTTTCATAATATCCATATGCTTGGGGTGTATAAATTGTTGTTTTACAAAAAGCCCATGCTTGACTTTTAATTTGTTCTTGCATTACAGCTTCTTTACATTTTTCTTCTAATTTATGAAAAACAAAAGACACTCTTGGTCCTATTCCTACATTTATAGGTTTTGGATCCAGTTTTTTCCATTCTTCATGGAGACCTTTTCCTAAATCTCCTGGTAATTTTATAAAATATTTATCACATAATTCATCTTCCATGGCTCTTCCTGTTTGTGATATTATTCTAGTGAAATCTGTACTAAATTCTCTAATATATTTAAAATGTGAAATGCTTAATTGTTCTAAATTTCTAATTGCAGTATCTTGTATAAATGTATTTTCTTTTGTAGGATCAACTCCTAATAATAATATTCTAATTTGACTTGTGAAATTGTAAGGATTTTCTCCTAAAGATTTTATTTGATTAATTTGTTCAGGAGCTTGATTCTTTTTACTTTGCCATAATCCTAAGGCAATTGGTCCTAGAGTTGTTTCTAGATATGCAAACATATCAATATCTGTTCTTTTATTTGTTTCCCAATTTCTTACTACATTTTGTTCCCAAATTAAAATTTCATCCGGCCATAATTGGGGACTTTGTTGTTCTAATAATAACATTTCTTTACTGTATAATTTTCCTATAGGCATTCTACTTCCTTTTCCTTTATATTGAGATTCTCCTTCGTATTTTAGATTAGAGGGAGCCCAATTTTCTCTACCCGTATTTTCTGTTGTTCCTGATCCTGTATGTGAGAATTCCATTTTTGGTCTTTTATATCCAGATATAGTTGCATCCATAAAATTTGCTTCCTTTTTATAAAAATCTGTAATCATACTTTTACCATTTATTATATCACTTACTAATGGTAAGTTAAAGTATTTTTCTAATTCAACATATGACTCTTCATAATTCATACCTAATTCTGTCATACATTCAATTATCATATCATCTACTTGTTCTTGTATATTTAATTCAGTGAATTTTTTATTTATTATTTGTTCAATAGAAGTTTTTGTTTCTTCTATTTTAAAACCTGTTTCAATTTCAATTTCAATTTCTGATTCATTATCTGAATAATCATTTATTTCATTAAATTTACTATATCCAATTAAATCAATTTGATCATAATCTTCTGATTCAGGTTCTGTATCATAAATAGGTTCTGAATCATAAATACAATTTTCTTCTATATTTGCCATTAATGTATGCTCAATGTTTTCATCATCACTTTTTTCATTTTCTTTTTTAATATAGTCTGTGAATCTTAAATTAAAAGATCCAGTACTTGTTTCATACATAAGACTTTTTTGTGGAATTAAAACATTATTTTCTTCGTGAGTATTAAAATTTTCTAACGACCAATCTAATCCAGCAAGGTCTTCGGGATTAATTTTTATAGGATCAATCATTTTTATTCCCTTACTATTAATATTTTTTACGATTCCTTCTATATTTACTTTAAAATTCATACCAGATCTATTACTGGCCTTTCCTAAAATTCCTATACTTACAATTAAATTATTTCCTATATAACCATCATATCCTTTTGTTTGTAATCCTATTTTTAAATTTTTTAAATCATTTATATCTTTTAATATTGCTGGTAAACAATAAAATATTGCACTATTTTGGCTCATGTCTACTTCCATTCCCGAAATAGTGGCTTTTTTCATGTTAGTTGTCCAGGATTTATCCATTAAAATTGTTAAGACTTTAGTACCTAACTCTTTTCTTCCTAGTCCTTTTATTCCTATAACAACTAATCCAACATGGACAAATCGTTTTTTAGAACTTTTAATTTTTGTTATTGTTTCAGGTGAGATTAAATCTATAATTTGAGTATTTTCAACTACCCTTAAACTTTCTTCTCTACTACTTCTTATTAATACTGTATTAATATTCATCATGCCTGTTTGATATAAAATTTTAGGATTTAAAATATCAATTTGATGATTATTGTATAATTCTAAATTTCTGTCTATATTAATTTCATCTTCAATTTGAATAACATTTTCTGAAGAATTACTTCCTGATCCTCTTGTAGTTATTCTATTTAAAAAGGAATTTGAAATTATATCATTAATATTTGAAGTACTATTTCTTCCTTCTTGTATGGTTCTAGACCTTCCTATAAAATTATTCATTTTTTAGCTTTCCAGTGTTTGTAAATAGGTGGAGTAATCTCTTTTCTAAGTTTTTCAGTAGGACCTAAATCTAAATTGTTTATTGTTTTTGTTAATTTATCAAGTTCTTTAGAAAAATCGAAAGGTTCTGAACTTTCTGTTTCTTTTGTTTTAAGCTTTTTTAATTCTGAAATAATATGATTATTTTGATCTTTTATAAAATCTAAATTTTTTGTAATTTTAGTAATATAAATTTCTTTCTCAAGACTTTTTTGTATTAATTCTGTTAAAATTTTGAAAATTTTATTATTTTCTCTTTCTAGTCCAAAGCCTAGATTTAGAATAAGATCTGTGATACTGTTTAAGTGATTATTCTCACTATGTAGAATATGATTATAAGCTTTCTTAAATTTACAATTAAACTTAAAATTATCTATAGAAATAGAATTGCTTTCTCTTGTTGAGTATTCTAAATCAAGAAAATCAAGTCGTTTGAGAGAATTTGAATCAATGATTAAAGAATCTTAGTTTCTTAGCTTTAAGTTACCTTCCTTTTCTAAAGATAAAACATATCCCAATATTTAAAGTTTATATAAAACTATACAAAGTTTTTAAAGATAAAAGATAAAAATCAAAAAACACACTAACTTCTCCATTTAATATTAGTGCCTTTAAAGAAGAATAATCCTTCATTCTGGCGGGTTCTTAGTATAAGAAGGGTTTATGCTATTCATAGCAACCTTCACTAAGCCTGTCCAGACCTGTTAGGCCTCAAAATCTTTAAAAGCTCTGATACCATAAAGGGGGGGGTATGACGTGTTTTTTGGGGATACACGTTAATCCACAAAAATAAAAAGAAAGAAGAAGAAAATGATCTTACGACAAGAGAGCTTCCACAACTAGGGCAGCACTCCAGGTTGATCAGAGACGGAAGTATGCACAGCGGAAGAAGAGTTTTTTTTTTTTTTTTTTTTTTTTTTTTAATATTTGGGATATATTATATGAACTAGGAAGGATTAACTTAAGCTAGAAACTAAGAAGAAGGGAAATTAGAAACACATTCTTTTCATTGAATCGTATGTGTTGGTGTGTGGTTGTGTGTTTTTTACAAAGAGAGCTAAGCTCTTTATATAGGGAAAATAAAGCAACTATTACTAACTATTCCTAATTGACTAACTATTCTTGGTTGACACTAATTTACATTTGGCCGACAAAGAAAACAATTTAAAGGCTAGTCTAAAAAATGAAATGAGAGCAAAGAAGACTTAAGAAGACTAAGCTACAACAATGCTACAATGATTATATATATATATATATATATATATATATATATATATATACTATATGGATATTTAAATTTTTGTATTTTGTATAATGATCTTACTCTATTTAAAATGATTCCTCATCCCTTTAGAACTTAGTTCCAAGGATGATAATTCTTTTCCACATACTAAAAATTTATTTCTTTGTACGTCCAACATAAGGTATTTAGTATTGCATTAATTACAGATATAATAATAATAATACTATTTTTTTAATTAATTTTTTGAAAAGGAAATTTATATTAAAATCAAGATAAATCATCTAATACAATCTCTCCAAGGCTGAGCAGGTATTGAAGATCCCAGTTCCTTCAGTCTTTCTGCAAGTAAGGTGAAGTGCCGTCCTTCGTCTTGTGCCACTTTCACAGAATCCACGAAAAAATCTCTTTGCATTGCCTCTTGCTTGCCAAATCGAGCTATGATATCCTGTACAATCAAGAGACTGTATTAAGACTACACTGTAACTAATCAACATGTTAACAAAATCAGCAATAAGAAACAGACAGGTCTAAATCTACATCAAAATAAGGCTCAACAGTTTCTCTACAACACATACAAGTCTGATCCTAGTTATGCAGAAAGGGAAATTAAGGTCAAAATTATTCATTATCATGCTCAGAACACTGTAATAATCTTGTAGTAAGACTACAACGGAACGGATCAATACATAAAGAAAATCAAAAGGCTGAAGCGATTTGCTTGTATAAGTAACATCGAGAAAGCAAAAAAGAAACACAGTTTCAAGGTTACATCCAAGTCAGGCTGAACAGTTTCTCAACAAACACATACAAGTCCAATCCTAGTTACTAGTTACTAGTAACAATAGATACGAATTAAGGTCAAAAGCAATTCCTTCTAAGCTTAAAACAACTCTCGTTTTTCTACAAGCCCGAAGAGATCATCCGAACAACACATACTAACAGATCATAATTCATAAACCTTTTTTTTGATCAATTTCTCCCATCCGCATAACTACTTTTCAGGTTTCAAGTATCACAAATATCGAATCAAGAGTCACCATGTTCCTTCAAAACAACAATCTAACCTAGTTATTCCACTCCATACAGCAAATCAAAGCTAGCTTAACGAGCAACGAAGTAAAGGAATGCAAGAAACAAGTACCCAAGATAAGTCAATAGCCCAGCTCTCAGTATGCACAAGAGCCTGTCGACTCTGCAAGCTACCCGCCTTTCCTAGCTTCGGCATCACATTAGGCGCACAAACCACGCCGCAGATGAATATATCTCAGAAAACCTCTCATTCAGGCATTTCATCGAACACCTGTTGGGAAAACAGGAAAGTAGCCATCTTTTTCTCACAATTGAGGGGCGATCAGGTACTTCGATGTCCTTCGAAGCATCGTAGGCGAGTTCGATATCTCCTTCGAGCCATTTGTTGGCGATTTCATCGCCGAGTCGAGCTTTCTCAAAAGGATCCGCCGTGTTCAGCACTCTCAGCGCCGCTTCCACCAGAGTCTCATCCGAAACGCCGCCGCCGCTACCCATTTCCTGTATCTTTTCCCATTCTCTTTGGAATCGGAACGCAGTCGAAACGAAGAAGAGAAAATGCCGACGAAAATGTGAAGGAGAAGAAGAAGTTGAGACTGAAGAAGACTGCAAGGAGTTCAAAACCGATCTCGTTTTATATCTTACATATTCATGCTCGAACTCGGCTCGAGGTAAAAAAATTGAGTTCGAGTTCGACTCGCTAAATATTCGATAAGTGTTTGGATAAATGGTTCGGCTTGAGTTCTGTTCGGATTTGAACTCGAATTCGGCTCGTAAAAAGCTCGAATTTTATTTTAATTAGAGCTCGAGCTCGGACTCGATCTCGATTTTGAGCTCGTCTAAAAAACTTGAATTACAAATATCTTTTAACATTCCAAATTAACATAAACTAAAATGAAATTCATCAACAAAAGTTAAAAATATTTAATACTATAAAATAATAAATGTACAATGTAATAAATAAATTGATGATAATTGGTGATATATTAATGTTACTATTAGTTAATATTTTCTAATAATAATTGCGGTGTAATGTCTAATTAGCTTTGATCGTGGTTTGAAATTAACTTTAATATTTCCGCCATGGATGCTCTCTTCGAGAAGACGAAGCTCAACCCCGGAGACGTAGATGTACTGATCTCGAACTGTGGCTTGTATTCTCCGGCGCCGTCGATGACGGCGATGGTGATCAACAAGTATGAAAAATGAGGAGCGAAGTCAAAAGCTTCGATCTCTCCGGCATGGGCTGCAGCGCCGGTTTGATCGCCGTCGATTTAGCGAAGAATCTTCTTAAATTTTACGCCAACTCTAACGCTGTGGTGATAAGCACCGAAATCCTCACCCCCTTCTGCTATTTGGGGAAAGAAAGGTCCGTGCTCCTCCCCAACGTCTTGTTCAGGATGGGCGGCGCCGCCGTCCTCCTCTCCAACCGCCGCCGCGCAAAGTACCGGCTCGTTCACGCGGTGAGGACGCACAGAGGAGCCGATGACAAAGCATACGGATGCGTATCGCAGGAAGAAGATTCGGAAGGAATCGTCGGAGTCCGGCTGAATCAAGATCTCGTGGCAGTCGCCGGTTGATGGGGCCGTGGGCGGATTGCGTCGATAAATATCCGGTTTATATTCCGGAAGTGGTGAAGCTTTAATTGGTCGTGAATAAATTAAATAATACTCCATCCGTTTCAGACGAGCATTATTATTTATTTATTATTATTATTATTTTTTGTACGGGTTTTAATGTAAATGTGCATACTTTGGCGAAATAAATTGAAAATGAAATAGCGAATACTCATATGCGAAACTGAGGGAATATAATACTTGCAAGGAGCTGCAATTTATAAGGCCAAAATTTGGTTGTTTACAATTGTGAATCCTCTTATTTCATTATGTTTCATTTTTTGTGGTTGGCCCAAGGCCCAATCAACTAATGGACTCATCGAATGGGCTAGAAATAATTAATTGAGATTTCGTACGAATAAAGTCCACTGTCCATTCTTTAAGAAACGTAGCTTACACACTCAAAAGGTCCATTAAACATCTACTGTACTTGAGTAATTCTAAAATATTTAGCTGAGCTAATATGTGTGCTTATAAAAGAAGAATAAATAAATAAAAAGATTTAAAAAAAAAAGAATAGAAGGAATGAAGAAACATGTGAACACTGAACACGTTGGCTCTACTTAAATATGTTTATTTCTTTAAGTAACATATAGCAATGATTTTTTTGGAAATAATAGTTTTATTTTTGTGTAAAGAACATCATGATCTAGGAGCATTCATTTAAATTGTTTAACGTTATATCTGAAAAAATATTACAAGTTGAGCATACAATACATGGTCTATCTGAAATTTTCTATTATTAATAAAAATATATATATAAATATATATTAAACTCTTATAAAAAAAAGTTAAACTTTAATGTAAATTTTTTTTTCGACTTGATCGGTATTGCCACATCAGTATGCACACAGTGGACGTGAAGAATTTCTAGATTGCTAATGTCTCAAAACATGCATGGATATTAATTGATAATTAGCGTGACGATTACTAGCAGCTGATCCAATTCAATAAAATTAATGCTGCACATGCAGCTTATCAATTCCAATGATTAATTAATTCGAATTACAGTATAGTTGATCTGATCCACGTTAGGTTTCCGCTGCCAGTTCTTTTTCATATTAAAGACATTTAATAGAATGAAAATGACTATTACGTGTTGCCGTTCCCAATATACGTTCATACGCATATTAAAATTATGTAAATAATCTTCATATATTAAAATTTAAACAATAATCTTTAATCAAATTTTCGTCACGTTTGGCGTTGACTTCAAAGGGTTATTTTGTACGTAATCACATTAGCCTAACTAATTTTCTCATAAAGCGTGCTTAATCTTAGTGGAAAAGATTTTTCATGCCCAAAAGGTCAAGTACATTCCTTATAAGGAAAAATTAAGCTAGCGATTTCCTTTAATCATAAACTAACAAGTAATTAACGTTTTGCTAATTTTAATTAGGCTAAAAAAACGTTTGGCTCACGTTGATAATCAAAACCGAATAAGTGAATGATATGACGTAATTAGACATTATTAATTAATGGTCAAACTCAATCTAGAGTTTCGTACGAAAATGTTAATTAACCGTATGGTTTTCAAATTACGAAATCTTTAAATAGCTTAATAAGTTGGTGTGATTTAAAATACATTATTTGAAAATTTCATTAGTTGGAGTTATAATATACTACCTCCATCCCTCTATATTAGTCCTCTTTCACTTTATTGACTTTTCCGGCACGCATTTCCACCGAAACCTAGTACGGGTTTTAAAATATAATTTTGAAGTATCGTTTTTTTTACGGGATACTATGAGTGTCATAGTATCCCGTAAAAAAAACGATACTTCAAAATTATATTTTAAAACCCGTACTAGGTTTCGGTGGAAATGCGTGCCGGAAAAGTCAATAAAGTGAAAGAGGACTAATATAGAGGGATGGAGGTAGTATTTTTTTTTCCCGTATATTACGCACTTTTAGTTTTAGTCACACGAGAGACAAAAAGAATATAAAAAGTAGTAATAAAAACAGTTAAATACCTTTTTATAAACGGGACGGAACGGAAGGATTAGTTAATTAAGACTAGAAAGAGTGAGCTGTTTTAGTGTTACGACAAAACAAAGCGACCTTGGCGGGAGGGAAACATTATTATGTGAAGGCAATTGCACGTCTCAATCTACATAATTGCTGAATTTAATGCAAGTCAACCTGAGAACGACATGTGGCACCATGCCACGTGTTCATTTATATGTTGCGTTGACGTGTCCGCTACATTTAGTAGTTTTATTAATACGATATTTTTATTATTGTATTAAATACGATATTAATAAATAATAATAATGTTATTCAAAATCATCGACACTCTATCACCACCTTTGCCCCTAAGAAAAGATAATTTAATATGTAGCCATCTTAATTTTGATCACAGAAAAAAAAAAAAAAAAGAGAGAGATTCTCAAATGAATGAGAAATTGACAGCTGGAGGAAAGAGAGGGCAATTACTGTTACTGAAAATCATACTGTCGGACAAGTGGCAAACTTGTTTCGAACAAGCTGAACTTCAACGCAGAATTCATTTCAAAACTACGTCGTTTCTGACATATGAAACTAAAGCTTTACCACTTCCGGAATATGAACTGGATACTTATCGATGCAGTCCGCCCACGGCCCGTCCACCGGCGACTTGATCGTCCGGTTGCATTTCCAAACGGCGCTGTTGCATTTAAATCCACTCCCAAATGCAATCTGCCACACCCTATCTCCCTTCTTCATCCTCCCTTTCGATTCTATGTAGCTTAGTTCGTACCATAAGGAAGAGGAAGAGGTGTTTCCGAACCTATGCAGAGTCATTCTAGAAGCTTCCACGTGCTTTCCGGTGAGGCTGAGGCTCTTCTGCAACTCGTCGATCACCGCCCTTCCGCCGGCGTGGATGCAGAAGTGCTCGAACGCTTGTTTGAAATCTGGGATGTACGGCTTCCATTTGGAGTTGATGATTTTTCTTCCGATGAGGGAGAGGGCGAACAGGAGCTGCTCCGACGCCGGGAGGACGAGGGGGCCGATGGTGGTGATGTTCGATTTCAGCGCTTCGCCGGCGACGGCCATGAGGTCGATGTTCAGCTTGATTCCGACGTTGCCTTCGTCGTCTTCTTCCTGCGAAACGCATCCGTACGACTTGTCGTCGGCGCCTTTGTGGGTCCTGACGACGTGGGCGAGGCGGTACTTGGCGCGGCGGCGGTCGGAGCGGCGGTTGGATAAGAGGACGGCGGCGCCGCCCATTCGGAAGAGGCAGTTGGGGAGGAGCATGGCTCTCTCCTTCCCGCTGTAGCAGTTCGGAGTGAGGATCTCGGTGCTGATGACGACGGCGTTGGAGTCTGGGTAGCGTTGGAGGAGATCCTTCGCTAAGTCAACGGAGATTAAGCCGGCGCTGCAGCCCATGCCGGAGAGATTAAAGCTTCGAATATTACTCCTCATTTTATACTTGTTTATCACCATCGCCGTCAGCGACGGCGTCGGAGAAAACAAACTGCAGTTCAGTATCAAAAAGTCAACCTCCTTCGGCTTGACCTTCGTCTTCTCGAATAAATCATCCATGCAAGAGAAGATGACGAGCTCAGCCTCCTCCCTCGCCAGCTCCATCGTAGGCGTCGGAGGAATGTAATGCAGCGCCGGCGGCAGGCACGTCTCCTCCCCGAGCCCGGAACGTTCTAGAATCTTCATCTGGAAATGCACGCTTTTCGGCTCCGAGAACAGCCGCCCCATTCTTACGTGCTCCATGAATCCGGCGAAGGAGACGCGGTAGCTCCGCGGCGGCTTGAAGAGAGCGTAGTCGACGAGGTAGATGGGGCGGGGGCGCGCCATGAGGAAGAAGGTGAAGGTGTAGATGGTGAGGAAGAGGGTGCACAGTAAGTGGAGTGAGGTGAGATGCATGGAATCATAAAGGTTGAAGATTTCCTCTGGGCTGGTGCGTAGGGCTTCGATGGTGAGAGCTATAATTACAGGTACGAGGAGGAAGACGAGGAAGTTGTTTACGAGGTATTGGTAGCCGAGCTTCACGTACTTGAGCTTCACCGACTGAGGAGGCGGCGGAGGGGGCGGCGGAGCCATGGCGGCGGCGGAGGGTGTTGGTGGGAGAAGGAGGAGTGGTGGTGGAGGGAGATTTAAAGAGTGGGAGTTGCTATAAGAATTTAATGAGAAAAGTGGGGTTGATACAAGTAGTGTATGGAAGTAGCTAGGTATCGTTCTCAAATAATTGAGCCTAATTAATCAATTTAGTTGATGTAGGGCTGCAGTTCACTGTTATTTTTCTAATGGACGGCCTAGATTTCATGGATAAAAATGAAAATGAAATTGAAATGGGATAATTGCCCTAAATTGCATAATGTTTCATCAAATTCTGAGTTTACACACGAACTTTAAAATATATTTTTCCACACACAAGGTTGATTCCCCCCCCTCCCGGTATTTTTGTCATGATATGGAAGTCGGATTTGTCGAACGATTAGTGAAAATTTTAATTTCTTCATATATACGAATAACGTAATTTCTTAGTGATCCAACTTACGACTTTCATATTAGCACGAAATATGATGAAATTAGAAAAAAAAATCGACCTTGTATGCAAAATCAGAAATAATTGAAATGTTATGTATCTATAGTCAAATTTTAATGGTCGAGTGCAAAACTAGAATTTGATGAAAGATTGCATATTTTGAGACAATTTTCTCAGTTGGATCATTTGTCGCATTTTGCACGCAGGTCTAATAATTATAACACTAATTAAATTTCAGTGCAAATATTTAGATTTTATCGAAGTGTCTAGTACGTTAGAATATGTTACACAACGATTTAATAGATGATCTGAATTGAAAGATAAGATGTGAGAGTGGAGCAGTGGCGACTCCAGGCAAGAGCGGTGGGGGTACAGTTGTACCCCAAAAAAAAAATAGTAGTATTATGTATTTTCATTCTAAATACAAGTAATTAGAAGGATAAGCAAAAAATTAGTAGTATTAATGTTATATATTTAGTTTTTGCACTCTTAAAAAAAAAAAAAAAAAATTAGTTTTTGCACCCTCAAATTATAATTACTGGAGTCGCCACTGGAGTGGAGAGTATATATTATACATTAGGTGGAGCGCTAGATTTGTTAAAGGGAATGTAACACAGTCTGAAATTCTATTGGTAGTAATAACTAATTTGGTAACATATTATTGCAACTTTATTCATTGCATTTATGAACTCGACTGGGAGTTGATTTTTCCAACCGTCCTTATCAATACTGTTTTGTCGTAACTCGTAACATGGATGATTAAATCAAATATATATATATATATATATATATATATATATATATATATATATATCAGTTACTACCTCCAACCCATTTAAGTATTCCCATTTACTTTTTTGACTTTTCCGGTACGCATTTCCACCGAAACCTAATACGAGTTTTAAAATATAATTTTGAACGATACTTCAAAATTATATTTTAAAACCTGTACTAAGTTTCGGTGGAAATACATGCCGGAAAAGTCAAAAAAGTAAATAGGAATACTTAAATGGGTTGGAGGTAGTATTTTATTATTATTATTTTTTCAATTATTGATTCAATTAACTTCATAAAATTAAATGTAATTATTGTACTATATTCAAAGTCATAGGATGAGCTCAACTAGCGGATCACACTTGCAAATTTCTTCAAGAAAAAAGTTTAAGAAAAATTAGAATTCATAATATAAATTTAATTAATTATCAATTCTACATAATAATTAATTACATAATGATATATACTAATACTCCTACTAAACTAACAAGTTTAGAAGTTTATAAACAACATTTTAATGTAGCATATTAATTTATAATATGGGTACTGGAAAGAGTTTAATTATCTTGTCGGATATTGTGACAATTTCTCGATGGGTCAAGCAAATAATTGTAAAATTTTATGGGGCCAATTGGATTTTGATTCTGCATTAATAATATAATATAATAAAGTATAATCACTTGGATTAATTAGTGTCGGATAAAAACCAATCTTCTCATCATCGCAATCAGACTTTTTCCGATTACTTTTATTGGGAAAAAGTCAAGAACCTAACAATATATTATATCCGACAAAAAAATAGATTTTTTTTACGTACATTCCTCCTTTGAGTATAATTTATTTTGAGCCAGTCTTATTTTTTATGACTTTTTAGGAAAAGAAAAAAAAAATGAGAGATTGAGCTCCAACTACTATTTCAAATGGTGCAGGCGTAAGAATTGTTCACCACCAAACCTACGTTTACTTTATAGGTAAGATATTATTAATATTGATATATCTATCATCGATAAATAATTTTTGTACTGCCTAAATTTCTTTACCAACTCAACAACTATACTTCAATTTTCTTCAAGTAAATTTTTGACTGCCAGAATTTTGGAATTCTTGGCCATCCAACATTGTGAAATGGCAATTCCAAATTATTATTAATTAATTACTTATTTAATGGGAAGTCAAAGAACTGCCTAGATATCAGCCATTATCTCAGCTAAATTATAAGAACTACATTTCATAATCGAATTAAATTAGAATAGACCAATCAACAATTGCCATCAATTTGTAGGGTGGGTGTCAATGAAATTAAAACTAAGATAATATTTTAATTAAATTATTATTACTGTGTATATAATTATAAAGTGCTTATACAGTATACCCGTCGGTGGAGTCAATTATTTTGCATGCAAACTCATTTTTTTATTATTAAATTATTAATAATAAAAATTATTTTATAAAGAGTCCGGCCCTTTATTATGAAATAATACCGGAAGATTACAATTGGGGTTTTTTTTGTGTTTTGTGTTACACCACCAACCTCCTTATTATTCAAGAAATAAAAATTAAATGCTTAAATTTTCCTACCTAAATTGAATTGACAATACATGCATAGAAATGAGAAAGGGGGGTTGGTAAAATTTGAAATTTGGGATTTATTTATTTATTTATTTTTTTAATTAAGAAAATGCGGATTTAATTTGAAATTGACCAAGTTAATTAACCGGAAGTGTAAATAAGTCCAAATTGGGGCCAACTAAGAACGTGAAAGCACAAAACCGTCCGCGTTCATCGCCTCCTCTTTTTTTTTTTTTTTTTCAAGAATTGTTCTTTGCTTATTATTAATACAAAGTACAAACACAAAGCTTTCGATTTGGACTAGTAACACCAAACACGCGCATTCAAAACACTCCACCATCTCCCCAAAAAACACCTACTTAAGGTGCGTTTGTTCTCCCAAATCCCTACATTCACAGCTCCCTTTTCGAGTTTATAGAGAGAGAGAGAGGGAGAGGGAGAATGGGGAGAGAGAAAGCGAATGTGGGAGAAGATGTGCTGCAAGATTTGATAAAGAAGGCGGGGGGCTGCGCCGTCGTGGACGGCGGCTTCGCCACCCAGCTGGAGAGGCACGGCGCCTCCATTAATGACCCTCTTTGGAGCGCCCTCTGCCTCATCAAGAACCCTGACTTAATAAAAAAGGTACGCATTTATGTGAAAATCAATTACTACTACGTTTTTTTGCCTCTGAGCTGTATATAATTTAATCTATTTTTCTTGTTCTTGATTTTTAATGTGTTCGTATAAATACAATAAAAAAAAACAATGGGCTCTGCTGCATTTAATGGTAGTTTGTGATTCTGTATTTTTTTGTAGTATGTATAAATTTTGTTGTTGTATTAGTAATGTTATTAAATTGCTATTAAAAAATCAGTCTTGCTGCAAATATGGATTTTAGAGAAGAACAAGTAATGAAATTAATCAAGTATGATAAGAAATCAAGATCTAAATTGTTATGTAGAGAGAGTGCAAATTAATTTACCATGAACTGCTTGATTTATATTTATGTTTATGTTTTTAGTACTGTTGAAACTATATATGTTTTGATTATCATTTCAAGAAACCATTATTTCATAACAATGCATTTAAAAAGTTTATAAAGATTGGATTTTGATATTATTTTTTTATCAAATTGCAGGTGCATTTAGAGTATCTAGAAGCAGGAGCTGATGTTATTGTAACTTCATCTTATCAGGTTTCACACCATTAATCCTTTTTCAAAACATTATTTTTCAATGGTAATTCAGAATAATTTGATCCTTAAAAAATTCAAAATAAACAGGCAACTCTACCAGGATTTCAATCTAGGGGGATGTCGATCAAAGAAGCAGAATCACTCCTTACAGCGAGTGTACAAATTGCAGTCGAGGCCCGCGATAAGTTTTGGGCCTCGACTAAGAGGAAGACCGGACATAGCTACAACAGAGCTTTGGTTGCAGCTTCTATAGGTAGCTATGGTGCTTATCTCGCTGATGGTTCTGAGTACAGGTCGATTATCGAACTTTTTTCTTCTTCGTGTTTAGTATGGTTGAAGTTGGATATATGTGATTGATTCGTTTATGCTTGTTTCTTTCAGTGGAAGTTATGGACCTCAAGTTACAATGGAGAAATTGAAGGACTTCCATAGACGTCGTCTTCAAGTTCTCGTCGAAGCAGGCCCCGATTTGCTTGCTTTCGAGACCATTCCCAACAAGCTAGAGGCTAAGGTGCTTAGAGATGTCGATTTTATTACATAAAGCAAGAAACTACATGAAGTAATCATCTGATGTTTTTTATCATGATAAATGTTATGACTCAGGCATGTGTTGAGTTGCTCGAAGAGGAGAACGTCTCGATTCCATCTTGGATCTGTTTCAGCTCAGTCGATGGCGAGAACGCGCCCTCGGGAGAGAGCTTCGAGGAATGCCTCGAGATAATTAACAAGAGTGGCAGAGTCAGTGCTGTTGGTATAAACTGTGCTCCTCCTCATTTTGTCCTAAGCCTCATCCAAAGATTCAAACTGGTAAGCTTTCGGGTTTCGTTGTGATCGAATTTACGGAAAATGCTCGATTTTTCGGAAGATTTAAGGATGTTTTTTGAATCTGCAGTTTACTGAGAAGGCAATAGTTGTCTACCCCAACAGTGGTGAGATTTGGGATGGCGTTGCTAAAAGATGGCTGGTGAGTTCAAATAATATTTTTAATTTCTTATAGAGAATTAGTAGTATAATTTAGTCTTGTAATATTGAAAAAATGGCGGGAATTTCAGCCATCGAAGTGTTTCGACGACGACATGTTTGAGGTGTCGACGAGGCGGTGGAGGGATGCTGGAGCCGCGTTGATCGGCGGCTGCTGCCGGACTTCGCCTTGTACGGTTCGAGCAATTTCTAAAGTATTGAAGGAGAGGAGCTGATGAATTATAGTATTATTATTCTGATTTTAGTCTACCAATTGTAACGTCAATGTTGGTTATCTTCAAATATGTATCTCTTTTGATATTAATTTATTCATTAAAGAAATGTACTTCTTTGCTAGCTTTTGCTTAATATCACTACTCTTTCGGTCCCAACAAACTTGAGTCGTGTATTATTTTATCTCATATATATTCAAAAAACGACTCAAATTTGATCAGACGGGGAGTATTTTTTTGACATTATACAAAATCAGAGGATAGCACTGAAGATTGAAGAGTAAGAAAGATTAATTTAATTTGACGGATTGGAAAAAAAAAAAAAAGAAAAAGAAAAAAAGAACGTTAATTTGGCGGTTTCAACGGTATTATATTAATAAAATCTTACATAAAGCATGCATTTGCTTGGATTCTAACCACTTGAACTAGTCGATACACTGCACGGCATTTATACTACTATTTATACACATATATTACAAATTGAAAAGTAAAAAATTCAACTTGGAAGCATTTGTAATGGTAATGGATATAGAAATGAGACGGAAGAAGTAAGAACGGCATTTATCATAATTCTTGATATAAAAAGTGTAGATAATAATAATAATAATATAAGTACAATGGAGGCAAGTATTATCCAAAAATACGGTTAAGAGTAGCTGCTAAACGAACTCCACCTTGAGCGAGCCTCATATTCACCACCGGGTAACGAGACAAGAAGTAATCATCTGCACATATCAAATCATCACTCAATTAATTTAATTAATCCTCCTCTTTTAATAAAAATAAAAAATAAAAATAAATACATACCTTGAAGAACAGAGCCATTGGTGACTCCTTTGTATGCCCAATCGCAAGCTGCTTTAATCCCTTCAGATGCATACCTGCATCATCAGTAAAACCTATTTTCACTTCATTTTTATTTGGAAAATATGGGGCACGGATTTTAGGGACGGAGGGAGTATAAATTACGTGTCGGGACAGGCTGTTTTGGTGCAGGTTTCCCATGCCTTTGCTTGATTAGCCCACACAGTCTGTCCGGATTCAACAACTAATTAGTTAGTGAGTCTGAATATGAAAGTTGATATTTAAATTTAATTAATTAATTATACCGTTATGTTTGTTTGGAGCGTGTTGATCAATTCGTCTACGTTGGAATCGTAGAATCTTTCTTCTTCTGTTTCAATTATGCTGTCGTCCCACGCCTATTATAATTAATTTGTATTACACCATCATCGATTAAACACAGCTTAAATAAATAAAATAAAACAAAACAGAGAAGAGAAGAGAAGAGAAGAGAAGATAATGAGCTTACATGATGAAGAACTGTTTTAGTTGTGTACCATTTCACATCAATGGTGTTCCCTCCTCTGTCTGTTGTAAATCCCACGTGTAAAGGCTGCTCCATTACATTCATCATCATCATCATCATCATCAAAACTTAATTATATAAGATTAAAATTGAAAATTGGATAACCTCATATACCTGATGAATATCCCCCATGAAATGAGCTAGGAATAGAAGCGCTTCAGTCAGATTATCTGTAATATAATCCATGCAAATTTCTCATCACAACCAAAAAGAAAAAAAAAAGAAAAAAAAAGAAAATCAAGATTAAAAAGTAAGGTACATTGAGAATCTTGAGTAACAAGCTGGTTGGTGTAATTGTAGATTGCTCCAGCTACACATCTATCCTCCATCCCCTCTTCATCTTTGCAATCCCCTAATTTTTCACAAACAAACAAAACTCTTAACCATCAAGTTATTCTCTAATTTTTCAATAACCAATTCTTGAAAAAATTAATTAAATCTTACTCTGATACTGGTAGGAGCAGAGATTATCGGGAGTATCAATGTAATGAAGGGGAGAAGACCAATGATAACGAAACCTAACTCTATCAGCCCAAGAACACAAGCTTCCAAGATCATTCTCTGCATACGCAGGCAGGAGTTGAGACACTGCTTCCGCAGCAGATTTGCTCAACCTCGGCTGAAACGAAACAAGTTTGTTGTCCCACACCGGTTAAATATCGAAGAGGGATTAGAAAACGTAGATATAAATTCCCTCAAACCTGAGCTAGTCTGCAAGTAATGAGATGGCCGTCGATTCCCCACCCCTTGGCTGTGGAGGTACAACACATCAATGCTGCGAAGGCTAGGATGTGAACATGGTACAACTCCATGTTTGGGCTCCCTTTTTTTTTTTTCTAAGGCCGTGGTGAGAAAAGAACCTTATATTTATTGGGACACTGTACCTATAGTGTGTGTGAACTGTGAGGGAATTTTCAACTGATTTGTTGCGGAAAGGGGATCTTTTTTTGTCGCGTAGTTTGGAAAGTGACGAGCTTATTATTGGAGAAAGAAACTGAACGCTTTTGTTCCCACGTGATAGTGACGTGATTTCGGAGGCTTTTCGAAAATGGTTATCTGCTAAATTTTGGCCCATCGCAATTAACGTGCCTTACTGGATTGGATTTCGGCCCTTGTTCAATGATTGGTTTTGTTTTATTTTAAATTAATTCTCTTTTCTATTTCGTTAATTGTTGCAGCTGAGGTTAGTAATGCGCCATGTATTATTCTCTTGTATGGAATTATCTTTTTATGTTAAGAAAAATCAGGAATTGTTGTGGGTGGAGTTTTCAATCTGTGTGGCCCAAAATTAATTGGGAGTAAAATAGAAGTGTGGCTCTGGCTGATCTCAATTGGGCCTGCTTAAGGGCCCGCAATGTAATTTTCTGGGCAGAATAGGCCCAGTAAGTGTGGGCCAGACCGAATTATTGTTGTAATTTCCTTTCAATGCAAAAGTCAACAAACTAAAAAAAAAACAGTGGACATTCGAGTGTGTCTCAAGAAGTTCGATCTTTTCTCTAGTTTTAGGGAGAAAGAAAAAGCAAAAAAAAAAAAAAGATTTTCAAAGATAATAATCACTGGATACAAATACGATACTCCCTCCATCCCAGCAAAAATGAGAGATTTGTAGAATATATTTTAGTTATAAAATAATGTAACGTCTTCAAAACTATAGTAAGAGCTTACCTAAGTACCTAACTGAAGATATACGCTGCACTATAGACAAACATTGTATCTTTTGTAACCGGCCATAAAATTGGACGGTATAAAACAAGAGAATTAGTATGAAATCATGGATGAATGAATGGTTTTGATTATTAGATTTTGATTGTTGACAATGACATTGTGTTGATATCAAATACTATTATTTTCACTCGCACCACATACATTATATATAAATGTATATATGGATGCCTCCGACCACTTTATTGTGAGGTTAATTTTTTTTCTCAAAAAACGATAGTGACAAGCATAAGATGTGATTAAACAAACTGGTTTCGTTGACACGTGTGCCGGCCACCACATCATTGGGAGCTTTGTGTCCACACAAACCCATTTACCCTTTTGTTTCACCCATGCAACATTCAAAAGATTGATTATAAGTTACTTAATTCTATTTTCAATTTAGTTTATAACTAAAAATTACTAATTGCTGACAAATACTCACTCTGTCCTAGTTTACTTGTCCTAAATATTTTATTGGGTCGTCTCAGTTCACTAGTTCAGTACTATCATTTATTGGGTCGTCTCAATTCACTAATCATGTTTCTATAAAAAAAAAAAGAATTAGATCAATTAGAAAACATTAAACTCTAGTAGACCCTTATCCTTTTAACTACTATTCTAAAAACACATACCGAAAAGAAACATGACCAATGAACTGGGATGACGTGTCGAGAGGGGGAGAGAGAGTATAACATATATACACATGAAATGGGATGACGTGTATATCATTTAGACACTATTAGAAGATAGTTAGAGATTGACTAATTACTCTCTACTCTATAAAAAAGATTATAATAATTAATCATAACATAACTTACTAGCTGTCATTAACCTATTCAAAACAAGTTCATGTAATTTCACCGTGTTGAAAGTTATATTGTTTACATTAGGACGGAACATTTAATACTCGTTTATTTTAACTTAATATATGAGTTATATATAGTCGTTGTTGAATTCAACATCAACGAATATAATTTTTGAAAAAGTGAAATCCTTTCAAAATCAAACGATGGCTATCTGAGGTGACGTTAATCCAAAGATAACAACACCTATTCTAATTTAAGACCTTTGACATTTACTTTAGAATTAATTCAGTCATTTATGCAAATTCAATTCTTCACGGCAAAATAGCTCGTTTACGTCTGCATTAATTTTGCTATATCACGACTTTTTTTAATTTTTATAATATATGTAATGACTCGAAGTATTTCTGTTGACTTTTATAATCTTTATTATTCAATATTGAACAACCTCCAAGCAATTAATAATTTCAGAAAAGTCTACGATAATAAGCGTCTTTACTATTTCATGTACATCAACTACAATTTCAATTGATAATTTCGTTTGTAAACTCTATCCATTTAGGAAGGTATAAGAATGGTGAGGTGTATTTTGTAAGGTTGCTTCCTCACATACTTCGCCAACAAAGAAATTATGAATTATCAAAGAAACATCTACTCTCTCCGTCCCCTAATAAGTGTCCCGACAAGTCATTTTTTTTGTCCCGAATAAGTGTCCTATTTCAAAATTCTATGCAAAATTTATGCCAAACTACCATATTTACCCCTACAATCATTATGTATTCTTTACTTTCTCATTTTTCTATACAATAATTAGGGGTAAGGATAATAAAATTATATATTTTATTGGTTTTATCAAATTGGCGGCCGGGGACACTTATTGGGGGACGGAGGGAGTATTTTATTTCACGTATTAATTTTTTTTCACTTTCTTACTCGAGGCTAACATTTTGAATAATACAAACAATTGTATCAGCCCGGCCGCATAGTGCGGTTAAGCCTTTGAAAGCAAAATAAATTATTCAGTCCAATTAATTTATTTGGCCCACAACCCAAAAAGAAAGTTTCATAAAACAAATTCAATGGACCTCAATTATGTGTCTCCCTTTGAATAATAGTAATCCGTATATCACATATAATATTATAATAAAATAAAATGCATTCAGTGTTGATATATAGGCACTAAGCCTAAAAATATTAAATCAATGCCCCAAATTAATTTGTAGATGAAAAGACATTAATTCCTACACAATTAAGGATTGGGGTGAAGTATGGATAAGTACTCCACGCAAATAGTAGAAAGAAGAAAAATAAAAGAGTGTGGAATTAGTAAAACAAAACGTGGTCTATCTATGAACCATGGAGTCTGCTCATCATCCGCAGGCATTTCATTGCTTCTACTTGCACCCATCAAAACAACAACAATAGTCTTTCTTCAATATTATATTATAGTTTTGGCCTCGTTTGGTAGTCAAAAGACCGATAAAAAACCGGATAAATAAATATCGTATGACATTTCTTGTCTGTCCCAAGGTCTGGCATGTGATAGAATCAATGTTTTATTTTTTGATAAATTATCCGACATTCTCATTCATATAAAACTATTTTGGTTGAACAGTTCATCATCAGAATAATTTTTTATGATTTTTATCTTGACAAGATTTTTTTTTTCATAAAAACTACCAAATGGGACCTTAATAAGAAAATAAAATTGATTGCTCACAGAATCAAATCAAAAGAATTTAATTATTAATCTCCTTTAAAGTTTTTTTTGAAGGAGGTGACTTGTGTAGGCTATTCGTTCAGGGTTTGTGGACTGCATTAGCACGTAAGAACTTTATAGAATAAACACGAGTTAATGTAAGAAAAGAGAAAATAAAAGAAAAATAGCAAAAGCATGGATTTGGAAAATACTAGAATTGAAGAAATAACTGGTGGAAAATGTAACAGCGGGCGTACCAAGGAATAGCAAGACGACACGTGGCGACATAGTAAATGGCGTAGTTTGTGTCGAAAAATTGTAACCACATTTCACATTTGTGTAAAGCTATTGCTGAGTCACGAGTGAGTTGCTTACTGGGAATCTATCCCACAATTCTAATCCTTTTGCCCTCAGCTATTTCCACGTGTCAATACTAATTGTATTATTTGTATAATTATATTTTCCAAGACCATATTTTGGTCCCTTAAAAGTATTTTCGAAGACCATATTTTGGTCTCTTAAAGTTAAATGCATATTCTCAAATTGAATTATTGAGAAGGTGGTGTTCGATAACAGCTGTATATTGAGAAAAGTTCAATTTGGGTTTCATTCAAATTCCATAATTGGCTTTCCTTTTCCGAGTCATCATTTTGTGAAATAAAGATAATTAGAGTAATTGGTTTTTTTAAAAAAAAAGATAATTAGATAATCAATCGTTATCTTCTAATCCAATCATCTCCACCACACTAATGACTAACCGTCCCAGTTTTTCGTACTTTTTTATAAAATATTATTATTCCTTTAAAAAACATTTTAAAAATATGATTGCTATAACAACCCCAGTTCTCTCTCTCTACAGTGTACACCATTGATTATTATATATACACAGCTTATCCCTTCTCCCAAAACCCCTCATTTATTTCTCTTCTCTCTCTCTTAATTCTCACACAGTTCATCAAAATCAATTTCTTTCTCATCTTTCACCTCAGATTACATCTGTACCTAGCTGTATATTTGAACAAAATCTCAGAAGAAAAAAAAAACTGGCAAAATTGAAAAAATAATGGAAATTCCAGAGATAAACATGTTGAGCGATTTCGAAGCAGGAATCAAATGCCTGCAAAATCCTTCATCCATTTCCCGTTTCTTTTCATTTCCGACCTTGTGGAAATGGGGAGCTCTGATTTTTGCGATTTTCGCGACTTTTAGCAGCATAATTAGGAGAATTAAGCTTGTTTTCATCCGCTTCCATACTGTAAAATCCTCTTCTAATCACGCCGAAGACGTGTTCGAGTTCAGCGACGACGACGACGACGTCGTATCCCTAGCGTCTTCGGATGATGAAGACGAAGGGGGAGAAGAACTCCGGACGGCGTCGTTTCGAGGTCAACGCCGCGTTGATGAAGATTTCTGCGTCCGGGGATCGATTCTGAGCTTTAAAAGCCAGTGGCAAAACGGTCAATTGAGGCAGCGGAGGCGTCGGGGAAGTGGCGGCGGCGTATGGTCGGAGCTCGCTTGCGGTAAAAATGTTGTTAAGCTTTGGGATAGTATAGGATTTAGCTTAGACATTGATGAAGATTTATTCAATTACGATTCGAAAAGCGTCGTTTCCACCTGGGATTCGAAAACCAGTGAGTTTTCCGGCGATGTCTGGGGAGCTTCGGCGGCGAGGCCGACGGTGTTGTTGACGGCGGAGAGCCACGGGAAGGGCGACGGCGTGATTTTGAGCGGCTACGATACGAGGATGAGAAGCGGCGCCCCGGCGTTGTACGCCGAATGGATGTCGGCGGCGGACGGCGTCGGCGGCGTCTCCACCGCCGGCGTTAGCAAGGTTTACGTCAGAGATGACGTGAGCGGGGTTGTAACGGTTGGTGATGTGAGGAATGTTAGGAGGCCGTTAGAGTGCGTGAGAGAGTCTGACGGCGATACGTGGTGGGATGCTGACGCCGTTATCGTAGAGAACGAATTTGAGTCGTCCAAGTAAACCCGGCACACCGAGTTCGACCGAGTTTTCCTGAGCTGACGCGTCCTCGTTTGAATGCAAAAGTGCAAAGTCATGTGATTGGAAAAAAAAAAACTCTGGTCTCTGTAAATAATTATTTCAATAAAATTTTCTCCATTATTCATTTTACTCAATTTGAGGCTTTAATTTTTAACTGCTTTTATTGCTAAATCACATTCTCTACATTGTTGGATGATTGATAAATTTGCTTTTAATTTTCAAAATATGTGATTTTGGTGTATATTTATGTATAAAAAGTAAGAAAATATGGACAATAATGCCAAAGTTTCATATTCTTGATAGATTATCCCAATATTTCTTATTTGTTTTTTTAATTACGCGTGGAATTATTTATCTTCGCGGGTACGAAAAACAGATCTCGAGGAGATTAGTTGAGTAACCACGCAATTTTGTTTTTATTTTTTACTTTTATTATTACTACTTACTATATCACAATATATATTTGATTCCTTATAATTAATTAGTTACAAGATTTGCAGACTCTGCTAAATTAAAAAAAAAATTCTACTCATTTTTATTTAAATCGTAGAGTCCAGATCCAAACAGTAATATGAATGCAATCAAATCTTATCTGAATTAGTTAGCAAAATCTAAAACAAATTGCATAAATTGTTAAATACAATTATATAATAAACCGTAAGTATTTCAAATATGTAGTTCAAGAATACGTGTCCTCTTTGCTTTTGAAGGTAAAAAAGAGAGCAAATTATAATCTTTCACCACACATTTATCTTTGCATCTTTTCCAAACTTTCTTAACTTCAAAAATGGATGGTGAAAATTAATTATTCTTTTCTACATACTACGAAAAAGCAAGATGTTAAACGAGTATTTAATTTGCTGGAGGTCAATTATACTAAATGAAGAGTGAGAAAAAAACAAAATGGCGTTTTCTTTTTCTTGTTAAGTACTAATAGAGACAGCTCACTAAATTCATTTTTTTTATTTCACATTTTGGGCGTGGCCAATAATTTTCCCACTTGTAATTCATCAAATCCTTAATCATTTTCCCATTACGCGCAACACATTCTTTTCGATGATGAGAAATTAAAAAAAAAAAACATGGTTGTTACAAATTTTATATACCACTTCATGGTTAATACTTTTCTTAATATATCAATTATGAGTATATCGTAATCCATCTTATTGTATTATAAAGTATTCAAATTGGTTAGATACAATATTATGCAGTTGTCTTTCAATCAGAGTAATTAATTAAATTAAATTAACCTACTGACTGATGACTGTGATATGATTAACAAGAAAAAAGATGTTAGTGGTTGGAAATATTGCAATTTGTTAGCGACATACAGACATGAATGATTGGATTATGTGACTAATTAATTGCTTATGAAAATTAATAATTTGAGTAATGAATCAAGGAATATTTACTTGGTAAGCGTTCATCTATTAAAAACAATTTATAAAAATTTCACCCAGCAAAACTTGTAAATTCTCACTTGGGCTTTCTCTTTCCTCTTTTTCTTTATCAATCAACAAAATTTAATAGAACATGAGCGGTGAGCCCATGAAACCTAATAGCTAATATTCAAATAATTTCAGCATTAAATAAGGCCAGTTGTTTGCAGCATATTAGTTGAACAATAATTGATATAGAGATATATTTCTGAGTCATTGTTCGTGTGCACTTTGATTCAATCTCCATTCTTGATTATCTGGGAACAATATATATTTAAATAAAAAGATAGTTGTTAGGAATAATGTAATTATATACTCTCTCAATGGTCAATCTGTTGACATTAATACTATATTCGAACGTCATGAATCTGTTGAACATTTCCGTTTGTTGACGTAAGACTCTCAATAAAAACACTTCTTAACAATTAAATATATTAAATGGGCTAACAACTAAAACATTTACAGTTCAACATAATTAAAAAAATATTCGATGAGTCGACTATTAAAACACTTTAACATATCATCACAATATAAACACTGTATCCAAAAAAAGTTCGACAAATGAGCGACAGAGGGAGTATTAGAATGCATTCAAGCGAACTAATATTAGAAGTCAAACAATTTTTATTAGCTGCACAAACATGCAAGGAAAAATAATTCCTCACACAAATGGCAAAAGATTAATATTTGTACACTCGAAATTGTATTAGAAGTGAAGCAAAATTTATTTGCTGCACAAACATGCAAGGAAATCGATCCTCACACAAATGGCTAAAGAATAAATCAAACATTTTTTATTTTTATTTTTATTTTTTATCTCAACTATTTTATCCGATCTATACTATTTTAATCTAAATTAAACCTCCCTAAAAATAAAACGATTAAAAAAATGAAATAATTTCACCTCTTCATCAAACCACATCCAACGCTCAGTAATCCGGGAACGCCTTCATGTAATCCATGAACGACGGCGAGATCGAGTTCGCCGCCACCGCCGCCATGTTCGGCGACTGGAAGAGCGGATTCGGCCGCGACGCGCAGAAGAACTCGTTCGAATTCGGCGTGAAGAGCGGCGCGTCGATCAAGTACGAGTTCGACATTTTGTACATGGGCGGAACCGCCGCGGACTCTTGCTTCATGCCGCCGCCGATAAATCTCCGGTCGTCAACCAGAACCGACGTCGTATCGTTGTGCTCGTCGTACCCGACGACGTTGTTGACGCCGCCGGCTTCCTTCTCGCCGGAGAACGAATCCTGCTCCTTGATCGCCGCCTCCGCCGCCAGCTTCTCCGCTCCCTCGTCGCCGTCGCTGTCCTCGTCGCGTTGCAGGCCGGTGAGCCTCTGCACCACCGCCATGAACGCACCTGCCTGCGTGTGGATCACCTTCGGCGAGTGCGTGTATATGATGATCGGCAGCTTCGCCGCCGACTGATCCGCCGCCGCCTCGGCGGCGGCCGCTTGTTTGTGGATGACGTGTGAATTTTTGTTGACGCGCAGCGGCAGAGGACGTGGGCCGTTGATCATTCCCTTCGTGACGTCACTATCTTGAAACTTTGAAGGGCTCATTTCTTCTTCTTCCTCTTCAATTAAACCTAATTGAAGATTTTTGTTAATTTTTTTTATAAAAAAAATCGATAGTGAAATTCTGTAGAGTAAAATAGCTGCTTTTTCCTTTGATTAGAATGTTGTATAAGGATAGGAAAAAGGTGGATTAATGGAAGTGGGGGCTTCGCTTATATATAGAGGTGAAGAAGTAAAAAAAATATATATATGAATAAAATTTGGAAAGTCCACTGTTTATACATATGTATAAATTGTGATGATTTAATTTGACTGGCCTGTAATTTCTAACCGTTGATAATGTTGAAGATTAGGGTTTAGCCGAAACGAGTCGAGTGGTGGTGGAGAAAGAGTGGTTAGTTTCACTTCCACCGCTTTTTCCGGTGGTGGTTAGCGAGATTTATTTAACAACTTTGAGGCAAATCATCAACGGATTACACGTAATTTTATTACACATTTGTTTAACAAACCAATCATAAAATAATTATTTAATATTTGACTTGTAAATTAATTGAGCATTTAATCAAACCATAATATGTTGACATTCCATTTTCACATATGAAAGTCAAAACATTATAATTCGCAGTAATTCACATTTAATTGGTTTACTCTTCAACACCGTCATGGCGGTCTGCCTAGTTCGTATATTATATTATAATTATATAATATATATAAGTATATATATATATTTTCTTTATGTAATGTGTGTTGATTTTGACTAAAGACGATTCCTTCCATAGCGTTATTCACACTAATTTTTCTATGCATGAGAACTAACTATTGTAAGATAATCACATCGAGTTTGATTTACAAGAAAGCGAACTATATGACTTGGATTCTTTGTCTCAATTTTAGTGTCTTTTGTTAACTTTATGCATCTTATATAATAATTTTAATTTATAATAATTTAGTTTGATTTTACAATATTTTTTTAGGGTTTGCTCATTCAATTATGATTTATAATTATTTTTAATCATTTAATTTTACTTTTAGTTATTTTAAAGTTAATAAATCTAAAATTAGGGTATTTAAGCATTATTATTATTTTTATTTATAACAATAATTTGAACAAAATTCCACTTTTGTATAATGTGACAGCTTCTCGTCACACACAAATGCACTTGTAAAAAATGTTGCTTATTTAGGAAAAGTTTGATGACGATGTCAACTATAATTATAATTAGGTGTAACAAATAATGGAGTGAATAAGTGAAAATTATAGCTTGATGGGCTCAATAATGATTTTGGGCTTCACTTAAATTAAATAAGGCCGGTTGAGTTTAGTAAAGTATATGTGTGGGTTACTATTGTAATATTATGTGGCTCTTTTTTCAAATTGAACGACGGCCCGTATAAGAAGAAGGGATTTATATGTAATATTTGAAAATAAATCGAAAGAAAGGGGGAAAAGAAAAAAAAAAGAAAAAAAAAGGTCGAGGTACTTCACTATGCATAAATATAATGATATGACACGTGTTAGCGTGGTGCTGTAAAGAAAAATATTAATTTATACTCTCTCCGTTTTCGCTTAAGTACTATTTTTTTTAGCATGAGTTTTAATAAATGGTAGGTGAGTGGTGGTCAAAAAATAAATATACATTAATGTGAGTAAAGTAATGTACAAAAATAAAAAGTGCATAATTTGGTGAAATGGATCGAAAAGAAAAACTCAAAGAAAAATAACGAAGATTCATAGGAAACCGAAGGAGTATTATATTGATGAATTATGCTTATGAGTGGAGGTAGAGAGGTGAATGTGGCTTTGAACATAATCATGGGGAATAATTATTTTCCATGGTACATACTAAAGCCAAAAATAGCTTAAACGAGGCTAAATATAGCAGCATAATTAATGGCAGACAAAGAGTTGTGGTACATTCAATTTTATTTTTTAAAATAATTCTCTATTTGTTGTTATATTTTACAAAATTTATATGTTATTAATGTACTAAAAACAATCCTAAAATACTAATACTTATTATGTCTCGTTATTCTTGAGTCACTTAATTATTTTATACTATTCAACAGATGTGCCAAGATAAACGGGACGAAGGGGATAATAATTAGGAATGCGATCAATTTTCTTATCACTTGTTCATTATAATTAATTAATACTCCTCCCGTTGCAGCAGAGTATTCCCCTTTTTGTTTGTATAAGTTTTAATAAATAATAGTTGAGTGTTGTTAGTAGAGATGGCAATAGGACGAGTTTGGGTAAAACTAAACGGGTTTGGGTAATAAAATTGATACCCCGCAATGGGTTTGGGTTGGGTACGAGTAGATAGGTTCGGGTACCCACTACCCATACTCATATATATGTATGTATGTGTGTGTGAATTAAAATATTAATAACTATTCGTAATTTTAGGTTTCTTTTTTTTATGTATCAAAATTAATATTTTATTGGTATTTATCTTGAGATTTATTTTATAATTTTGTTAGTCCATATTTATAATAAGATTTGCATGTTTCAATAATAGTTTTGACTTTCGATTGATATATATATATAGTTATAATTTTTGTTATATAAAATTTTAAAGAACTATTTATATTAATGGTGTAAAGTTTGGGTTTTATCGGGTAATTAGTGGGTATTACCCGATGGGTTTGGGACGGGTATGGGTATCAAAATCAAATTTTAAAAGGGTTTGGAATGAGTATGGGTACGGAAAATTTTAACGGGTTTGGGTTTGGAAAAGACTAAATGGATGGGTACCTAACCCATTGTCATCCCTAGTTGTTAGTGGAAAGAAGGACTCATATGGCCAGATTAATGTGAGTGAAGTGGTGTGTAAAAATAAAATGTGCATACTCTGGTAAAATGGATCGAAAAAAGAAATAGCGAATACTACGTCGAAACGGAGGCAGGGGCGGATCTACTTTAAGAGGGGTGAGGGCTTAAGCCCCTACTCAATTTTTTTTATTTATTTTTTAATACTACAAAACTAGAAAAAAAATATATTGAAATTATACTTCAGCCCTCATGGTCATGAAACTTTGGAAGAAGAGAATGTGGAAGGTAGAAGATGAGAAGGGGCTGAATTTGCAGGAAAAAAAAAAGAAATTGATAGAAATAAGAGAGATAAAGAGTATTTGCAAGTCTGCAATTCTCCAAATGCAAACTAGTGAAGTTTTAATTTTTTTTCTTATATATTGCTATTTAATACTCCTATAATTTTAAAAAATTTAAACTAGTAAAGCCCAACGGTCATTTTTTTTTTTCTGGATCCGCCTCTGAACGGAAGGGAAGTATAATATAATGTATATATTTGAAATATACACACATAAAATGATAAAATACACAATACATTATATTGATTTGAGGCTCTGAACATAGGGGTTGTATTTATAGGATCATGCGCATAATGAGAAACCGCACGCGTACTGACTCGGACTCGACTCATTCCTTTCTATTCCATATTAAATATTAAATCTTTTTACTATATCACTTTTCTTCGATCAAAGTATTCACAGTTTAGTAGCTACTGATGTAAGCGAAAAGTTGTATTCTACTTATATATTTTAAAATCGATTAAGGCAATTTATTAGATAAAATAATGCTAAACAATTGTCACTTTTGGCATTTTTTTTTTTCAAACAAACAATAATTAATACTCCTGCAATTATCTTTTCCTGTACGCGAATTCATAATTTTTTTTTTTTCTTGTACTTGTAAATAATTATATGAGTGCCTAGGTGGTGACAGAATGCTTCCAAGGCACTCATTTGCTCCATTTTTCAAGATTTTTGTCTTTCATTCATTGGGATCAATATTAAATAGTATTAAAATATGGGTTCGTGCGTGTATAAAATATGGTTTCAAATAATTCTTTGCGACAGTTTAAGCATGTTTCCAAGTTGTCACTAATTACTATGTTAATTCAGTAAACACATTATTTTATAGGGCATGCGCCTTTTCTCCCTTCATTATTTTGTCGTATATACGTACCATCTTAAAATTTAATCGAAACCCAAAATTAAATGTAGTAGTCTAATTTCTCACTCTCTCCTAACAAATTCTGATTTATAGCCTATATTTATATGCATATGATTGGGACACAATAACAATATGCCGAATTTAGGAATAAAAAGAATTTGAATTTATGAAATGTGAAAATAAATGTGGTGATGTGACGAGGAGGAGGGAGTTTGATTACACCATGAAAATAAGGGACCTTCGAAACTGCAGATTTACAGAGCAGAGGTAAAACTGAATGGAGCAGTATATACATATTTGGATTATGAGGACCACTTCTTTTTTTCTTTTTCTTTTTTTCTCATAGAAATCCACACCTTTACTCTAGTCTATGTTAATTAATAATCATAAAATCATGAATTTTATCAAGAATGAGAAAAGAAATTATATGTAATAATTTGACGGTATTAATTTCTCATCTTAACAAGAGTCGGTGCCTGAATTTCTTTGAATATTTTCTAAGTTTTCCTTCATTTCCCAAAATAGTTTATCAAGAACCAAACGATATTCCTTTTTCCTTAAAGAATTCTTTGACCATGAAATAATTATTCCGAAAGTTAGTTGCTCTACTTTTAGTTAAATCCAAACCAAATCTTTCATGGTAGTATATAATTTTCTTTTTGGGTCAGATCATGATAGTATATAATATTTTTGAAAGGTTAAAAATGATGAATATATATGACATCAAAATGTGAGGGAGCTGAGGGAATTTATTTTTTTGAGCTGATTTTAATTAAGTTGATAATCTCTCTTTATCATACTAAAAGAAAGAAAGAAGAATGATGTTTTTTTTGTGAGGGTGCCTTGATGTTTTTTTTTTCTTAATAAAATGGTTTCTTTTCCCGGATCAAAAAAAAGAAAGAAAGAAAGAAGAATGAAATAGTATTAGCAAATTTGGTGGGGTCAAGTTTGTTGACACACATAAAAAGGCAAACTTTGTACTATATATATTATAGAATAAAACTAATAAAGAAAAACTTATGATATATAGGGGAAAAAATAACGAATTTTGTTGCTTTGTGATCACATGAAATCTAGGATTGAAAGCGTAGAATCTATTTTGGTAAATTACGGAAATAAACAAAAATGGGTAAAAAAAAATTGAACAGAAACAAGGAGAAACATACAAATTTGTTGAGCTTTTTTTTTTTTTTTGTTGTTGTTGTTGTTTGTTTGTATAGATCATGGGTTAGCAGAGTGTACCCTCTCTCCTTCAATTCCCCAGATTTTCACCGGCGGCCTTTTCGCGCCAAAAATTGGTCGCCCCCCACCCCCCCCTCGATTCTCAAATTGCAAAACTTTTACAACAAGAAAAGAAAAAGAAAAAAAAAGAAAAAAGAAAAAGAAAATACTGATCTTAACAAACAGGAGAGAGAAAGAGAGTTGGGAGGGGAATGTTCAATTTTAGAGGAAAAAAAGGGAAGCTGGAATTAGCTGGAGAACCTAATCCTCCATCAAAAACTGCTTCACAATCTTCACGCTTGGTTCCACGACCTGTCTTTCCCATATCTCCGCCACCCTCCTTCCGCCGCCGCCGCCGTCCACGGCGGCCCTGAGCGCGGCGGTCGTGTCGACCCTCTTGAGGTCCCAACCGGCGGAGTCCCTCAGCCGTAGAATCTTCCCCACCTGCTTCTTCGCTAGCTGAATCGTGTTGTCCTTGATTGCTCTGACTGCGTCGTCGTACACCATTTTCTTCTCCACGTCGTCGTCGCCGCTCCGCCACCCTTCCCCTTTGTACTGGTTGAAATACCTCTCGAACTCCGGCACTCCGATCGCCTTCCTCAACCCGCTCTGACTCACTGAGTCCGACTCCGGGTTGGCGAAATACGCTGCCAGCTCCTCGAACATGCCGGAATCGAGCATGTCGTCGACTCGCTTGACCAGGTACTGATTCAGCACCGGCAAGGAGATGTCGACCCAGATGAAGCAGCAGGTGTAGCTCAGCTCCTTGCAGAAGGCGGAGTCCGGCTCGCCGAAGACGTCGATCTCCGGGTCGAATTTCTTCGCCAGCAATGCGTAGATCAACGAGTTCGACCCGCCGACGACGAAGGGCATCCTCCGGCGGGCGAGTATCTGGGAGATGACGGAGGAGGCAGCGGAGCGGTAGTCGGAAGGGGTGAACTCCGGGTTCGAATCGGAGGGGTCGAAGTCGCCGAGGAGGTGGTGGCGGACGCTTTTCCGGTCGGGGAGCGGGATTTTGTTGGTTGTGATGTCGAGGCCGGGGTAGAGCTGGATCTTGTCGGAGTTGACGATTTCCGAGAAAGGGAAGAATCTGGAGATGAGGTCGATGGAGAGCTTCGTCTTGCCGCAGCCGGTGGGTCCCATGACGACGACTAATTTCCGGCGGCTGGGGGCGGCGGCGGACATGTGCTGCCACCGCCGGGATGAAGGCTTTTTTGTGGGGGAGAAGGGGGCGTAGGGGGTTTTGTAAGGGAAGTGAATGGTATTTGTAAAGACTGGTAATCTTCTCATAAGGAAATGCAAACAATGCCAATCAAGAGAGAGAGAGAAGCAGCTGATAATAAGGGAAATGAGAATTGGATGAAGAGTTGGTGCGAGTGATCAGCAGAATTGTACGGCAGTTTGTGTGTGTGTTTTTTGTCCGGAGGCTATTGGGGTTGATTATACGATGACGTGTCAAGTAAAACGAGACGAGACGAACATGCAGGGCCGTTCCTGACCAAAAATGGGCCCCGGGCGAAACTATAAAATAGTCCCTATTATTTTAAAAATCAACGCATACATCCATATATAAAAGTGTAACATCGCTATATATTATCATCATTCAATTGTGTAAAAAATTTTGAGATTGAAATTTTTAAGCGGTGGCAAGCCAGGAAGAAGAAAGAAAAGGGTGGAGAGACGCTCTCAAGCCGGGCACCATCGCGCAGGCAAAAAGATGCAAAATAAATAAATTAGAGATGTCGCGGTTTTCTAATGGAATGAATTAGAGTATGATATTATTATAGCTTGAGCTATAGCAAAAATAGTATTTTTGGTCTGCACATATAAATATTTTTTTTGTTTAGTGGCCCTTTATATTAAGCAACACATATAATGAATATTTTTATTCAAAAATTACATATAGACTACTCCTTCCGTCTAAAATTTCTTGACACTAAATACTATATCGAGACGTTCACGTTTTCTTGACCATTTCTATTTTGGGATATAAGCCCTATAATACACTTTTATACTTTAACATGTAAACACTATAACACGTTAATACAATTAAAAAATATTATATTAGTCCAAGAAATCATGTAATAGTTTTGATATATAAAAAAAAAAAAATGGGCCCCTGAAATGGGTGGGCCCTGGGCGGTCGCCCATGCTGGCCCACCCTCAGGAACGGCCCTGCGAACATGCTATGTATATATAGATGTTGCTTCTGCTTCCTTATAGCTTCACTTGATTCTACCTTCAAAACTCTTTCCGTTACCCAACTTGAGCACTAAGTGCTCGTTTGGTTCAAGTTGGGAAACGGAAATGGAATGGAATCAAGTCATGTGTAAGGGAATGGAAACAATAAGAGTTACTTTTATTGAGTGTTTGGTTCAATAGTAGAAATGGAGTCACTTGTGAGGAGGTTTCTTTTTTCCTTGTTTCCTCTCCTTCTTGAGGGGTAACAATGTAATTGATTGAGTTACCTCCAAGTAAAGGAAATGGATCACCTATTACTCAAATCAAACAAAATGTAATGGAATCAATTACTTGATTCCCTTTCCGTACCACAAAAAACTTTAATCAAACATGAGCTAAGTGTTGATATTTAACTTGCTACCAACCCCCAATTCGAAGAAAAAAATAGGAAAAAGTTACAGTGGCCTTTTTGACTAGAGTAATTTGGCAGAAATTCTTGATTTGCACAGTAAATAAGCAGATTAAATCATACTTGACGCCGCCATTTCCGTATTTTGCCCCTTTCACCACACATACTAGTTTCTTGCTACGTGTTGCATGTCAACCCGTCCAATTAATTCACTAATTAATTAACATACGAAAAAAATAAATAATAATAATAATAATACCAAGTACTACCTAATATCTCGAATTAGAAAAGTGACTAGTATAAAACCAAATTATAATTATAAATGTATGTGTGCATATATAATTATAAGAAACTGCATGCATGCTTTCAGCTGATCTAATAATATCGATAAGAGAAGGAGTTTTCAGGTCATTATCCATGGTTAGGCTAAAATTGAAAATTTTCAATTGATATTTTAAAAATACTCGTCATTATACATGAATCAAAGAAATCGGGTAAGGGAAAAGTCCAATAATTTCAATGGACCAAAAAAAATGTCCAAGTACTTCCGTAAAAGAAAACTCGAAATTATAGTGTTATGATTTGAGATGCCTCTAATTATATACCAGTACATGCAAACGTAAAGAAAACGCACTGTCCACCACAGCGGACGTGACAATGCTATATATCTCAAAAGATATTATAAATATAGTATATTTTAAAGGGCAGGCCCGAAAAATCCTTACGCCTACGGGGCTCGGGTCGGCCGTCCCGGTAAAAACACGCTACGAATATCTTTTGGTCCGGGCCAGGCCGGGCCGGCCATACTTAAAACTACGAAATAGATATAAAATAAAATTCTGCAGCGGTGGTCGGCGTGGG
Organism: Mentha longifolia; assembly: GCA_001642375.2. Classification (NCBI taxonomy): domain Eukaryota; kingdom Viridiplantae; phylum Streptophyta; class Magnoliopsida; order Lamiales; family Lamiaceae; genus Mentha; species Mentha longifolia. The sequence continues at coordinate 28,391,585 of CM038121.1, forward strand.
GAGTCCGGTCGAACCCGATTGGCTACAGAATTCGGAATGGTAAAAACAAGTGACAGAGGGCGTGGGTGTTTATCGCAAGGCCCTATGATTTTTTTTCCTAATCTAATATTAGTAATAAAATACTTTTAGCTTAGAATAATAATTAAATTATAATTTAATTTATAGGCAATGCCTGGGGATTGCGTGCTAATGGGAAACCTCATGCACTACTCACTCACGCTTCTGTTTTTCTAGTTTTTGGGGTCTGCTCTAATGTCTCGTGAAGTACTATTTATAAAAAATAGAGATTATAAATATTTTTTAATAATTTATATTTTTCTTGAATTTATAAAAAAATATATTTTTTTATAAAAAAAAATATCATGAAGAAGTTACAATGAATTTGGTAAAATAGAACTATTATTTGGTTCATGATTGAACAAATTAAATACATGATCTGGTCTAATGGTCTTCCATAAAGGCACAATTATTTAGAATAAAAGCTTGAACTAATTTAATTGTTTTAAACAATATATGAAGATAAGAAAAGTGTTTAACTATACAATAATATAAATAATTAAAAGGCCTAAAACCGATTATATATATTTCCTGATTTGGAACCAAAATTTATTTTGGATTCTTCAAAAGATCTCCCTACACTGGAAATTCAATAATTGGCACATATAAAAATGAATGTGAAACTATTGACCCTTTAATAAAAAAATATTAGACTAGCAAAGTGAGAGAAGATAAAGAACAAGATAAAAGTAATTTCGATGTCTCATAATAATTGTAAAAAAAGAAGAAGAAAATGAAATCTCTTGAAATTTCTTCATTGTCTATCCGAATTGACAAATACATGGAAAGTTAAAGTATAGTGGGAGCTTGGGTGTTTCTACCCCTTTAAAATAATGTATTGTAAGTACCCTTACATAATAAATTAATGTATTTATGGGCCCACATTATTCGATCTCCTCCGGAAGTGCCGGTCTTCGTGGCTTTTCCTTGTTTGTATATTAAGTGGGGCCGTGTATGTGCAACAAATAACACTCCCATAACAAAATACTGATAAAGGCCAAGGCCCCTGGTCCATGCTCCCGTGAAGGGTGGGGAGGAATAAGAATCTGATTCTTTAACGAGGGAAAAAAACAAGAATGGCAGAATGAAGTTCGAGGCGTTGGGGGGGGGGGGGGGGGGGAGGGGGCAAGGAGCGGCTATATATATTCTAAATTTTGACTGCATATACACACACAAACCCTCTCCCAACCCTAAACCCTAAACCGAAGCTCCCTCCCTATATACATCCACATACACAGACCACAACTTCTCCCACACCACAATTCAATTTCTCCTTACTCTCGCACTCTCGCACCAAGCATAATTTCTCAAGCATTGCACAATTTGAAGCACTCCGTAGTGATGATGTCGGGAGGATACATAATCAACGATGGCGATGACGAGGAACACAAAGTCTTGCCGGAAAACGAAATGGGAATCTCGATCGAAATAATACCACGACGAATATTGGTATGTTTTAAAAAATGTATTAATTTTTTTTATGATTTGGTATGAATTAAAATGGTATTATTTGTTATGATTTAAATTGTATGATTTGTTACGATTTAAATTTTATTAATTGTGGATCTCGATTAATTTGATAGGAATGACGATTTGTTATGATTTGTTAGCAATTGTATGAAATTGTATTTGTTGTGTTGGGATGTATAAATGTATTATTTGTTAGGATTTAATTCTAAGTTAGTATATATATATGTAATGTTTAACATAATAAAATTTATATATGTGTAAAGAAAAATAAAAGAAATTAACAAACGTGTATATATATGTGATGTTTGAAAAGAAATTTATATATATAAAAAAATTTATATATGTGTGAAAATTAATTAATATATATTTTGTTTAAATTAATTTTTTTAAGTGATTTAATTAAAAAATGCATATATGTGATGTTTGAAACATTAAAATTTATATTCATATTGAGAAAAATAGAAGAAATTTTTTGGCATTAGCAACCGGCCAAAGTGGTGCCGGAAAATGGGCAACCGGACGCGATTTCCGGTCGCCGGAAAATTAACATTCCGGTCGCCGGATTGGCCGGTTGCCTATACCATAATTTTTCTTAATTTTTTCTAAGTAAATAATGTTAATCACATTTTATTTTTCTGCTTATAAAATAGTTTGTATATTTATTTTGTTAATTAATTGATATATATTTTGTTTAAATTAAGTTTTTTTTAAGTGATTTAATTAAACAACCTATATATATGTGATGTTTGAAACATTAAAATTTACGTTTGTATTGAGAAAAATAGAAGAAATTTTTTGGCATTAGCAACCGGCCAATCCGATACCGGAAAATTGGCAACCGGACGCGTATTCCGGTCGCCGGATTGGCCGGTTGCATATACCATTATTATTATTTTTTTTTTCTAAGTAAATAATGTTAATCACATTTTATTTTTGTGGTTATAAAATAGTTTTTATATTTATTTTGAAAATTAATTGATATATATTTTGTTTAAATTAAGTTTTTTTAAGTGATTTAATTAAAAATCGAATATACATATGATGTTTGAAACATTAAAATTTATATTCGTATTAAGAAAAATAGAAGAAATTTTTTGGCATTAGCAACCGGCCAATCCGATGCCAGAAAATTGGCAACCGGACGCGTATTCCGGTCGCCGGAAAATTAACATTCCGGTCTCCGGATTGGCCGGTTGCATATACCATTATTTTTCTTTTTTTTTCTAAGTAAATAATGTTAATCACATTTTATTTTTGTGGTTATAAAATAGTTTTTATATTTATTTTGAAAATTAATTGATATATATTTTGTTTAAATTAAGTTTTTTTTAAGTGATTTAATTAAAAATCGAATATACATATGATGTTTGAAACATTAAAATTTACATTCGTATTAAGAAAAATAGAAGAAATTTTTTGGCATTAGCAACCGGCCAATCCGATGCCTGAAAATGGGCAACCGGACACGTATTCCGGTCACCGGAAAATTAACATTCCGGTCGCCGGATTGGCCGGTTGCATATACCATTATTTTTCTTTTTCTTTTTCTAAGTAAATAATGTTAATCACATTTTATTTTTGTGCTTATTAAATAGTTTGTATATTTTTTTTTGAAAATTAATTGATATATATTTTGTTTAAATTAAGTTTTTTTTTAAGTGATTTAATTAAACAACCTATATATATGTGATGTTTGAAACATTAAAATTTACATTGGTATTGAGAAAAATAGAAGAAATGTTTTGGCATTAGCAACCGGCCAATTCGGTGCCGGAAACTGGGCAACCGGACGCGTATTCCGGTTGCTGGAAAATTAACATTCCGATCGCCGGATTGGCCGGTTGCATATACCATTATTTTTCTTTTCTTTTTATAAGTAAATAATGTTAATCACATTTTATTTTTGTGGTTATAAAATAGTTTGTATATTTATATTGAAAATTAATTTATATATATTTTGTTTAAATTAAGTTTTTTTTAAAAGTGATTTAATTAAAAAAGGTATATATTTGTGATGTTTGAAACATTAAAATTTACATTTGAGTTCAGAAAAATAAAATAAAGTTTTGTACATTGCCGACCGGCCAATCCGATGCCGGAAAAGTGGCAGCCGGACGCATATTCTTGTCGCCGGAAAATTGACATTCCGGCCCACTATTTGGCCGGTTGACTATACCATAGTTTTTCTTATTTTTTTCTAAGTAAATATTGTTAAACACATTTTATTTTTGAGGTAATAAAATAGTTTGTATATTTATTTTGAAAATTAATTGATATATATTTTGTTTAAATTAAGTTTTTTTTAAGTGATTTAATTAAAAAACGTGTATATGTATATGTATGTGATGTTTGAAATTCAGAAATTTACATATATGTTAAGAAAAATAAAAGAAATTTTTGTACGTATATATATGCGTATGTAATGTTTTTTTTATTTATTTTTTCTAATTATAGATTGTTATTCTTTAAGTAATGATTATTTAAAAAATAATGTTTTAGTAATTATAGATTGTTATTCTAATCATACGTGTATATATATGCGCATGTAATGTTTTATATATATATTGTTTAAATTAATTATTTAAGTAATTATTTGGATAATCTTAACAATAAATTTATACTATTTTATATGATCAATACTTATGATTTGTAAAACATAATGATTATTTATTAAACATAATACTTAAATTTGTAATACTAATAGATATTATGTCCCTATTTTACAGGAATCTGAGCCCCCATGGTTCCGTAGAAGCTATTTGATCAACAAGTATATGGATGTGACTAACTACTATAGGATTAAACTCTTGGCTGATATCCGTGATGTACTGAGCGACAGCTATACCTTAGTCGATAGATTTCAAGAGGGGCCTTTTGGACACTTTCTGAATTGGGAGCCGGGGCAAAATAGCAAAAAATTGCTAAACTCTATTATATCTCGTTGTACTGTTACTGAGCAAGGAATTTGGTTCCACATTAGGGGCCAAGACGTAGAGTACACCATCCGAGACCACGCTCTCATTACATGATTGAGATTTGGGACAATTTAATAGGATAATTAATAATTTACTAAGACAATTTATAATTTAAATTTCTAAAAATACGAAACCAAAATATTAATCTGAGACATTGGGACAATTGGGACCGGTGTGACCATATTCGTTGCAGTGCAGACACCTACGAGGAGGACGACCTCGACGAACTCTTCTTTCCACTCTGCCTCTTATTCTTTTTTCCTTCGGACGACCTGGTAGACGTTTTGGAATCGGTGGCTGGACGTCAATGTCGGATAAATACTGCGGCACTGTCCACAGATGCTTCTTCGGGACACTACGAATTGGCACGCTGAAACACGCCTGATACGTTGTCCGTCTGTAAAAATGCGATACATAATCGACCACGTTTTCTCCATTTTGCCTACAATAAAGAAATTCAGCCAGTTAAACAAGCCTGACCATTCGTGAGTATTAGTTAATTAAAACGACAGGATATGAGTTTCATTACTTGATTGCCGCGATTGCGTGAGCACAAGGTAGACAATCATACTCCCACCGATGGCATTCACAGATGTGTTGTTGCAGGTCCACCCTGACTTCGCGTACCGACGTTTTCACTTTATAATGAGGAACATCTTAATCCTGGTGGCTACGTAGGTTGTTGACCTTTCCAATTGAACTACCATCTTTCTCCTTGCCTCTTCTGTGATTGGATGAGGATCGTTCCTGCACTTTTCTCGTCGCTCATTGAACCATTCTTCAATGATGAGTCTCACAACATCTAGACAAGCGCAAATCGGCAGACGTCGGGCCCAAAGAAGACTGTTATTAAAAGATTCTGCGGCATTGGACGTCATGTTGGAGAAGCGTCTGGCAGGGCAATGTGCTCGAGACCACTTATCAACTCCGATGTTTATCAATTTCTTATAAGCCAACCTACTAGTGTTACGAATCCCTGACATGAATTTCCCGAACTCCGTCTTGTCGTATGTGTATGCGGCATGTTGAAAGAGTTCGCCAACTTTCTTTCTGTAGATCGCCAGATTCTTGGCAAGGTGCCAGTAACAAAACCCATGTCTAGCTTCGGGGAACTCGACTTGAACTGCATGTATGATAGACGGGTGTTGATCGGAGACGAACAACGTAGCCGTACATGGACCATATGCCATTCGGAGGCATCGCATGAACCAAGTCCACGAGTCGTTATCCTCAGTCGGCCCGATTCCATATGCCAAAGGAAAGAGTTGCTCGTTCGCATCTTTAGCCACAGCTACAAACATTAAACCGTGGGCATTCCCCTTGAGATGCGTACCGTCAACAATAATAACCGGCCGGAGGTATCCGTTTTCCCATGCGAATCGCGTCGCGCCTAGAGCAATGAAAACTTGTTTGAACCGGCCATCTGGACTGATCTCGTACTCGGTGTAGGTATTGGGATTAGTGATCTTCAACATGTGAAGGTAACCGAGCAGATCGTTGAAGGACTCATTGTGTTTGCCGTATACCATCTCGATTGCGTGATTCCGTCCCTTCAAGCACACATCGTAGGTGGCATCGATGCCGAACTCTGATTTGAGCTCGTTTTGAATTATTCTGGGCTTTATTATCTGAGAATCACGCAACAATCTCTTTGCAAAAATTGAACCGATCACCAATGCATGGACCTTCCTCTTATGACCGGTATTTGTTAGACCAAATTCACTGCACATGTGCTCCTCAATAAATTTCGAAACAGTCCAAGGGCCGCCCTCGGTAGTGAGTAAAAGCCTGAAGGGGCATTCTTGGGATAATTTGCACGTCGCTAGGAATCTCTTGTTATCTGATTTCTCGACAATGTATTCTTTCCTCCTAATCAAATGCCACAAACCGACTGCGATGCAGATTTCATCCTTGTCCCAAAAAACAGAGTCCTTGGAGAGCTCATCAATATTAATGAAATCATCGTGATATACTGCGGAATCACGAGGCCGGGGGGGGACTAATGGGACAACCCAATTACTCATGTGGTCGGTGTCGTTATCCGCCACTGCTTCACCCTCACTCAAATCTGGGAACATCATCCCAAACAGTTTTTGCATACCCCCTTCCTCCTGGATCCAAGCAGTCCACTCTGCGAATAACGCCCTGTTCATCTGCCTACCATCATGGTATAGATTGGTCTCGCCCTCGCTCTCCGAGGTCTCCGAGCTCTCGTCAGGATCAGGGACGTAATCTTCATCATCCGTTCGCTCCTCGTTATTTTGGACCGATTGATTGAGGTCTGGAATTGCATTATCATGGATGATAGTTTCATGATTCGCCGGATCCGCACCAACGTTGTTGCTCTCGCCGAGATATACGCCCTCATACCAGTTACTAGATGCAGCAACCCTCCCAAAATGTTCCAAATCTGCATGCCAATTACTGCCTTGGTTGTGAAAATCAAATGAGCCAACATACGACCCGGGTTGATCGAAGGTGGGGAAGGAGGATGCCCCGGCATGTGAAGATGATGGCCCCGCATGTGAAGAAGATGCCCTGTCGTTCGTCTTCACGAATATCGTTGGCGTCAAACCACCATTGCATAATTCAAATAATTTCTCATCTCTTGTCAAGTGTGATTTGACACTCCGTCCACGGTTGTTCATCCTCAGATAAGAAATATCAAAATCAGAGACCGTCAGGTTGCAATAATAAGATATGAGGTATCTCAAGTTGTAAACGGTTATCCCGTCAGAAAATAATGGGATAGTTATCTCTTGGCCACCTTCATAACTACAACCATCCCATTTACCCCTGTATTTAACGTTCACGTAGACCAAATCCATCTGTAATCACATAATTAAATTTTAATTAATAAATCATCAACTGCAAATAAATATAAAAACAACAAATTAAACACATAAAATATACCAATTTCTTTAAGAGTACCAAATTCAATTCGAAATCACTATTGTATACTAATTTCGAATTAAATATTAAAAGAATTAATTTAACAAAATAATAATCAATTAATTTCAATATAAATCTATAGGAAGAATTTCTAAGCTCAAAAATTAAATATTATAAACTATTCATATTTAGAATTTTTTTTGAAAAATAACGGTATAGCCAACCGGCCGGTCTATTCACCGGAAAAGTGATTTTCCGGCGACCGGAATAAGCGACCGGTCGGCCTTTTTCCGGTGTCGGAATGACCGGTTGGCTATGTCCAAATTTTTCTCTTTTTTTCCTTAACATATTTATAAATTCTTGTAGTTCAAACATTAAAAATATTTTAATATTTCGAATTAAATCATTTAAAAGAATTAATTTAAACAAAATAATAATCAATTAATTTCAATATAAATCTATAGGAAGAATTTCTAAGCTCAAAAAATAAATGTGATAAACTATGCATACTTAGAAAAAAAAAAATGAAAAATTATGGTATAGCCAACCGGCCGGTCGGTACACCGGAAAAGTGATTTTACGGCGACCCGAAATCACATTTTATTTTTGTACTTATAAAAAATTAATTTAAACAAAATATATATCAATTAATTTTCAAAATAAATATACAAACTATTTTTTGTATATTTATTTTGAAAATTAATTGATATATATTTTGTTTAAATAAATTTTTTAAAGTGATTTAATTAAAAAAATGTATACATATGTGATGTTTGAAACATTAAAATTTATATTCATATTGAGAAAAATAAAAGAAATTTTTTGGCATTGGCAACCGGCCAAAGTGGTGCCGGAAAATGGGCAACCGGACCCGATTTCCGGTCGCCGGAAATTTAACATTCCGGTCGCCGGATTGGCCGGTTGCCTATACCATTATTTTTCTTATATTTTTGTAAGTAAAAAATGTTAATCACATTTTATTTTTGTACTTATAAAATAGTTTGTATATTTATTTTGAAAAGTAATTGATATATATTTTGTTTAAAAGATATTTTTTTAAGTGATTTAATTAAAAAATGTATATATATGTGATGTTTGAAACATTAAAATTTATATTCATATTGAGAAAAATAGAAGAAATGTTTTGGAATTAGCAACCGGCCAAAGTGGTGCCGGAAAATGGGCAACCGGACGTGATTTCCGGTCGCCGGAAAATTAACATTCCGGTCGCCGGATTGGCCGGTTGCCTATATCATAATTTTTCTTATTTTTTTCTAAGTAAATAATGTTAATCACATTTTATTTTTGTGCTTATAAAATAGTTGTATATTTATTTTGAAAATTAATTGATATATATTTTGTTTAAATTTATTTTTTTAAGTGATTTAATTAAAAATGTGTATATGTATGTGATGTTTGAATTTCAAAAATGAATTAAGTGATTTTAAGTGATTTAATTAAAAATGTGTATATATATGTATGTGTATAATTAAAAGTTGATTTCTCCGGCGACCGGAATAGGCAACCGGTCGGCCTTTTTCCGGCTACCTAATGACCGGTTGGCTATACCAAACTTTTCCTCTTTTTTTTCTTAACATATTTATAAATTTTTGTAGTTCAAACATTAAATAAATTTTAATATTTCGAATTAAATCATTTAAAATAATTAATGTAAAGTAAATAATAGTCAATTAATTTCAATATAAATCTATAGGAACAATTTCTAAGCTCAAAAATTAAATGTGATAAACTATTCATACTTAGAAAAATATATGGAAAATAATGGTATAGCCAACCGGCCGGTAGGTTCGCCGGAAATATGATTTCTCCGGTGACCGGAATAGGCAACCGGTCGGCCTTTTCCCGGCTACCTAATGACCGGTTGGCTATGCCAAACTTTTTCTCTTTTTTTCTTAACATATTTATAAATTTTGGTAGTTCAAACATTAAAAATATTTTAATATTTCAAATTAAATCATTTAAAAGAATTAATTTCAACGATATAATAAGCAATTAATTTCGAAAATAAATTTATAAACTAATTCCTAAACATATAAGTTCATTTTCGACATGTTAAAAAAATTCAATTTATTTCCAAAATAAATCCCTAAACTACTTACTATACTAAGCATATAAAAAAATCGATATTAAAATTTACCTATATTATTGGATAATCCAAAAACACGATTGAAGAAGAAGATGATGAAGCAGGCGTGACACGATATCCTCCTTGATAAACCCTTATAATGGCTCGTCTTCCTCAGCTCAGCTCAGCTCAGTTCTTTAGCTCGGATGTTGATAATATGCCTCCTTTTCTCCCAACAATTTTTTTTTGTTAGTCTGTTTATTTTTGAATTCTATTTGCAATTTTCATTGTTGTATATATTGAGTTTTGTGTGGGGTGGGTTGACATAGGATACCAAAATTTATTATTCGTATACAGAGTATAGATTTAATTATTGTAGAAAAACAGTCAAAAATTCAATAGCATTATTAATAGCCTTATTCACGCATGCATGCAAACAGTAGAGACTCAGCAAGTCAAAAATTCAATAGCATTATTAATAGCCTTATTCACGCATGCATGCAAACAGTAGAGACTCAGCAGAGTCACATTGAATTATTGTAAAAAAACAGTTCAATATCATTCAATTCATATGATTCATATGCATGCATCGTTGCACAAAATTTATTAGCTGTGAAAAACAAAAAAATAAAAGATAAATTATAATAAATGAAAATAGTCACTTACTTCTTGGTCGGTTCGTTGGATTGCTACTTTTAAAATATAAAAGTGGGCCCATTACACATTAAAATATTAAATAGGGCACTTTTACAATTTCATTTGTTTATAGGGGTACTTTTTCCATTACCCTTTTAAATGGGGCATTTTCTCCTATTTGCAGTAGTTTGAAATATTAATATGGGTGATGCTAAACGGATCGAATTGATCCGGATCAAAATCACTATTTGCATTAAATGAAATGGTAGAAAGACAAATCTGTCCATATTTAATTTTGGCTTCAATATTCCCTCCATTTTCTAGTACAATTATGTTCATGTTGGAAACAACCAACCTTAATAAATATTACTCATTGAAATTAGCAAGGTCAATCATTGATTAGCAAGTTTCTTCATAATTTGAACGCCACTTTTCTAATGAGAATAGGAGTATGGTTGCGTTCATAATATATTTAATAATTATATATATATATATATATATATATATTAATCGGAAAATAAATTTTATTTTACAACGGTACAAGACGTACTGGAAAAATACAATCACGAAACGTTCCACGTTGCACTTAGAGGGTTAGATGCCCAACACGGAAAGCTAATGTTAGGTTCGGCATCACCCCTCACAACGTTTCAATTGATAAATTAGAATATGCATGTACAATACGTGGATGTAATAGTTTTCTAAAATAAAGTATATAATACTTCATTTTAAAGTATAAAGTACTCTAAAATAGATTTCATTGTTGGAGATAGCCTAATGACAAGATCATGTGTACAAATTTTACAGATTGCAACTAAGCTCGTACTAAAGTGTTTGGCCACTTTTCTAAAGTGAGTTGAAAATCGAGCTCACAATTGAAGTGGAATACGGATTTCTTATAATAATAATAATAATAATAATAATAATAATAATAATAATAATAATAATAATAATAATAATAATAATAATAATTTAGTATATTTATTAATAAAAATACTTTTGAAAATATACAAACTCAAATGTAATTTCATTTATTAAAATCAAAATTATTTTTTTAATTTATCTACTTGAGTGCATGTATATATGCATATTTAGTAGTGAATGCATGCAATATAATATTAATTTAATCTTATGCGTGTATTCATTTAGTCTTATGCGTGTTTTAATTTAAAGTTGTTACAATATTAATTTAATCTTATGCGTAGTACTATAATATTAATTCATTTAGTCTTATAAGCATTTATGGTGGAATGAAAATAAAGTGGTGTATTGAAAAAAGAAAATATTAATGAATGTTGTTCCAATTCAAAATTTTCAATTTTTCAAATATTTAATAGGGGTATTTTAGGTATTGCACATTAATAATTTAGTCAAATTTACAAATATGCCCCAATTGATCTGGATCAATTTGATCCCTTTAGATTTACCCTATTAGGGTATTAATATATCTATTTAATTATCATTTTTTTACATGATCAATATTCATCATGATTGTGAGCTCCTTTCTTCTTTCTAAGGAGGAAAATTCAATATTCAAAGATACCATGCATCTAAGAGATAGGGACACTACACCATAAACACAGAAGAAATTGGTACAAAATGTGAAAAATATTTGACAATTAATTGACGAAGAACAATGTGCAAATTGTTTCTACATGGAAATATGTTGATTTTATTTAGTACATAATTCACATTTTGAATTACGAGACGTAGCGCGAAAGCGAGCATGAAATCTCGTACTCGAGAGAAGAAAATGTAATGAAAAAGAAAAATTTCTTAGTCTAAAAGCAAAGTATAAACATAGTACTGAATTTTCTTCAAGCCATGATAAGAAGCAAACCTCCATTAATGACTTATTGTGAGCATGAGATTACCTTTTGATCGTTGTCTTATTAATGTAATTGATAGGATATGGCCCAATAGGCCCAGATCAGCTCGGCCCATTCCTAATTCCCCCGGCCCAATCAAGGATAAAGCCCAGTGGAAGTCAAGAAAGTCAACCAACTGCTCCCAACCACTCCACAGTGCAGACAGGAACACCCACGACCCCCCAACCACTCCTGAAACACCCGTGACCTCCATTCTCTATAAATAGAATCATTTGTAAGGAAAGAGGCAGGTTGTAATAGCGGCTAGAACACGAAAATATAAAACATTCTCTCCTTCGTGGACGTAGATCTAATCAAAGATCGAACCACGTAAAAACCTCTCGTGTTCTACATTCTCTCTCTCTCGTATAATCACTCTAAAATACACGATCGATCACTGGCGCCGTCTGTGGGAAACGAAAGAATTTTGTGAAACCGATCAGCGTATTTCAAGTGAAAACACGATGGTAAGACCAACCCGCTCCGCCACCACCGCCGCCGCCGCCGCTGCTGCCAAGGCAAAACAGAAACAAGCTGACCTCTTTTCCAATCCACCTTACATGCCGGCCAACGAGGAAGAAGGTGACGTTAGTCAAGCTCAGAAAACTGCTTCCCAGATCCAGCGTGACCAACAGCCCATCCGCCGAACTCCTGAAGGCCACCCGGAGGAGGTCCCATCTGGGGGTTCAGCTAGCGACGATGGACCAGATCAAAGTGGCAGCCGACGCGGGAATGCTGAACTCCAACCCGAGCTGGGAGACGTACTGAAAGCGTACCTGAGCATCCATGAGCAGGATTTTCGCAGGTTCGCCGATCAACACCGACAAAGTCAAAGCAAGGAAGACGAAGTCGAACCGTCACAAAGGCCATCCCCAAGTCTTCGGATCGTTGGAGGCAGGGAGGCCGAAGTTCCCCGTAGGCGACAAAACAATCGCCGTGGGAACGGTCGCGCTTCACCTCGGCGCGGTTCAACGTCACCTCGTCAAAACGCCGTTCCTCATTGGCGTGACGAACGGAACGTCTATCAAAGAAGATTCGACGTTGAGCCCGAAGTTCCCCGAAGGCGACAGAGCAATCGCCGCGGGAACGATCACGTTTCACCTCAGTGCGATCCAACGCCACCGCGTCAAAACGCCGTTCCACCTCGGCACGACGAGGAGAACACCTACCAAGGAAGGTTCACCGTCTACGGTCGAATCTCGACTCCCTTCACTAATAGGATACTCTATACTCCCCTCCCGTCGACGTATAGAGTACCTCCTATCCCGCCTTACAACGGAACCCAAGATCCTAACAACTTTTTATCCCGGTTCCAATACAACATGATGAACCAGGGGTTGGCCGAAGACGTTTACATGTGTAAAGTCTTCCCCGAGCTACTAGTAGACAACGCTAGAAGCTGGTTCGATAGCCTCCCTAATTGCAGCGTAGGATCATATGCCGACCTACTGGACGCCTTTGAACGTCGTTTCTTCCAAAAAGCCGAGGCAAAAATCAGCCCAGCCCAACTCCTCACCTTAAAGCAAGGGCGGGGAGAAACGATCAGTGATTTTCTGGCCCGTTTTTATAACGAGAGCCTAAAAGTCGATCGTCTCTCCGACGACGTGCTTATCTCGGCATTCCAAAATGGCATCCAGTCCGGGACTCTCTTCAGAGAGCTCGTAAAGGCACGTCCTACGACCTCCAAGCGGCTATGGAAGATCGCCAACACATTCGCCGAAGCGGACGAGGCCGATCGGAAGAAACGGGCTGCAGATCGGCCCGAAAACAACGATAAGAGAAAGAAAGAGGAGCGCACCGACCTTGGGCAAGGCCGCCGAAGTGCCCTCGAAAGGTTACAACGAGGACCCCAAAAAATAAGGGAGGCTATAACTGCGCCCCCCAAAATGACAAAAGGCCAAGGCACGACGACGAGGATGAAGACGAAGATCAGCCTCAATATGACGCAGTCATCACGGCCATCACCGGACTGCCCGAAGGCGCGACGAGGTCATCATTGAAAGCCGAAGCCCGGAGTCAACAGCGAGAAGAACCCACTCAAAAAAGGTTCAGGAGAGACGAGGCCGTCACCTTTTCCGGTGATGACCCAGTTCCCCATGCGGTACCTCATCAAGATGCCACCATAATCGAGGCGGTGGTGGCCAACAAACTGGTCCACCGCGTATTTGTTGATAGTGGAGCATCGGTGAGTGTGCTCTTTAAAGACTGCTTCGATAAGCTAGATATCGAAGAAGCACGTCTAAAGCCAGCACCCATGCCATTAAAGAACTTCACACAACAAGAGACGACGATGGAAGGCATAATTTCACTGCCCGTGACAGTTGGAAAAAGCCCGTTGTCTACTACGAAGATAATCCACTTCTTCGTCGTAAAAGCCAGCTCCCCCTATAACATCATCTTAGGAAGGGATTGGCTAATATCGACAAAGGCAATCTGCTCGGCCTACCACCTGACGATTAAGATTCCATCTAGAAACGGAGTGATCACGCTTCGGGGAAACCAGCAACAGGCTAAAGAGTGCATGCAGGTCGCACTCCGAGGTGATAGGAATCAACACCCCCAGGCATAGCAACTACAGAAACCCGAAGAGGTGGAGCCGACATCGTCTCCATCCATCGAGCCGGTAGAAGACGTCGCATTATACAAAGATGACCCTGCCAAGGTCGTCAAAGTAGGGTTCGTCGGCGAAAACGAGCTCCGAAGTCAACTTATCTGGCTACTTCGGGAGTATAGAGATGTCTTCGCCTGGTCGCCGCTTGACATGACCGGGGTGGCACCAAACATCATCACTCATCACCTCAACATCGACCCTGCAATAAAACCAGTTCGGCAGAAACAACGAGCCTTCGCAGCCGAAAGGAGTCAAGTAATTCACGACGAGGGCCGGCAACTGCAAAAGGCCGATATTTTATTCGAAGTAAAGTATCCGACCTGGTTGGCCAACCCCGTGATGGTGAAAAAGCAGGGAGGTGGGTGGCGGATGTGCATTGACTACACGGACCTTAATAAGCACTGCCCAAAGGACTGCTACCCCCTCCCCAACATTGACAAGAAGGTCGAAGCTCTTGTTGGCCACAAGGTGTTCAGCTTCTTGGACCTATACAAGGGATACCACCAAGTCCTCATGAATGCCGAAGACGCGCCGAAGACCGCCTTCGTCACGGACTTCGGCATCTATGCATACAAAAAAATGCCCTTCGGACTAAAGAACGCCGGAGCCACATACCAGAGGATGGTCGATAAAATTTTTGAAGCCCACGTCGGTAGCATTGTCGAAGTATATGTAGACGATATAGTCGTAAAGAGCAAGGAGATCGCCACTTGTGTAAACGACCTTAAAGTTGTCTTTAGCCTACTTCGTAAAGTGAACCTAAAATTAAACCCAGAAAAGTGTACTTTTATGGTCCGATCTGGAAAATTTCTAGGGTGTTGGGTTTCACGCGAGGGGTTAAAAGCCAACCCTTTGAAAGTCCGGGCTATCCAAGAAATGCAAGTGCCGAAGTCGATCCACGACGTGCACAAACTGACGGGCTGCCTAGCCGCCCTGAGTCGCTTTCTATCTAAGGCCGCCGAAAAACAACTCCCATTCTTCAAGATACTAAAGAAGGCTCCGAACTTCGAGTGGAACGATGAGCACAGAGGAGCTTTCGATGGTTTGAAGAAGTATCTCACAAATCTCCCAACCTTATCTGCACCAAAGAAGGACGAGACCCTCTCTTTATACCTCGCCGCTTCGAACGAGGCAATCAGTGCAGTCCTGGTACGAGAAGAAAGACGTCATCAGCTACCCGTCTATTTCATAAGCCGAGCCCTAAAAGGGCCGGAGACGAGATACCAGCCTTTGGAAAAGGTCGCACTTGCGTTGGTGAATGCAGCGAGGAGACTTCGACCATACTTCCATGCACATCAGATACAAGTACTGACCGACCTACCACTTCGGCAAGTACTTACAAAGCCAGAAGCGTCTGGGCGAATCGCTAAATGGGCTGTAGAACTCGGCGAGCACACAATTTCCTTTATACCTCGCCAAGCAATCAAAGGACAAGCCCTGGCCGATTTCCTGGTGGAAGCCAAGTTCACGGAAGCACAGCAATCCGTTGAACCTACTGAGGATAAACCAAAGGCCGAGGCACCTAATCCACAACCGCGAGACTGTTGGAAGGTCTACGTGGACGGGGCATCAGGTAACAAAGGAAGCGGAGCCGGGGTTTTACTCATCAGCCCGGAAGGAAAGGAGATCACCCACGCACTCCGGTTCAATTTTCCGACCACAAATAATGAAGTTGAGTACGAAGCTCTAATCGCTGGACTTCGCCTAGCCGAGGCTCTCCAGGTAAGGGCCATTCAAATTCACAGCGATTCCCAAATCATAGTGAATCATATACTGGGTAAATACGAGGCCAAAGGAGAACGAATGAAGAAGTACCTTCATAAGGCCAAGATCCTACAACAAGGCTTCTCGTACTTCGAGTTAGTGCGAATCCCAAAAGGGGATAACGGGCGAGCTGATGCACTAAGCAAGCTCGCGTCATCATCAACAATCTCTCCAGTGGAAGAAGTACAGCTCCGAAGTATCGATGAAGCCGAAGTTAATATAGTAACCGAAGACGGACCGAACTGGATGACTCCACTTCGCAGCTATCTAGAGATAGGCGAACTCCCCACCGATAAGGTTGAGGCTAGAAAGCTCCTGGCCAAGTCCACCAAGTATGTCTTTGAACAGGGAGTGTTGTATAGAAGATCCTACCTCCAACCTCTCCTAAGATGTGCAGGGCCCAACCAAGCAAACTACACACTGCGCGAAGTCCATGAAGGCTCCTGTGGCAGTCACATTGGAGCCCGCGCCCTCTCCAAAAAGGTCATGAGGTGTGGGTACTACTGGCCCACCATGTTCCAAGATGCTACCAACCTCGTCAAAAAGTGTCCGAAGTGCCAAATCCATGCGACGGTTCCGAGGTTGCCTCAGACCGAGCTGACCAGCATACAAAGCCCTTGGCCGTTCATGCAGTGGGGAATTGACATCGTCGGCCCATTTGAAAAAGCCCCCGGCCAATTACAATTCCTCATTGTAGCCATCGACTACTTTACGAAGTGGGTCGAAGCCGAACCATTGGCCCGGATCACAAGTAAAAACGCCCTGAACTTCGTTTGGAAGAACATAGTTTGTCGTTTCGGCATACCTCACGTCCTCGTATCAGATAATGGAACCCAGTTCACAGACAGGACGTTCAGAGAATGGTGTGACGAACTCCACATCCAGCAAAAGTTCACCTCGGTAGCCCATCCTCAAGCGAATGGCCAAACCGAGGTTACGAACCGAATGATAGTCAAAGGGTTAAAAACACGGCTCGATAAGGCCAAAAGAGACTGGGCTGCGAACTTATCCCAAGTCCTATGGTCGTACCGAACCACCCCGAGGACATCACACGGCGAAACACCATATAGCTTGGTGTACGGAATCGAGGCGGTGATCCCGGTAGAGATCGGTCTGCCGAGCCCCCGAACGCTTAACTTCGCAGCCCAAGACAACGAAGATGGACTTCGAACTAACTTGGACTTGCTAGAAGAGAAACGGGAACAAGCCTACATACAAGAAGCTCGATACAAACAGCAAGTAGCTCGGTACTATAACAGCCGGGTGAAGCATCAGCAGCTCCAAATAGGCGACTTCGTACTCCGGAATAACGAGGTCAGTAAGGCGGAAAAGCTCGGCAAATTAGAAGCCACCTGGGAAGGACCGTACCAAGTTCAAGAAGTCCTCGGAAAAGGGTCGTACAAGCTCGCCCACTTATCTGGTGAGCCCATACCCCGTACATGGCACATTACTCACTTGAAAAGGTACTTTGTATAAACAGAGAGTAGTGTCCGAGTCCATTTAGGTCCTAGGAGCCGGGTCGTCTTAGTAAATTCTGTTTTTTTTAACTCCATTCAATTAAAGTTTTTTTTTTTTTTTTAGTTTTATGCATGGTACACCTCTCTCTCGTTTTATACTAAGTATCTCGATTTTAAAATCCTGACGAGGATACAAATAAACTCCACGTCGGAGTAACACCTAAACGCGCGTAAGGGGACCACCCCTATCGATAAACTCGACAAATAAGGTACTTAAAAGCCTAAACTTCGTCTTCGGACGAAGTGGCTACTTGAAAGCCTAAACTTCGTCTTCGGACGAAGTGGCTACTTGAAAGCCTAAACTTCGTCTTCGGACGAAGTGGCTACTTGAAAGCCTAAACATCGTCTTCGGACGAAGTGGCTACTTAAAAGCCTCTACTTCGTCTTCGGACGAAGTGGCTACTTGAAAGCCTAAACATCGTCTTCGGACAAAGTGGCTACTTGAAAGCCTAAACTTCGTCTTCGGACGAAGTGGCTGGTTAAAAGCCTAAACTTCATCTTCGGACGAAGTGGCCACTTAAAAAGCTTAAACTTCATCATCAGACGAGGTGGCTAACTGAAAGCACAATCTTCGTCACAAGACGAAGTGACTGAGAAAGTTGGTAAACGCAAATGCAAAAATTTCTGTTTTATTTAAATGGAAATAAATGTACATTGTTACATTAAGAAGGCGAGGAACCCGGAGGCTTTGGCTTACTAAAGCTAAGCCAATCTCTAGCAAAATCCCTGCCGGAGTTAAAGTTCAAAACATCATCTATACTAAACCTGCCCCGACCGCGTCCAGAAGCCGAACTTCGGCCTCTACCTCGGACATTCTGGCTCGCCCGACCCCGTCCAGACGCCGATCGCCGCTCTTGACTATAAATTTCTTGAGAATGGCGTGTCACAATCTTCGGGTCCGGGTCAGCAGACCTCGAAGATTCACCTCTCAAAAATTCTCTAGAAGTACGGTCGAGCAACTTCGGATCAGGATCGGAAGAAACTGAAGTCGCAGAACCAGCTTGTAAAGACAGACGCCGCTTCAACTTCGGAAAGCGATCAAGGACAGTCTCATAAATGCTCGCCACACGAACGAGCTCTTCAAACTCACCTCTAACCTGCCAGGATTCACTCCCATATTCCTCCCTGTAACTTCGGCATCGGGCCTGGAGCTCCTTGACCTTATCGTAAGTCTCGGAAATCGTGGATCCCCCAGCTCGGTGAATTATGGTCTCGTACTCCATATGCTCCTCGACGATCTCTTTGCAAGCCTTGATGTCATCCCGAGCTCGCTGGTACTGGTCTTCGAGCTCCATGTATCTGGCATGCATCTCATCGAGTTTTTCTAAAGAAGCCCGAAGTTTCACCTCGGCCTCGATCTCTATGTTATTAGCCCGTTTCTTCCAATTCGAAACATCGAGCTCGGCCACCTCTACAGCTCGGCGAAGCTCGGATATTTCTTGAGCAAGGTGGGAGGCATCATAAAACTCGGGAGCAGACTACAGAACAAATACAAGCAAGGTTCAAAAAGAAATCCTTTTATTTATGTATAGCCGAAAACGGCGAAAGAAACGCCACCCTAACGGTGACGAAGTACAAAACTAAAAAAAAAAAAAAAAAAAAAAAGGGGAAGAGGGAAAGAAGCCAAAAATCGTGGTGTCAATTCACTACATCACGATTTTCTCCTTCTAGGCCGACCTCTGGTTCCTCGAGGTCGTCGCGAGCTGGTTCCTCGGCGGTCTGTGCAGCCGGGGTCCTCTCGAGGTCGGCAATGACCGTCTCCAGGAGTTCATACCTGTCGGCGGGACATCGCCGAATAGTCCCTTCAGTGAGTAGAACCCTCTGCGCGGCGAGCTGCTCGACCACCGGGATTGAAGAACCGAGCTCCAAGAGCACACCGGCGAAGTCCTGCAGCGTTTCCTCCTCCGTCATGACACCATACCCGTACTTGGTTTTATCAAGCTCGGGGATGTCGGCGGCGATGTTGTCGAGCGCTGCAGAGACGATCGGGGTACTCAAGGCACTCGCCAACTGAACGGCCATGTGGGAGAAATGCCTCGACCGGAAGACACGTTCCACCACAGCTCGGAACACGTCCCCCTGTCCAGCCACCACCCCGGCAATCTCGTTGGTCAGCCGGTCCACTTCAGCCTCCAGCTCGGCGTTCCTCTTCTTCGCCTCTTCGGCGGCAGCCAAAGCCACCGCCTCCCTCTCCTGTGCTGCCTGTGCCGCGGCTTCGGCAGCATGGACCCTGGCCATCAGCCGATCCTCCGTAGCCGCAGCTTCGGCAGCCTGTGTTTGTAACTTGGCGACTCCACTCCTAATGAAGCTCGCCAAGCCCTGCAAAACCGCCTCGGCTCCCTAAAACCCGAAAACAAAGGGGAGATTAAAAAAGGTACAATCACTATACATATATGTAACATTCAGTTGTACACTTACTTCAGGGAATCCTTGGCTCGAGGTCGCGCCACTCTCGACGATCGTCACTTCGGCATCCAACGAAGTTACGGCTCCTCGAGGTCGTCGGCCGACCACCTGCAGTGGAGAGGAACCATGGACATGCGCGTCCAGCTGCGAGCTTACGGATACCGACCTTGGAAGGTCGGTCGTCCTCTCTGACGACGCCGCCGAAGTCACCCTCTCCACCACGGAAACAGAGGGCTTCTGCCTCTTCCTCTTATTCTTGCCTTGTAAAGCGGCCTAGAAAGCTTGGGCATCCACTACAAAAAAAAAAAAAAAAAAAATTGTCAGCAAAAAACGAAAGAAATCACGAAACGCAAGTCAGCGAAGCAGAGCCTCACCCAAGTCCGCGTCAGACACGGAGTTATACGGGCTTAGCCCATGATTCGCAAGCTCGGCCTCGGCATAATTCCTTTCAACGAGGCCGAGGTTCACCAAGCTCGTCTCAAGCTCACCGGTCGGTTTCCCAGTGTCTCGAGGAGCGAACTTACCCTTCATCCAAGGGTATAACGGGACACCTTCACACCGGCAAAAGAAGAACTTCTTTTGCCAGTTCGGCACCTTAGAAGGCGTCCCCAACTTGAACCTATTAATAGGGGAAAGGTAAGCCCACCCCGTCGGACCAAGCTTAGGCCTAAAAAACCTAAGGAACGACTCTACGGTAGGCGTACCACCACGTCGGCTGACCTCGAAGCAAAAGCCGATGATCTGCTTGACAGAGGGTGGCTGCAACTGACCTAACGCCAGTTCAAGCTCTTCTAAGAGCTCGACAAAAAAATGGTTCAAAGGGAACCGTAAACCAAAATGAAGGTAATCTTCATATACGGTAAAAAAACCCACGGGAGGCGAACTACCCCTATCAACATCGCGAGGTAAAAGAAGTTCGACTGACTCGGGAAATAAAAAACTGCGGGCCAAACCCTGCATATGAGATACAGACATGGTGGAGGCCACAGCCAGAGACGCGTCAGACCCGACCAACGACGGGAATTCAATTTCCCTAAACGCCGGCGGGACTAACGCGCGGGTATATACATTCAGCCAAACCTTCGCCGGAAACCCCCTAACCGGCGAAGGCGAAACCCCTACGTTCTCACCATCACTATCTACTTGGGGAAAAGAAGAAGCATCCATTGTGAAGAAAATTACTTACTTGTCACAGATTTTCCGATCAAAAATCACCGGGAACTGGCTAAACGGCGGCGGTTGCAGAATTTTGGGGCTTAGGGTTTTCTCTTGCGCGATATTGAAAATCAATTGAGAAAAATGTTGTTTAGCGTACATAAGAAGCTTTTAAAAGGCAAGGGCACGCCTTTTCAAATCCCGCCTCTTCACCTGCCCCAACTAAAAAGCGACGCGTGTCCTACCTACGCTGACAACAGCAGTCGCACATCACACCACGTCTATTCAAGCTCGACCTCGTCAAAACGAGGCGGTATACATTTCGACTTCGTCAAAATCTCATTTCCGACGAAGCAATGAAATTCAAGCTCGACCTCGTCAAAACGAGGCGGTATACATTTCGACTTCGTCAAAACCACATTTCCGACGAAGCAATGAAATTCAAGCTCGACCTCGTCAAAACGAGGCGGTATACATTTCGACTTTGTCAAAATCTCATTTCCGACGAAGCAAGTACAATTCGACCTCGACCTCGACCAGTTTACACCTCCCCACAATGACCTCGCTGCTCCGGTCTTTTGGGGGGGGATGTGATAGGATATGGCCCAATAGGCCCAGATCAGCTCGGCTCATTCCTAATTCCCCCGGCCCAATCAAGGATAAAGCCCAGTGGAAGTCAAGAAAGTCAACCAACTGCTCCCAACCACTCCACAGTGCAGACAGGAACACCCACGACCCCCCAACCACTCCTGAAACACCCGTGACCTCCATTCTCTATAAATAGAATCATTTGTAAGGAAAGAGGCAGGTTGTAATAGCGGCTAGAACACGAAAATATAAAACATTCTCTCATTCGTGGACGTAGATCTAATCAAAGATCGAACCACGTAAAAACCTCTCGTGTTCTACATTCTCTCTCTCTCGTATAATCACTCTAAAATACACGATCGATCAGTAATCATTTACTAAAAAAACACATGCAGCTCAAAGAATTAGAATATTTTCACATCAACTGCTTTGATTTGTAAAAATATTCCTCTTTAATTTAATTAACTGAAATTTAAAGATCGTACAACAGATAAATTTTTTTAAAGTCTTTGAAAAGTCTTCAATATCATTGGGATTTATTCACGAGTTTGTTAGTATTATATTTCTCCTTAATTAATTACAAATAATAGTAATTCTACCAGTTCACCATTACTAGATGTTTGAAATTGAAATATTCTTCTACTAAAAATATTTCGTTAATATTGTATTTTATTAGCAACTTGTGTTTAATCAAGCTTTTCTATTTTTTTCCCTGCACGCCTCGTGTTTGATGAAGACATTAGTTCAATTTCAAACTAAGATTTGCAATGATTCAGTAATATATTTTATTAATTAATTATGGATACTTTGGAAATACATTTTATGCTACTTGAATATCACATGAATAATAAGGTTCCCTCCCACATGGTGTCCAGTTCAATTTAATAAATCTAAGTTGCCATATTTAATTCAATAAAAGAATATTTTTGTCAGCAGTTGAACTTTATAAGTTTTATAATTTTCAATAATTATTAAGAAAATTGGACATCAAATACGTGATTAAATAGTCGTTGACGGATTGATAATTTTAATTTTATTCATAGTTTGAGGGATTTTATATAATCTATACATACACAATAAATTGCAAAACTATCCTTTATTAAGATAGACAGGCTACTAAAAGTACATCAATATATAAAATAAACACTTTTTTTAAATGCAATAAATTACTACAAATGTAATTTTTTTTTTCCCTTTTCACTATTCGCATAATTTCATAAAATCAACCAAGTCAATACATTATTGGGCCGACGAAAGTGAATGAACAAGTAAACAACCTCTCTAAAAATGAATATAAGCAGCTTAAATACTCCCTCCGTCCCACTCTAATTGTTTGTAAGGAAAACAGTGCAGATGCCAATATTAGAAGAGATAAAAAATTTCAAAATGGTAGCATTAGTTGTGAGATAAAAAAATTTACCATTTTAAGTAAGTTGACAATTATATAGGACATCCCAATAAGTAAACCGAGACAATTAGAATGAAACAGAGGGAGTAGGAATTTTTAACAAAGAATAATCTATTACTCCTTCTGATAATTTTCACAAAAAGACAGTCAATTATCTCTATATCAATTTGACGGAGAGTAAGAAAATTTAAAGGGAAAATGTGACTTTATAGCCCCAACTTTCATTAATTGGTTATTTTAAGACCTCAACTTTGATTTTGGTTACTTTATGGCCTCAACTTTCATCTCTTGGTTACTTTATGGCCTCAACTTTTACCTCTTGGTTACTTTATGACCCCAACTTCTCAAAATGACAAATATAGCTATAACTTTTATCATTTGATTACTTTATGGTATAAACTTTCAAAATGACAAGTATAGTCTAAACTTTACTTCGATTCTCCACTAATGGCACAAGAGCGATAAGTGCATACTCGAGAAAATGAATAGGACTATCGAAGCTGACGTAGTATTTTCGTAAAAAAAAATATTTGTATAATTCTTCTATTTTTAAATATTACTCATGTCAAACTCACTGACTTCAATACAAATGACGAGAACACCTTCACCAATTTGTATAATTCTTTAGTTTTTTGGGATATTGACAATGTTCATTGGGCATGGATATATGCCAACGCGCAATGACTCTTTTTTCAACTTGGGCGTGGGAAAGAATAAAATGTGAAATAATTATATAAATGTAATTTTTTATTTTTATTTTTTTTACAGAAATACCACGTCAACTTCGATAATCTTACTCATTTTTCTCAGTATGCGTTTTTTTGCTCTCGTGCCATTAGTGGAGAATCAGAGTAAAGTTTGGATTATGTTTGTCATTTTGAGAAGTTGGGGCCATAAAGTAACCGATGGATGAAAGTTGGATTATGCTTGTCATTTTGAGAAGTTGGGGCTATAAAGTAACCATGAAATGAAAGTTGAGACCATAAAATAATCAAGATCAAAGTTTAGACCATAATGTAACTAATAGATGAAAGTTCAGGCCATAAAGTCACATTTTCCCAAATTTAAACAACACAATAATCAAAATGGGCTTCAAAGCCCAATAGTTTAATGGGCTTTATCCTGATTGCCTTCTTGGGCCCATTAATTAAACCTCAGTAGCTTAACTCTAAAAATTCATGACATAAAAACTTCTATTACAAGAAATTAGAACAAGAAAATATGAATCAAAAAACATGCATAGTTAGTTATGTTTGTAGCTAAAGCTCCATAAGGTCTGTTTTTTTGAATTCAGACAACGTTAACAACTCTGTCAATCCTCTCAATGCATGATATATTTCTTCACTTTTGGAATGCCTCTCATCAAAGCAGTAAAACTCAACAAATCCACCATCTTCAGTTTGAATAGAGCTCCATCCAGGCACCTTCCTCGAACCGGTGTCTCTCATCGCGACTTTCAGCCTCGCCCTCGCCTCCAAATCCCCGGCTTCTCCATACACATTTGATAGCATCACATAGTTTGCAGGATTACAAGGATCAATCTCAATCAACTTCTGAAGAGAAAGTTCAGCAAACTCGATTCTCTTGTGAGTTCGCGAAGCTGCAAGTAATGCAGTCCAGATTACACTATCTGCCTTGATTGGCATGTTGGTTATGAACTCCACAGCCTCCTCCAAAAGCCCTCCTCGAGCCAAGAGGTCAACAACGCAACCATAGTGCTCGATTTTAGGCTGAATCAAGTAGTCTTTACTCATCGAGTGAAAATAGGCCAATCCCTCTTTAACTAATCGCATATGAGAACAAGCACATAGTATTCCGATGAAAGTGATTCCATCTGGTTCTTCTCCACCATTTCTCATCTCCTTGAAAATTCTCAGAGCTTCGCCTCCATGGCCGTGCACAGCTAAGGCGTTTATGATCGTGTTCCATGTTATCCGATCCTTCTTCTCCATGCCCTCAAACACATCAACTGCACATTCTACTAATCCACACTTTGCATACATGTCTATCAATCCATTACAAACATAAACATTCCCTTTATAGCCATTTTCTTGAGCATATTTATGCACCCTTTTACCAAAATCAAGGTCTCCTAGTCTTGTACATGCAACTAACACATTAACCAGCGTCGCATCATTAGGCTGCACGTTCGTCTCCTTCACCATCCGATTAAACACATCAAGAACTTCAAGAAAACGCCTAGAATGTGCATATGCTCCAATCAATCCATTCCAAGAGAAGATGTTCTTTTCCTGCATAGACTCGAAGAGTCTCTCGCAACTCTCCACATCCCCATTCTTCGTGTATCCGTTCAACATAGTGTTGTAAGACATCAAATCTTTACATGGCATCATCTGAAAAAGCCTCTGAGCTTCAGCCATATCTCCTAACTCTATATGAACAGTAACCATTTTGTTCCACAACACTTTATCTCGCTCCGGCGCCAAATCAAAAAGCCTTGTAGCTGAAACCAAATCACCATTGATGACATAGCCATTGATCATTGCAGTCCAAGAAACCACACTCCTATCTACCATCTCAGTGAAAGCTAGGTAAGCACACGCAACACGTCCCGCACCGGAATACAACTCGATCAAATTAGTACCAACATAAGTATTCGAGATGAAAGCGTTCTTCACCGCGATGCAATGCACCTCCTCCCCTTCTTTCAAAGCCATTAATTTGCAGCACGACTTCAACACCGCAGGCAATGTGTAACAATTGAGATGCACATTCTCTCTCATCATATCACAGAACAACACCACAACTTCACTGAAGGCGTCGTTTTGGAGATACCCTTTTGACATCACATTCCATAGCGAAGTGTACCTTCGGTATGGCAATTTGTCGAACACCTTTCGTGCGTAACTTATGGGCTTCAATTCGGTGCATTTGTAAAGGAAATGGGAGCTCACGAGGTTGTTACTGTGGTCGGTGGCGTTGATTACAATCTGGGCTTGAATTTGCTGGAGCTGCTTCGCGGTTTTACATGATTTTATTAGAAAGATTAGCTTTTGCTCGAAATTACGAGCAATGTCTGAAGCCAAGTTTACAGCAGGTTTAGCTATTTTGAAAATAGAAAAGAATTCGAGTATGTATAGACGCGATACACCAAGACTGGGAAAGCAGGGCTAGAAGGTGGTGGCGAGGCGGGGCGGCGGTGGAGGAGACGCTCGGCGGCGGTGCAGCGGCGAACTCCGATTGGTTTCTTTTTTTACGTCTAAAAGTTGTTTAATAGCGGAATGTCGCTAATGGTATATTTTATTAAATAAAAAATTTCTTATTTGGTTTTTAATAGGAGACTATACAGTAAAGAGTCGGGCCAGAAAGTAAAAGCGAAGCTTCATCCCCGGCCCGGACCGGCCCTTCAATGGCGAAATCTTGTTTTCTTATCGCTGCACATCTGTAAAGACGACTCGAAGAATCGAAATTTCGATTTCGTCACCGGCGATTTGTTATAAATGAGCGCAGAATTCATGTAAAATCAAATCGAAGGAATTCAAAATCGCTATTAGCCGAATTCTGCTGCTTTGAACTCCAGATGTCTGTGTTGAATCAGCTCTTCAACAGGGGGATTCTTGGAGCGAAATGGTTAGTTCAATCGATTCACTTCTTAATTTTCTTTCTCTTTCCATAAATCTCAGCCCATCTGTAATTCGGAGGAAGGACTTTGAATATATTGTTCCTTCACTGAAAGAGTAAAGAAACATCGAAAGCTAAGAATTTCTGGGCTTCATGGGTTGTTGCCCTTTGAGTTTCTTCATCATTCAAAGGTGATCTGCGATAAGATTTGAGATTTTGTAGGTGAAATTAAATTATAGGAGGAACTAAATTTATGATTTTTTTCTTGTTATGATATATATAAAGATTGGTATATTTTGTAGGTGCAAGAAATTTGGATCTAAAGTTATGGAGAATTGTGAAATTTGCTTGACAATTTGGGGGTTTTCTGTGCACTTTAAGATAGATTTTTATATGAGCAAAGGGATTAGTGAATTGAAATGTGGACAATAATTCTATAAAATGGAGTCTTTTTTGCATATACAGGTTGAGTTAGCATATGTTTTCTTGAAAATTTGTCATAGTTAGGACTGATTATTTGATCTTGTGGTAATCTATGGAGTTTGATGATTTGTTTGTAGTAAAACATGCTTAACTTTGGCGATTTCGCGTATCAAGTTGCTTCAAAACAAGAGGGATGTGCAGCTGAGGCTTATGAGGAAGGAGATAGCAGAATTCCTGCAGGCTGGCCAAGAAGCCATTGCTCGAATTCGAGTACTTTGTTAATCAACTCAAGATCTTGTTCATTTTCGACACGATTTTTCTTTTTATGTTTTAATTCCTTTTCAAATCTTGGATATGTTTAGGTGGAGCATGTTGTACGAGAACAAAACACATGGGAGGCATATGAGATATTGGAGTTATTCTGCGAATTCGTTCTTGCTCGTGTGCCAATTCTTGAAAGCCAGAGGTAAACCTTGAAAACAGCCCTTGGATATATACCGATTCCCATCTTTTTCCTGATATTGAAATGTTGAGAGAAGATCAATTTGCATCTATATATATACCTGACTATGATATAATGCATCAAAGAACTTATCGATTTTATGTTTTCTTGATTTTTATGATGTTGAAATTGCTTAAGATGAAGCAAATCCATAGTGCATTCAACCCTTTTCATAACTTCATGTTCTCAAATGTATAAAGAATGTTCTGTGTTTATGGCTTATACATACTCGATCGGGTTCAGTCATCAACTCTTTAGTAATGAATGATTATTCCGACACTGTAGCGGTGCGTCGTGACATTTTACGTCATTTTTCTCCTTGTTAAACAGAGAATGCCCTACAGAGTTAAGGGAAGCTGTGGCCAGCATAATATTTTCAGCTCCAAGATGCTCGGATTTACCGGATTTATTGCAAGTCCGGAATCTGTTTGCTGCTAAATATGGGAAGGAATTCATAGCTGCTGCCTCTGAGCTTCGCCCTGATACCAGTGTTAACCGGAGAGTTAGTAGACTTGGGCCTTTTTCGATTTATTTTTCACTATCTTTGCGAAATTTTATATGATACATTTTGTGTAACCTTCAGATAATCGAGAAGCTCTCGGTGAGTGCTCCCCCTGCAGATGTAAAGCTCAACTTACTGAAGGCAATCGCACTAGAATATAACGTCAATTGGGATTCGACCAAAACTGAACAAGAATTCAGCAAGAAACCGGAGGATCTTCTCGTACGTATCTCTTTTCGACTCTTCATCCGTTCGGATGCTCCTTCTACTATGCCTATGGTATTATGAGCTTTTCAACAGTTAATCTTTATTCACCTCAAATTATGATACTCTTCTTTCTTAATTGTTTCAGAATGGACCAAAACAAATAGCTGCACAAACTCGCCCCGACTCAAGGCTAGAAGTTCGGAGACAATCGTCAACTACGGATCAGTCATCAGCTTCCTTATATGGTAACCTCCAATCGCCGACTTCTCTCAGCAGCACTACATTCAAGGAGACGAAGAAAATCAAATCCTCGAATACAGAACAAAAGCCGAAACCAGTAAACGAGATCAAGAATCTAAAACCGGAATTCTCCGACGTTTTGCAAAGGGCTCGTAGTGCTATCAACGCAGCAGAGCGCGCCTCGGCTGCTGCCCGTGCTGCTGCTGAACTGGTGAATGCTACATTCAAGAAAGAGGAAGGCAAAATCTAACCAGAATCGAGTTTTTTTTTTTTTTTTTCTTTTTTGTATGTTTTAACAGTTTGATGTAAAGTTACATATATGAAATTTAACTTGCAAAGATTTTCTTACAGATTTTAAATTTGTGGGACACTCAATTTATAAACATTGGCCAATTATACCACCTGTATTTTATTACTACATATGTGATCAGTGGCGGATCGAAAATTAAATCACCGAGGGGACTCGTCTAAAAAAAATTATCGGCATGATTCGAAGAAGAAGAGAACGACGAGAGATGGTAGGTAGTATTAATAAATGAGGTAGATTTTCCAAAAGGAGAGAAAAACAAAACTTAGTTGTGAAAGCTTTTCATCTCCTTGAAAGCACACATTCACGGTAATGTGTAAGTGCTGCAGTTTTAATTGATGATGAGACAACCAGACTTCTGCACTTTCTCTCTTCTCTCCTCTCTTCTCATCATCACTTAACTAACGGCCCATTTATTCCTCTTTCTTTACTTTTTTCCTTTTTTTTTTTTTCAAGATGAGCTTTATGGTACTCTATCTTCTCATTAATCTTGATACATTTGACTGAAGCCCACGACCCAAATGACATGTTCGAGCTGGGCTAATATCATGTCGGGTCAAAATTACTACCTCCATCTCATTTAATTAGATATGTATTCTGTTTTGGTTTTTGGTTCTATAGTAAATGTCCCTAATTAGTTGAGATCGAGGTAGTACTATGGAAAGACCCGGGCCGAAGTCAGATTAGGTGACTGATACTCCATCTGTCTCATTAATCTCGATACATTTGACTGAAGCCCGCGACCCAAATGACATGCACGAACCGGACCAAAATCATGTCGGGTCAAAATTACAATGGCAAGATCTGGGCCAAACTTGGATTAGGTTGGACTGATTTTGATAGCTCTACTACTAATTCATTAAACACTAAATCTCTTATTTTTTGAATTTTATTGTATGAAAGGAGAGCCAAATTAGTACAATGCATGAGGCCTAAATTGCGTAGGCCAATAATCATCTCTAATAAAAATGGTGGCAGCACAAAATAACGATGGGTTTCCTCTAGGTTATATGCATGATATGCTACTTTACACAAAAATAGATTTAGTATACAGATTTTCTTGCATACCCAAATCTATATATAAATTTATCTCTCGCGTACTTTTTCATGCAAATCTAAACACAATTTCTGCTGCAATAAAAAAAGGACATTTATTGGTAGCATAATTTCCAGAGCTGGTAGGGGAGCCATCAACTTCATATCTATTTCTTCAAATTTTGTAATTATACAAATTTGTATTTATGCTACAATTTTCAAGATTTTTGCGGTTGTAAATTATTGTAAAAAAATATTTGATATCTGCGTTTATTAAATAAAATCTATTTCATTGTACAATTTTATGAGCACGATAAATGATTCATGTCTTGTCTGTTTATTTCTTTATTTATCGAACTTTTTAATATTTCAATCACTTTTTGCACTGTGCGCCTATATACACTGATCTATTCGTACTTCTTTACCCGAGTTGGTAAAATTTAGTTAATTACATATTTAGTCTTTACAATTAATCGACAAAAACTGAGACTGTTTTCTGCTGCAGAAAACTAAAGAACAATGTTTTAATATACTCCAATATATATTTAAGTGTAACGTTTATAAGCACGAGAATTAATTCATGGGCAATCAAATGTCTTATCTGCTTATTATTTCATTATTTAATTTAAACTTTCGATCACCTTTTGCACTATAGCACTGCTATATACTTCTGGTTAATTTGTATTACTATTTCTTTAATCATTTTTATCAAATTAAAGAAATTCAGAAACTTTCTAGTCAGTATAGAAAATGTCAAAAATTGATTATAGAAAATATAATAGGGGTAACTTTAGACTTTGATAAGACCTATGCTTTTTAATCTAATTACTTTGGGAAAAAATGTAAGTCGATCTTTAAGTAATTAACTAGTTTGTATCCCATCGAAATTCGACGGGGTGTCATTTTATTGTAGTATTTATTAAGATGATTGTATTATGATAATTTGTTAAAAAAAAAAGTGTTACAAAATCAAATTAATTTTTATTAAAAAATATTTTAATATGTTGTATTCTGTTTAGAAAATAGCATGAAGGTCTGCCCGATCAACAGAAAATTTTGAAACGATTCTCATTTTAAGTCTAATTTATTGTGAAGTGTTTTATATTGAAAATATACAATTTTGTTAAAAAAAAATGACAATTATAGTTATCGATACATATTAAAGAATTCTAAAATTTTATTGACTAACAGGCCACCTCAAAATTGATTTTGTGCCTAATATATTGTCAAGTGTTTGAAATTAAAAATATATTTTTTTGTTACAAAAAATTGACAATTATAGCTATCGATACATACTAAAATAATTTTTAAAATATCAAAATTGAACTTGAGTAAAAAAAATTAAAAAATTAAAAATAAATAAAAAACATATTTATTGATACATACTAAGAGCATTTCAAAAACTTTTTGGCTAATGAGTCATCTCAAAATCGAAATAGTGTTAGGGCAAAAAATTTCAATTTTTTTTTGCCAATGGACCACCTCAAAATCGAAATAGTATTAGGGCAAAAATATTCAAAACTTATTGACCAACGGGTTGTCTAGAAATGAGGTGCTCTTGGTTCGACATTCTTTGTTCTGTTATACTTGAACCCTTCATTTTTGTCGGGTTGTAAATAGTCCATGATGGAACTCGAACCGAAAGTATTAATTCATTTCTCAGGGGCAAGGATCTAGGGTTAGTGTCACCTCATACTGAAATAGTGTTAGGGCCAAAATACTTTTTTTTACTGAAAAATAGTTTAGCCTAATCAACTCAAACTAAAAAAATACCCCTAGCCCGATAAGGATGACCTGATAATCGTTGAAACGTGTATAATATAGTCAAGTGTCTTAAATTTAAAAATATTATAAATCAAAAACAGTTTAGATTGATCAACTGGAACTGAAAATAGCCTTAGCTCAAAATATTTTACTTTCGTTTTCTTTTTTTTTCTTTTTTTTTTAAAGAAAAGTAGCAAAAACACCCTTAACGTTGCTACTTCGAAGCAAAAATACCCTTCACGGAATATTTTTCGGGACATGGTTCTAGAGATGGCCAAAATAATCATACATGTCGACCCATACACGCATTCGTACACGTACCGGAGGGTTGGTGTTTGTACTCGTACCCGTACTCACCGGTTTGGGTTCGGAACCGTACCCGCCGAAGGCGGCGGTTCGGGTACGGGTACTAAAAATTGGACCCCCGACCCGTTGCTTCCTATACCAGCTAACCCTTCATTTTGATGATATGTATTTCATATAAAAATATATTTTTTATTAATTAGTTTTAATTAGAATGCACTATTTAGCCTACTTTAGCATTTTTTCCATTAAATTTGAACCAAATTTATTTTAACAATGCTCTGTCCTTCAAGATTAAATTTTTAAATAACTTGGCATCCTCTAATTCATTATTTAGAAGCCTGATTTTGGTTTACATTGTTGGATTCTTTGCAATAAAATAATACTTTTTATTTCAAATAATTCGCGGTACAACTAATAGAATTTAAAATGATTTTTTTAATATTAAAATAATAATTATAAAACCCACTGGAACCGTCGAGTTGTACTCGTACTCGTACCCGCACTCGCCTATACGGCGGTTAGGGTACGTGAACTATTATGTGGAACCATACCTGCCGGGTACGGGTACGGTTCCATACCCGAACTCGTATTTGGTCACCTCTACATGGTTCGAGCAGTTGAACCAGTCGAACTATGGTTGAACCGTTTAATAAATTTTCAAAAATTTCTTGGTCTAGAGCCAAAATATTTTATGTAACGCCCCGGGTCTACGGGGTGGGAGCCCGTTATGCTACGGTAGCACAATGTGCCCGCTTGTAACTACTTGGCATTCGTACTCGCTTTGCCAAAATGGTTAACTCAAGTTGCTAAAGAGTCTATTGAGCTCATACTTATACTGTCTTGACAGACAGACCATACTTATTTGATATATGATGTCACAGTCTCCCCCCGTTGAATATACGACGTCTTCATCGTGACTTACATGTAGGACTGCCCCGGGGCCCATGGAACTCGCCCGGGGTCGGCTCTGATACCATTTGTAATGCCCCGGTACCACGGGGTGGAAGCCCATTACGCTATGATGGCATAATGGGCCCGCAACAACTACTTGGCGTTCGTCCTCGCTTTGCTAAAATGGTTAACTCAAGTTGCTAGAGAATCCATTAAATCCATACTTATACTGTCTTGACATCCCATACTTATTCGATGTGGGATGTCACGTTTTAACTCAAAAATATTTTAGTCTGATCGATTCAAATCGAATATTTCGGTCAACGGGCCACCTCAAAATTGATTTTATGTCTAATAGTATACATATATACATATTAAAAGATTTTTACAAATTTCTTGGGCAACGGGCCACCTCAATTGAAGTTGTGTTAATGCCAAAATATATTAACAAACTCGAAAATAATATCACATACTTATTCGATGTGGGATGTCACAATCTCCTCCCGTTGAATATACGACGTCTTCATCATTACTTACATATAGAACCGCCCCCGGGGCCATAGAGCTCGCCCGGGGTCGGCTCTAATAACATTTGTAATGCCCCGGTACCATGGGGTGGAAGCCCGTTATGCTACGGTGGCACAATGGGCTGGCTAGTAACTATTTGGCGTTCATCCTCGCTTTGCTAAAATGGTTAACCCAAGTTGCTAGAGAGACCATTGAGCCTATACTTATACTGTAGCAACTACTTGGTGTTCGTCTTTGCTTTGCTAAAATGGTTAACCCAAATTGCTAGAGAGTCCATTGAGCCTATACATATACTGTCTTGACATCGCATACTTATTAGATGTGGGATGTCACATTTTAACTCAAAAATTATTTAGTCTGATTGATTCAAATAGAAAATTTCAAAAATTTATTGGTCAACATGCTACCTCAAAATTAATTTTATGTCTAATAGCATATATATATTTTTATTTATTTTTAAGAATTTGACAAACGTAGTTATCTATCGATATATATTAAAAGAATTTTACAAATTTCTTGGCCAACGGGCCGCCTCAAAATTGAAGTGTTGCTAAGACCAAAATATATTAACAAACTCGAAAATAGCATGAAAGAATTAGATTAATCAAAAATTTTGAAACGATGGTTAAATTTTGTGTTAAAATTATATTATGAAAGTTAGCTTAGCTCAATTTGGGCGAGCTAACCCGAATAGCCCGATAAATATGGGTAAAAAGCACGAATTGACCAAACACATGCGTAACTCATTTAATGAGAGACAAAATTATTTCTTGTGTAATTCTACTTATTTTGAGTGTCAAATGGTCAATTTAAAGAATGCAAACATCTACTATTATTTTACTTCTATGAGAAATACCAAAATAATTTTGCATAATTATATTATCTAAATTCTCTTTTATATGCAACTATATGTATGTGCTTAACTTTGAGATTTCGATGTGGGATGAGATATTTTAAATAAATAGAAATACTATATAAAATGTTAATCTAGTTTGTATCCCGTCGAAATTCGACGGGTGTCATTTTATTGTATATATTTATTAAGTTAGCTTAGCTCAATTTGGGCGAGCCAACCCGAATAGCCCAATAAATATGGGTAAAAAGCACGAATTGACCAAACGCATGCCTAACTCATTTAATTAGAGACTCAATTATTTCTTGTGTAGTTCTACTTATTTTGAGTGTCAAATGGTCAATTTAAAGAATGAAAACATATACTATTATTTAACTTTTATGAGAAATACCAAAATAATTTCGCATAATTATATTATCTAAATTCTCGTTTTATATGCAACTATATGTATGTGCTTAGTTTTTGAGATTTCAATATCGGATGAGATATTTTAAATAAATAGAAACACAATATAAAATGATATTTCTCATCCTTCATTCTTATTTATCTAAAATACATCTATATTTACCCATAAACACAATTAAATCAATAGTAAAAATAAAAAAACATATTTATCGATATATACTAAGAGCATTTCAAAAACTTTTATTAACAGACAGACCATACTTATTTGATATGAGATGTCACAGTCTCCTCCTATTGAATATACGACGTCTTCATCGTGACTTACATGTAGGACTCCCCCGGGCCATGGAGTTCGCCCGGGGTCGGCTCTGATACCATTTGTAACGCCCCGGTACCATGGGTGGAAGCCCATTGCGCTATGGTGGCACAATGGGCCCGCGAGCAACTACTTGGTGTTCGTTCTCGCTTTGCTAAAGTGATTAACTCAATTTGTTAGAGAATCCATTAAGCCCATACTTATACTGTTTGACATCCCATACTTATTCGATGTGGGATGTCACATTGTAACTCAAAAATATTTTAGTTTGATCGATTCAAATTAAATATTTCAGCCAACGGGCCACCTCAAAATTGATTTTATGTCTAATAGTATACATATATACATATTAAAAGATTTTTATAAATTTCTTAGGCAACGGGCCACCTCAATTGAAGTTGTGTTAAAGCCAAAATATATTAACAAACTCGAAAATAGCATCACATACTTATTCGATGTGGGATATCACAATCTCCCCCCGTTAAATATACGACGTCTTCATCATGACTTACATGTAGGACCGCCCCCGAGGCCATGGAGCTTGCCCGGGGTCGGCTCTAATAACATTTGTAATGCCCCGGTACCATGGGGTGGAAGCCCGTTATGCTACGGTGGCACAATGGGTTGGCTAGCAACTACTTGGCGTTCGTCATCGCATTGCTAAAATGGTTTACCCAAGTTGCTAGAGAGGTCATTGAGCCTTTACTTATACTGTAGCAATTACTTGATGTTCGTCCTCGCTTTGCTAAAATAGTTAACTCAAGTTGCTAGAGAGTCCATTAAGCCTATACATATATTGTCTTGACATCCCATACTTATTAGATGTGGGATGTCACATTTTAACTCAAAAATAATTTAGTTTGATCAATTCAAATCGAAAATTTTAAAAATTTATTAGCTAACAGGCTACCTCAAAATTGATTTTATGTCTAATAGCATATATATATATTTATTTATTTTTAAGAATTTGACAAACGTAGTTATCTATCGATATATATTAAAAGAATTTTACAAATTTCTTGGTCAACGGGCCACCTCAAAATTAAAGTTTTGTTAAGGCCAAAATATATTAACAAACTCAAAAATAGCATGAAAGAATTGGATTAATCAAAATTTTTGAAACGATGCTTAAATTTTATGTTAAAAATATATTCTGAAAGTTAGCTTAGCTCGATTTGGGCGAGCCAACCCGAATAGCCCGATAAATATGGGTAAAAAGCACGAATTGACCAAACGCATGCGTAACTCATTTAATTAGAGACCCAATTATTTCTTGTATATTTCTACTTATTTTGAGTGTCAAATGGTCAATTTAAAGAATGCAATCTACTATTATTTTACTTCTATGAGAAATACCAAAACAATTTTGCATAATTATATTATCTAAATTCTCTTTTATATGCAACTATATGTATGTGCTTAGCTTTGAGATTTCGATGTGGGACGGGATATTTTAAATAAATAGAAATACAATATAAAATGATATTTTCCATCCTTCATTCTTATTTATCTAAAATACATCTATATTTACTCATAAACACAATTAAATCAATAGTTTACAATTTTATTCATTGTCATATTAACAACTATGAATTGATTTGTGTGCACTGACACTACGAATTCATAAATAGTTTAATGATTATCTTATAAACTTACAAATATATCAATATACATATTCTTATCGTAATTCTATATATTTGAAATTCTATTAATATATAGAATATAAAATTAGAATTAATTTGTATAATTATATAGATTTTAGATAAATAATTAATGGAGAATATAGGAGACGCCACGTAGGCATGTGATTGTGGTGCTCCAAATCCAGAACGAAACATATAATATATTGTATGCCTTAAATAACATTAATTAATGATGTGGTGAAGTGGTATAAGATATAGACTATTGTGTTGGAGATCATGAGTTCGAATCCTCCCCTTCTCATAATTATAATTAAATTTTTAAATTTGAAGTGCAAATATATATATGTACAATAAATAATATATAAATAATAATTAATATATATAAATAAATAAATTTTAGATAAATAAGAATGGAGCCCATAAGTGATTTTTAAATTTGAAGTGCAAATATATATATGTACAATATAAAATATATAAATAGTAATTAATATATATAAATACATAGATTTTAGATAAATAAGAATGGAGGCCGTAGGTGATGCCACGTAAGCATATGAATTAACGTGGTGCTCCGAATCCGCTGCGGAATTATATATAAAATTTTATTATTTATCTTATAAACCTAGCTATCAGTAATAATTAATAATTAAAAAGGAGGAAAAGGAAAAATTAAATAAATGAGTAAAAATTCAAATTAAAGACGAAAATAGTTTACCAAAATAGGAAATGATAGCAATACTACATACATATAAAGTGCTGCAAACAGAGAAGCATGCATGTGATGAGGATACGAACGAAAGCAGATTCAGAAAATTACCAGAATTAACCGTACTGATGATCAGTAATTAAGGTAAAGTATACTCATTTTAATTAATTGTTTTTATTTAAAAATTAAAAATATTAGTGCAGCAGCAGCTTTAAACGTCTCAAAAATTGCGAATTGCAATTAAGCTGACTCTACAAAATATAGGGCCTTCGACTTTTGCTGCTGCTGCACCTTCAACTTGCTGTATTTTTGTACTCTCTCTTATTTTTTATTTTTTATTTATTTAAAGATTTTAAAATATATACTCACAGTATATTTAGATGGGAATGCAACTTTTTTAGTGTAGATGCTTGCTGGGAAAACCCTCTTCAGACAACAGTACAACCAAGTCTTGTTCCTTTCACCAATGAGGTCTCGAGATTTCAGCTATGAGAGAGAGAGAGAGAGAAGGGAGAGAGAGAGAAATCTAACATGTTCTGTACTGTGGATCTGTTGAAGTGTAACAGTGGACTGCTTCTTTACTCAATGGGAATATTGCGAAATTGTTAGCAATAGTCTATAATAGTGTGACATTAATTGGACATATTGGGGGTGGATTTTTGTTTTCTTTTCATGTAGAGATTGCATTTTCTAATATTTTATGTGAGTTATAAACTATTAGTTGAACATTTCTTTTCTTTTTTATAATCGACCCAAAACATAAAAGCTTTCGTCAAATTCTGATTTTCCACGTAACGTTACAATCGTTTCTAATTTTGTGTACGAGATCTTTCTTTTTCTTTTTTTTTCTTTTTCTAATTTTGTCAAATTTCGTACTGATATGGAAATGGGATTTGTCGAACGATTAGTGAGATTTTAATTTTCTCACGTAGGTACTGAAATACATAATTTCAAACAGATCTAACTTATGACTTTTGAGATTAATTCTAAGATACTTAGAGGGACAAAAACTAGAGATTAATGAAGAGATTAAATATATGTTATGATTAGGGCACTGAAATACGGACAAAAAACAAAGATCTTGGATAATAAAGGAAATCCATATTGAATTAATGAAGGTGTTGGAGACAAGAGAGGGATAGGTTAAAGACTAAGTAGGGTTAAGTCCTCCTCTGTCTCTCAGTTGTAGCTAGGAGGAGTTGACTTACCAATTACTGTATTTCTTCCTTCACATCCTACTACTATTGTAGCTGCCCTCAATCTCCATTTGCAGCTTTTGTGCACAAATTCACTCTGCCCTGCAAATTTTCCCATCCAATGTTTTCTTGTCTTTCTCTTAATTTACTAATAATTAATTAATTCCATTTCTCTCTCTTTCTTAGTGATCTTAAATATCCAATTTATGTAGTTTAAAAATTTGTACAATGAGTAGTGAGATATTTGTATGTTTCTGCCTTTACCATGTGGAGTACACTGCACATATATACTTAATTAACAAGGGAAAATTATCAGGGACCTTTAAATTTGCATGTATAATATAGTAATTTATTCAAATAGAAAATTTGTGAGTAACATGAAGAGGAAGACTAATCTTAACACCTCACCAAACTTGCAGTCAACAAATGCAAAGATAACTCAACACGTGTCGATTTGTCACCCAACCTGTGTGAAGCCAGGTGTTGATAATCAAATTCAAATGGATCAAAATTGGTAAATGGCGACTGGCAAAAAATAGAAAGGAAAATCAGCAACAAATTAAAATAAAATAAAATAAATGAAAGAAATTTGTTAAAATCCCCAAAATTTAGAGTTTTACCTAATTATGAGCTTTCAACTGCACTCAAAATCTATTACTTTTATCTAATAAATTAAGGCGTTTTTTTAACTGATCTATTCTTGTTCATATATTACGAGTTTTCGTGTATTTTTTTTACTTTTCTTCCTTTCTATTTTTATTATTATTTGAAGTAGGGGTGAGCATAAAAAACTGAAAAAACCGAACCACCCGCCGAACCGAACCGAAACCGGACCGAAAATGTGGTTAACCGGACCGGTGGTTACGGTTTAGTTTTCTAATTTGAAAAAACCGTGTTAACGGTTCGGTTTTTGGTTTTTATGTTAAAAAACAGATGGTTAACCAGACCGAACCGGTATGTATGAAAAATTAAAATTATATTTATTAGATATATATCATATAAGTTTTATTTAATTGTTTTTTCTCTTTTACTGTTCTTAAACTTTTTTCCTATCGAAACATATTTTTTCCTTCTAAATTATACTCCGTACATTAGACTCGTTTTCATTCCACAATACACATGTCACTTTGTATGTACATATTAATTGTTATTTGAACTATAATTTTATTTTCTTAACCACGTGATTAATACTTTTTTAAATTGTATATTATACATATTCATCTTTTAATAATTTGGACTTTTTCATAACATGAATTTTAAATTATATATATTTTAATTATGGTTAACCGTTGAATAATTGGTTAACCGAACCGGTTTTTAGGTTAACCGTATGAACGGTTTTTGATTTTTATTTATCATTTTTTACGGTTAACTGAACCGCCTAAAAACCGTATGGTCGGTTTTTTTTATGCTAAACGGGCGGTTAACTGATCCGTGCTCACCCCTAATTTGAAGGGAGGTAATAGTATCTTTTTTAGTGCCTGCTGCTGTGTTAAAATCAATTACTCCTAAACAATTGTTATAATGAAGTATTACATGCATGATCAGATTATTAATACATTAAAGAAGTGTATAAAAATAAAAAATAAAAAAACTCAGTTCTCTAATTACTTTATGCAGTTGAAGTTTATGTAATAATACTACATAAGAGTTAAAGATTAACATGATGCAATGCAAACATATAGACTGATTGCAAATCTTCTTCTTCCACCGACCATTTTCTTTATATTTTTTCCTAACTTCATTTCTTGAAAAAAAGAAAAAGAAAATAAAGACAATCACATCCCTCCAATCCCAGTTGAAGACAAAGCGAGATGCGAATCATGAGTGTGAGAGCTCAAAATCCTCCACAAAATAAACCCAAAATTTATCATCAGCCCTTGAAGATTTGTCAGCTTCTTTGGATTCTTTCTGTTTTCAGAGTGAGAGAGAGAGAGAGAGAGAGAGATAACCAGCATCATCACTCGCACTCGATCTCACTCTCCAACAAAATAATTACCAAAATATTATATATATAAAAAAAGAAACACACAAAAACAAAAAAAAAGAATCCATATTGATGCCGATAGATCAACACATACGATCCAAATGTTTTTCAATCTTGTCCCTTTCTACCTCCGGCCCCAGCTCAGTCCTTCCTCTTGATTCTGCAGCGTCAAGTCCCTAACACCACCACCGCCTCCTCCTCCGCCACCTCCACCACCGCCGCTACCGAATCCCTGCCCCACCGGCGCCCCTACGCACGTGTAGCTGTTCCCTTCCCCTCCGTACCCCTGGTTCGACAGCACGTGCCCCACGAAGTAATCGCTCACCGGCGCCGCCGCCGAGTGGAACGAGAGCATGCGCGGCGGAGAAGGGTACATGTACGGCGACTGAGGCTGCGTCGGCGGCGGAGGCGGGGGAGGCGGCGGGAATAATCTAGTGGAGTACATTGGCCGGAACGGCATCCCGGAATCCCCCATGCTGCCGTGTGGAATCGGCTGCCCTCTGCCCCCAAAACACACACAGTTAACACACACACACACACACACAGATTCTTGAATAAACAAAATCAAAAACTCTTGTAAATATTCAAAACATACGTTGAAACATAACCTAGGTGCCCAGTGGGGGCCATATCATTAGTGAAAACCAGTTGCCTCGCCTTGTTCAACGTCTCAGTCTCCCTCTCTGATAACAAACACGCCATTAAAACTTCATGCAAAGAAGAGAGAGAGAGAGAGAAAGAGATAGAGAGAGAGAGACCTTGGCGGTGGCGGTTCATGTGGCCGCCGAGGGCTTGGGATTTGCAGAACTTGAGGGAACAAAACCTGCATTGATAGACCTTAGAGGGCTCATCTTTTCCATCCTTAGCGCCGCTTTTCTTTTTCCTGTAGACTGCTGCAACCCATGCCAATTAAAGTAACTTTGATGAGACTAATCCTAGACCTAAAACCCCTTACTACTATTACTATATTTTTCTTCCTTCCTTCATTTTCGATTTTGGATATTCTTATTTCTTCCCCTCCTGTCTTGTCATTTCTTTTACTTTCTAGGGTTTCGTTCTCATGCTCCACAAACCAAGAACATTACCACTACTACCATCATGTTAATTTAATTTTATGATTCATTTTTTTTTATGAAAAGTTTTTGGATAATGAAAAAGAAGAAGAAGAAGAAGAAGAAGAAGAAGAAGAAGAAGAAGTAATAAATACAGTAAGAGAGAGTAGTGTACCAGCAGAAGAAGAGCTGTCCTCAGAAGCAACTTTGGCATAATCCTCAGGTAAGTTGTTGAGGTCTAATGGATTTCCCTCTGGTCTCCTGGTGAATACATAACAAAACCAAAAGACTTTAATTAATACAAATAGAAGAATTTTTTTATTTTTTTTATAAATTCGTAGGAAAATATGAAAAAAGAAGACAAGAAGAAGATGATCAAGGAAGGAAGGGATAAAGAAGAGTTAAACTTAGTGGGGTTGAGGGCTACATACATGGAACCAACCGACAGAGAAAGACAGAAAATGAGAAATAAGTTAGTTTTTTTCCTTTTAGATAAGATGGAATAGAGAGAATGGAAGTAAAGGTTTTGTAAATTTGAAGACTTCAGTTTGGAACTGAAATGTAGAGAGGAAGCTAGTTGAGTGATGTTGAAGAAAGGAGGCAGCTTGAAAGTTCTCTATCAGTTTTTTTCTTTCTGCCACTTCTCCCTCTCTCTCTCTCTCTCTCTCTCTCTCTAAAATTGATACAACATAAGGTCTTGTGACTTTAAAAAGGAGAGGATGAAGAGCTTGAGAGATTAGGGAGAGAGAGAGAGAGAAAGGGACATTGGCTTATGTTTTTGAAGGTAAAGATAGGGTTCATTGCCCTACTTCAAACTAGCCTGCATAACACAAACAGCACACACTAAAATATGCAAAAAAAAACACACATTTCACGAATTTATGCAACTCCAAGGCCTTAAGTTTCAGAGTAGTAGTGACCATAAAACATGCTTCTTATTGGTGCAGATAGCATCATACCCTTTTCCATTCATTTTTTATCAGAATTATTGCCACTATATATACTTGTATTTATATAATTATATGTAAATATAAATGCCCTAAGTGCATAGAAGACAAAGGCTTTGCCTTTTAGACATGACTGTGCAGTTGTGATCGGTTTTTATGTAAAGAAAGCATGCTATATATCCAGATTATGTCTTTATGTATTAATGCATAAAAATCGAAGCCTAATGCATGATGCGTTCCCATCAACATAGTACTACTTGCATTGCACTTGCACCCCAAGAAATTAAAAAAAATAATTAATAATAATAATAAAAATAAAAATAAATTAAATCCCTTTGAAAATCAACAAATTCTAATCAGACCAAATTCAGTGAACTGATTTTCTGCCCCTACTTAGGGTTTGCTTGGTAATTAGTGTAATTAATTTGGATATTACAACAGTTAATTAATGGGTGGTTAATTGTACGTAACACTGGTGTTAAAAGGGACTGCACATAAAGGAAAAGCAAATCATGAATGTGGTCCTCAATATATATATATATCCAGAGAGAGAGAGAGAGAGATGCTTTGCATGAGTGAATTTTGGTTTCTTCCATCTAATTAGTCTGGCAGTTATCTCTTCCTTTAGTTTTGTAATTATTCCACATGAAGCAATAATAATGCACACTTCATATCTCACCTGAAACCAATGGTATG
The DNA here is from genome assembly GCA_001642375.2 of Mentha longifolia. Classification (NCBI taxonomy): domain Eukaryota; kingdom Viridiplantae; phylum Streptophyta; class Magnoliopsida; order Lamiales; family Lamiaceae; genus Mentha; species Mentha longifolia. The sequence goes on from CM038121.1 coordinate 28,435,106, forward strand.
TGACCATTCTACTGTAGCTACGTTGCATCTTCTATTGCCCCGTCGGTTTCTCGCCAAGTGTTGAATTATTTCCAAAATGAGCAATAATTAAAGAATTTAAAAAATAAAAATGTTGATTCAAGAAATATTTTTAACACGTGGCAAGCATCTGACACTACAATAAAAGATGCAACACCGAAATGCAATAAATAATCCTGATCGATATAAATATACATAACGTGTAATATTTTGTGCATGGGAATATATGGATAATGTGTACTGCATAAATTGGTAACAAATTGTATAGCGACAATGAAATAAATATTTACAAGATAATAGAAGCTGTCTACTTATAGGAAAGATAAAATACTAAATAATAGAAACTTGGTAATGAGTTTCAATACAAGTTAATTGTCCTTGATTTCTAAGTGACATGAAATATATTCTTAAATCTTTAAACCCAAACTCAAAAATGAAAAAACAGAACATTTCGATTCTAGCCCAACCACCTTTACAAAATTGGGCCTAACTTGCTTAAGCATTTGCAATATTAATAAGCCCATTAAGGCCCATAGTATTACGAAATTACCTAACCCGTTAAGGCCCATGCAAATTCTAATAAAGTTTAATCTTGGGCATTATTTAATTTTTATTTGTAATAAATCAGAAGTAAAATTGATCTAAAAACTCTACCGATCTTGAATAAAATCATTCGAGATTTCTCCTACTTAATTTTTAAAAACTACTCCTAAAGTTGGTAGAAAATTTTCAAATGCTAATTTTCCTTCTAGAAAACTAGCTCAAAAGGAAATTATGATTTAATTTTTAATCTATTTCTCAAAAGGCCACATTTTTTCATAATTGGCTTTTCTTATCAATGCAGTGTTGTTGGCTTTTAGTTACACCGATCAATCACTGTCGTTCAATTTTACACCATTGAATCTAATCATACAAAAGTTCATCAATATATATTAAATGTTTTACAAAACATAAATAATAACAAGAGATCTATACAAATATATGTATAAATAAATTGGCGATTGGATCAAGCTTTAAATTTTACCGTACAGGAATTTAAAAAAAAAAAAAAAAAACAAAGCTTTGATTCTGAGAAAAAGAGATACGTCGAAGTCAGCTAATCTGATTCCCACTTCTTCTTCAACCCTCAATCTTCCCACCCACACGATCCGATGTCGTTTTGCGTTAATAAATATGCAAATATGTATATTATTCCAAAAAAAAAAAAACATAAAATTATATTTGTAGGGATCTAAATCTACTTTTGCATTAAATCCTGACGGTATTATCGCCGAACCATTCAAATTGGAAGTGGTCCTAATTGTTAGGTATTGACATATTGCAACCTTTCAGCACAGTTAAAAGTCACGTTCTTTTCCATATTTCTTATTCTATAAATGATTGTATTTTATTTTTATTCAACCCATAATTTTAAATTCAATTTAACGGATTTTTTTTTCTCTTTAAAAGTTCTGTTGGCCTCGTTTAGTAATCTAAAAAAGCCTAGATAAATAAAGTTATTTGCCGTAATCTTTATTTTAAAAGTCCATAATAATTTTATTTTATTTTTTGATAAATATTGCGACCTTCTCACTTGTATAAAAGTATTATTTTGGCTGAACAGTACATAATCAAGATATTTTTTTATAATTTTTATCTTATCTAAAATTTTCTCACAAAAGCTATCAAACGGGCCTTTAAGTTAAAGAAATTAGAAGCCGGTGTTAAACTTCGTAACCAAATTAAGTTTGATTAGTTTCTAATTAAAATGTTAATCTCAGTCGTGGCTACTATTGGAATTGAATTTTGGTGTATGATTGATTAGTGTAAAGTAGGATTAGTTGGTTAAATCATTATTTCTTCACCAGCTGTTTGTTACTAAGCCAATTTAGGTGGCGCCATGTGCTGATTTACTATCTTTGTTGAAATTATGCAAACCCAATTAATTTGGAGAAATTATGTCTCAAATTAGTGACGAGGTACAAATTTGGCATTAAACTTTATGACTTTTTTTCCTTTCCCAATCTCACATTATAAATAGTACTCTCTCTCTCTGTTATTTTTGACTTGTCTCGTTTTATTATTTTATATCACTCATATATTCAACAAACGAGACAAGTCAAAAATAACGGAGGGAGTACATAAATTTTGTGTAATTAATGATCGTTTTCCTCGTGCTATAAAGTTTATATGTTGTTTTCAATTTAGTGATTTGATACCCCTTTTTAAAAAAAAAAATCAAAAATTTAAAGTAACAAAGATTCATCAATTTGTTGTAGTTTATAATTTACGGTTTATAATTCTACAAAATCGGACATGAAAGCGACTTAACAAAAATCAATTAATTTGAAGAAAATAAGTTTCAAATAAGGTGCGCTCCAGCTAAAGTCGAAGGTTGCATGTCCCATGTGGGATTGAATTTTCGTATTTATTAGAACCCAGGGGGGTTAATAACGTAATTAATAAACTATTTTTATCTATATATTAATTTAATAGAAGGCCGCATGAAGCAGCGTATAAAATTCGTACTTGTATATGGTACGTATTATTTTTTAAATAATTGAGACATATATAGTGATCCACCATACGTACTAAATAATTGATGATCACGAATCAATTCAGCTTGATCTTGTCCACATATTCAAAGACATCTTTCTTATTATAATGAAGAAATCAATTTACTAGGAACATTATTTTGACCCTAAATAATTTATAGTAATAATAATAATAATAATAATAATAATAATAATAATAATAATAATAATAATAATAATAATAATAATAATAATAATAATAATAATAATAATAATATATCGGTAGTATGGGAAACTCTATTATTTCCGTAGTAATACCTTTTAATAATGTTTTTCGTCCGATTTGAAATAATAATTAATATTTGGGGGTATATCTACTTATGTTGATAATAACAAATAGAATATATATATTGGTAAAAATCTAACAATTATTTAAAAATAAAACGAAGGTGATAGCAATTGAAAATGACGCGATTAATTGATATCGTGGACGACTTAAATTCATGAGACCAGGTCCTATCAAGTCCACAAACACAAGCAAGTAGCTTATTCCAAAGGGGAATATATATATATTGGTTGCTTAAAAATAAATGAAATATAATTAAAGATAATAAAACAAGAAACAAATATACTAAATAAATTCTTATCTATTTATCTTTTAAATCTCATATATTTTCACATGTGTATTTTTTTTATGAGAGAATTTGAAAACTGTATAAGGTATAAATGATGATGTCACTTATCTCATAACTTGTGGATGCTAATATGTACATTAAGACAAAATAAAAGGTTACTATTTTGTAAGACAAAACTTTGTTCACGAAAATAAAAATAAAAATTATGGCTGTGGTAAAATTGAAATTGACAGCGGTAAGGTTGAAATTGCAGATATTATGCCAGAAGATTTTATGTTGCCTATAAATGATCAACTCTTAATCGAACCTTTTAAATCTTTAATCGAGTTTTGACATTTATGTGTAAAAAATAGTAGGTAAAAGGATTTAAATAATTGTTAATGAGTTGAAATTAATTTCAAATAAGATTTTTAAACGAGCTTAAAATCAAGCTCGAGTTAAACTCGCATTAAAATAAAATTCGAGCTTTTCACGAGTCTAATTTGAGTTCAAATCTAAACCGAACTCAAGTCGAACCATTTATCGAATATTTAGCGAGCCAAATTCGAACTCAAAATTTTTACCTCAACCCGAGCTTGATCACATATTGAAAGCTCGACTCAAGCCCAAACTCAAACATGTGAAATATTAAACGAGACGAGCTTGAGCGTGCCAATACTCAGCTCTGACTCTGCTCATTTAATTTGAAGCCCCAATGATAATATAATGTTGAATCAATATATAATAAACAAGGGACCCACGACTTGTATATCATGCTTCCTCTTTATATTATACACATATGTTGTTCTTTTTATAAAATTGGTAAAATAATGTATTTGTTACTATTATATCATGATATTATGATATAAAGAATTGTCCAAATTTTTATTTATAAAAACCAAGATGTAAAATAGTAATATTACTATATTATATGCTATTTTACGTCAAAATAAACGGGATGAGTCTTAGATTAATATAAATAGATGTATTTCCCAAGGTACAACCAACTGAAGCAACAACTGTCCTAACTCGTTATTCAAGGGCGTCTATTACCACTGTGGAAGGCCGCCTCACTTGCAAAAAAAATTGCCCTTTAAATACTATCTCCACACCATTTCTTTATATGTCGACCGGTCCATAATGTGAATAGTGCAACGGACGGCACTATTCATTTTTGGCACTATTCCATTTTTTTTTACAACAGCATAGTAATGAAACACTCTTTAAATAATAATAAGGTTCATTACACTTCTGTAAATAAATTAATACATACCAACTTCATACCTTTACTGTTGCAGATCTTCTTCGCCAGAAGTTTTATAGACTGCGTCCAACCACCCGGAGCACCGTATGGTTTCTTGTTGCAAATTCCTTAGCAGCGATTCGCCTCGCCTTCGTCGATTATCAATCCGAGCAACACTCTAGGAATTGTGATAACTGCTCAAAGCACTGAGCAAGGACTCACTGAGGGCTAAGAATTTGTTGGTAAACAAAAATCTAAATACGAAGGTAATGAGCAAAAGCCCGAACTTTTATTGGGAAATTATAAAATATTTATTACATAATTATATCTCCTTTAGGGAGGAGACAAACTTGTTTAGTTACCTATGGTAGCGGAATGGAAAACACTCATACACTAGGAATTTTAATACTATTACAAAGCTTATTTTTGAAGAAAGCTAAGAAAATGATCGATGATCTTTGCTTCATTCTCTCGACTATATTTATAGAGGGTTGAGGACATCCCTCTTGCTTGAATTATTGCTTCGGATTCCTTTCCATCCAAAGCCAGCTTACTCTCATGTGATGTATAGGTCCTCTTGTCTCAATTATCACCGAAAGTTGTGATAATTGAATCGTATAATGGAGACTGGGGTCCTCCATTTTTGATTTCCACCGAAAGAAATGGGTAGAATATCACCATCTTAATTTCGGACCATAAGTGTGTGGTCCTCCCACTTCTGTCGTTTCTTTTAGTGGGAATTTTTCTTTTCTACTCACCTTTGTCGTCTTCTTTTTGGGTAAGGCTCCTCTTTAATAGAGTCACGTGACTCTATCTTCTTGTGTCGGCCAACTACTTTTTCGGTGGAGCCTTGGGCATCTTTCCTTTTGGTGGTGCCCTTGGTTCCTTCTTGTCGTTGGCTCGAGCCCTTCCTGCTCTTGGCATGAATCCTCGACCAAACTCCAGCTCCTTTTGATTTGGGCATGTTGGACAGATATGATTAATCCAGTTCCAACAATGAGCCATGTCGCAAAACTTGCGATGGGTTTCTTTACTTGTCGCAAGCTTGTTTTCCCATAGCAAAGTCCTCTTTCTTTCGAAAGCTTCCTCTGCAAATCTTGAGGTTTTTCTTGTCATGGTATTTAACAGGAACGATCCATTCACTGAATTCTGGAAGAATTTGAATGAATACTTGACTTTGTCCATCTCTGTGAGACAGACCCATAAACCCCAAGCTCTTCGAGTTGAGATTTCATCCTCGGTAATAGTGGAGACGAGTGGTACTTCTCCACTTGGAACCTTGATATTGCAACGGCTCCTTTTATCGGTTCGCCTAAGCCTTATATAATGAAAGGCTTCATGGTTCCCTTTTCCTGCTGGTTCTGGTGCTGCACTGATGAAGTAGAGTTTCAGAATATCTTTTCGGCTAAGCTATTCATTGTTAGCCCATGAATCGTATACAACCTCTTGAATCCATTTTGGTAGATTTTTGATTTCTGTAAACGCCGGAGAGATAGTATAAATTGAGGCAAGTGCCCTAAATTCATACCATGCCTTGACCTCTTGTGGATGAGCACCGGACATCATCCAAACTCGAGGATACTTTCCTGAGACATCAACCAAGGATTTGTTTGGATTGATACCTCGCCTTGTCAGTAACTTCTCCCAGCTTGCCTGATAAGCCTGCCAATAAGAAGAAACTTGTAAAATATTGTCAGTATTAACCTTAGAAGTGCATTTCATTCGCCTAAGATTAATCTCCCCTTCCTTAACCCCGGAGGTGCTGGGTTGACATGATGCATCCGAATTTGATTTATGAGTATTATCTTTTCCTTGGGCCGATGGTTCTGTTGATACCACCAACTTATGACTCGTGCAAGGGGTATTTGAATCCTTTACTACCGTTATAGGGACCGGCAACCGAAACGCTTCTTTTTCTGGGGTAACCATAATCACCCAAGAAGCCCGAAGGAGTGGCTCTTGAATTGCATTCCAGCACTTTGTTTGTGTTAGCCTGCATGCTTGGATTCTGTTGGAGACTTTTGTCTTATCAACAGTTTGTATCTTTCCAGCTTGTTCAGCCTTCAAAACACACTCGTCCCATTCCCTTGAAAGCATCTCAAGATCTTCCCTAAGATGTTTCATGGCAATCATGATGGAGTTCACCTCAGTTGGCTCCATCTCTCGTTAAAAAATCTGCAATAACATTTTCATGAGATCTTACAATGACAATATCAAATATAAAATATTGACATTCAGCTTGCCATCTTAGTAATCTAGCCTTTTCAGGTTTTGATTCTATCTTGTCTTTTAAGAAAGCTTTAACTTGTGTGTTATCAACTTTCAAAACAAATTTCTTTGCTAATAAGAATAGAGGCCATTTTTTAAAGGCCTTTCGAACTGCAAAGAATTCCTTTTCGTTAATGTGCCATCGGATGGCCTCATTGTCTTGGAATAATCCACTGCAGTATCTGCAGGGTTCTTCCCCATTGGGAGTGATCTTTGTAAGCACTGCTGCCCACCAATGATCACTAGCATCTGTGTACAAGACTAGATCATCTTCGTCTTGTGGTATTGAGAGTTTTGGAAGGTTCTCACAAACTGCCTTTAAATCTCTCATTCCTTCACGATGTTCATCTGTCCAGATAAACGGAACATCTTTCTTCAGCAACGGGCTGAAGACCATTTTGTATTTTGCAAGATTTTTTAGGAATGCTCCTGCAAAATTAACAACTCCTAGAAAATTTTGAAGTTGTTTTTTCTCCTTTAGATCCTCCGAGAAATTCTTGACCTTTTGAACAATATGGTCTTGTAGAATTATCCTTGATTCATCTATCTCGATTCCCAGAAATTCTATTTTTTGGATTGCGATAACTGTCTTCTTTTCTGACAGCACCAATCCTGCCTTATAATAAACATCTGCAAAAATCTCAAGATGTTTGAAGTGTTTATTTATATCTTTTGATGTTATGAGAATATCATCAATATAAACAAACATGAAAGAGAAGTAATCTTTGAAAAGATTATCCATATTTCTTTGAAATATTTGAGGTGCATTGGCTAACCCTATTGGCATCACGTTCCAAACATAATGCCCTTGTGGCGTAGAGAAGGCTGTAAACTTCTTACTACTTTCCTCCATGTGAATCTGGTAAAAACCGGACTTGCAATCAAACTTAGAGAAAACCTTAGCATTTCTAATGCAGTGAATAAGGTGTTCTCTACTTGGGATGAAATAACTATCAAACTCAAGTACGTCATTAATACCTTTATAATTAATAACGAGTCTGTGTTTATTTCTTTTGATCTCACCATGGTTTCTTACCAAGAAGCTTGGGCTACTATATGGCGAGTTACCTGGTTCGATTAACTTCATATCAAGGTGTTCCTTGATAATTTCCTTCATATCATGTTGATCTTTAAGATTCATCAGGATTGGCCTGAATCTAACAAACTCGTTCACCTTGTCTGGCTTTGCCTTTAAGATTGCTATGAGTTAATTTTTCTCCCACCATGCCAAAGGGTTTTCATTGTAACACCTTAGAAATTAAAGATACCTTTAGGATTTGAATCTCAGCTTCGTTGTTCTCAACTTCGCTTGTAGTTCAATAAGGCATTATTGAACCGTCTTCGATCTTGCATTTTTGGGTGTCGAAGTTGTCCTTCATCACCACGCTTGCTGCGAAAGGCTAATGGCATTTGTCTGTTAAATACTCCTTTTATCCTTTGAACAATGATTTTATGATCACATTGGGTTGTGAACACTAATCTTTGTTTCTCATTATCTTGCATACATCTTTTGAACATCTGCAATAAATTATTTCCTAACAGGATATCTGCTCATGTATCATGAAAATAAATTGGTGGAGTTTTAACCTTATACCAAGGTGTCTGACCTGCTCCTCAAATTAGAATTTCCACCATCTTGACTCCTTTTGTTAGAATCAAGATTTTCTTGGAAAAATCTCTCCTTGCAATACGAGGTAGATCTTCTTTGACTTCTATTGTGAAGATTCCTCGCTTTGTTGTGCATATTCCTGCACCTGAATCAATATATGCAGCAAAATATTCTGCCTTATATTTCTCGTATAGCACTCCAATAGGAATGTATATTGAGAATGGGCTAGTCATCAGATTGATATTTTTCTCTCATTGACTGTGACTATCATTACTCCTTCTTCTTGTTTCCATGGTTTGAATTTTTCAAGGAAATCCAAACCAAAGATAAGGATATTTTCCTCTTCCAGCTCGTCCTTTGATCTCGACCGTCCATCCTCCTATTTCGATAGTTCCTTTAGAATGATGGACTTCTGGTTGCTCGAGATAATACAAGACGTTGCAAGGGAAATTGGTTTCCCATCTTGTAGTATCAAATCTAACGGTTACTCCTCTCCATCCTTCCGGACATTTGATAGTAATAGCCGTCTTATGGTTACTCAGAGCATTTGAAAAACCCTGAGTCTCTTGACTTTGTTGAATAAGACTCTTCCCCATTGGTTGAGAATTAATCTTATCTCCTTGAAATGACAATCGCCCGGATTGTAATCTAAGGCTTTGATCATGCCTTATGACTACTCTATCCTGAATTTGCATATCCACATTTCTGAATCGTGGAATCTCAACTCTGTCGGGGAAAATCGTCATTGTCACATTCTTGAAAATATCTGGTATCTCGATGAACTGCTTTTCTAAGAATAACTCAGTATGATGTGAGTTTGAAAGCGCATATGATACCTGATACATGATGGAATAAGGTCTATTCCCTTCTTCCACCAGTTCCTTTCTCTTGAAGTCCTGATATAGTGTCAGGGCTCTGCTGAAATTGGTGTCATTAAGATTGTAAGCAATCTTAGGGTATATTATCCCAATCACATGTCCAGCACATAGATTTCCCGCAATGGTTCCTATCACGGAATCCTTGAGATTTCTGACTCGCTTATCACAAATTGCGATGTTAATTGGTGAATCTACTCCCGCAAAGATGGCTGGTTTGAGTACCAATTGGATTGCTCCAATGTGTATCCAATTCATCTTTTCTGCAATCTCTGGCTTCATCTTTTTCAGATCCTCCCGGATGTCAGTTGCTGGAATTAAATGCATCTCCACTTGATTTCCTGTGAGCTCGATTGGGAGCGCCATTTCTCGTCTCAAAATACCATAAACAATATGATGCTTTCTGGTTTTGAGACTGAAATTCCTTAAAGCATAATCTATGCTTTCTGCTGTAAAGCCTTGATACTTTTGTATATTAAGACTTTTCTTCATGATCTTATCGATCTAGCTTTGTGAAATCATCGTCCGGCTTGAATAACCAGTTCGATTCTCACATTCCTGATGATGAACTTCATGTTCAGTCTGATCCTGAATCAGTGAATTCATCATACTCTCCTTCACTACTAAGGACTTCTTCATGTTCGTAAATACTTTCATTTGAGGGTATATTCTCAAACTGGTAAACTTGTACGAGATCTTGGAAATAGATCGCGTCTTCAATGTCTGGAGTTGACTCGAACCTCCTCATCATCTTTTTTTCTGGGCAATTTGTAGAAATACGCCCCGCTGCACCGCACGTCCAGCAGTTGCAGTCTTTAAAACTTTCATTATAGCTCTAGTATGAGCTTTTCAGAAAGTTTTCCTTGCTGGTGTTTTCTCCCGAGGTCTGCTTGAACTGGCACCTCTGGATTGGAACCTGCTTCTTGATGGACCACTTATTTGTCCGTATTTGTATGACTTTTGTCTAGACCACATCGTTCTTGGCTTCCAAGATTCTCTCTTGGATTTTCTTTCTTTAGAATAGGGTTGATACCTATTCTTCCTGCTTCTTTTGTAGCTAGCAGGATCTTCTCCAATGATCGTTGGGAGATCATTATCTTCACAATTAAAAGGGGCCGCCTTGTTGATCCTTCTTAATTTCTTGATATTCTTTTGTACTGTGGCTTGTTGACACTATTCTGTAAGCTTGGTGTGCACAAAAGACATCCTTTTCCCTATGCCATCATAATAACCATGGACGTAATCTCAGATGAACATTTCTCTCCATAGGTTAGGAAATTTCAAAAAGAAAATTTCCTTTGCAAAACTATCATCAGTCTTTGATTGATGTTGATAGACTGTGAAAAAGCTGCAGAAACTTGTTGAGTGACTTTTGATCTAAGACTGCAAGTCTTAGATTAAGAAGAGCCATTGAATATTTCTTCTTTTTCTCTTCATCAAAAGTTCCAAAATAACCAACTCCCAAAAAATGATTCTTTAGGAGGTTGGCCATATTTTGGACCTTAACTGTGGCAACCTCGCTTTTAAAGCACTCATTTTTTTTATTTATGTGCTTAAACCATCGACCCACGCAGTCTTTGCGACTCATGCGAGACTTATTTTGAGGAATTTGATGAATCCCTCTGTACTCATGTCGAGGGTGGATCCTACAACCCTCATTGCTGCTGCCCAGTCATCAATGACTTTCTCTCTATCTTTGAAATTGATTTCATCGATATTGAGAGTGACCCCATATGGATGGATGGGCTCCAAGGTTGTTTTTTCAGAAGGCGTATTATGTTTCCATTTCGTCCTCCGTCTGTAATTGACTTTGAACTGATCTTCAGCAATATCACCAGTTTGTTTATGATAGGTTGATCCAGCCTCAAAATCATAAGAACTCTTTGGAGGTTGTGTGTCACCTCCTGATGTGTCTCCTTCTGGTTTGACCATCTTGAGATCCACCACTTTCATGTTAGCAAAAGATTCTGCTAACTCTTATAGATCTTATAGTCCGATCCTTTCGAGGTTATTCATATTTTTCACCTCGGATCATTCTATTAATCAGATCCAATTTTGGGTCGCGTTTCTCGACCTCTTTTATTGGTAATGAGTATCTTTTTGGTTTGTCTGAAAAGAAACCCTTCTTGGCTCGACTGGAACATGGTTGTGCTTCCAGTTTCCCCACTCGTTTTTGAATATCCTTTAGAATGTCAAGCATGACATCTTATTTGTTGGATATTTCCTCCACCCTTTGTGGTACTCCATATAGGCTATTGCCGTAATTTTGCACCGTCTTCTGGGTTTCCCTTAAATCCATAGAGATTTTGGACGAATCCGGAGTAATCTCTACGAAATTAGGGCCAATCTTCTGTCCTGGGAAGTCCATCAGATATGATCCTGATGGGCTATTCTCATGAGTCGTCTTAGTTTTTCCTCTAGATAAGAAGCTATCATGAGGAGATCTAAGTAGAACTTCATGGTCCATGTACGAGCACGGATTTCTCCTGGGCTCAGGTTTTCTCGAATCGCTTCTTCGAGACGTTCTCGTCTTACTCGTAGTAGAGCAAAATCTCTCTCTCTGTTCCCCTCCAAAATTAGGAGGTATGAACTGTAACACTCGCAACTCAGACAATAGTCTGGTTTCATTTTTCTTGATGTCTTCTCCGTTAGGTAATAAATATTATATAATAAATAAATTTAATTCCCAAATAAACCTAGGGCTCTGATACCATTTTAGAAGCGTGTGATCATGACTATTATGTTGTTGTAAAATCTAATTTAAAGAAATGAAATAGTGGTTGTCTATATAAAAAATTTGGAGTATAAATAGCAAAAAGGGTAGTTTTCATGTTTGATGTTTTGATTGGGGCAATTTTATAGATATATTATATACAAACAAAAAAAATACTATTGCATATATAATTATCAGAAATACGAGATTAATTTGCACACTTTATTTTTTGATATTTTAGGAAGATTTTTATTAGGAAAAATAATGGAAATATTAATAGTAATTTCTTAAATATCAAGAAAATCTGGAGATTATTTATTTATGTTTCTGATATCAACTATCTACATTTATTCCTTTTTTATTTATTTATGTAAAATCAAATATCTGATTTTTTCATTAATTTTATGCAAAAACTCAACATTTGAAACACGAGGCTATGAAAAGTGCAAAAAGCGATAATATCGTTACATAGTACATTATAATTTACTCATATGAAATGACGTTTCATAATTGCTCTGGGCAAAGCACGTTTTTATCGAACGACGCCGTACCTACTTGTTTGGCTATGGCATGTTAGCAACTTGTAGTGATAGGGTTATCTAAAAAAAAAAAAAAAAAAGAGTTGTAGTGATAGGGCTGTACAAAGGTAGGGTAGGGAAGAAATTAAGATAGGTCACAAGTTTTAAATGTTAGTTTAAATAGTGATAAACTCAGTTTATTTAAGTTACTTTATTATCCATTACCATAAGTATTATTTACTACTATAATCCAAAATCAAAATGAATTAACAATAATATTACCTTCCACTTTTTTTATTGGAAAATAAACGTAACTTTGCAATACTAATTAATTGTCTAATTACAAAAATAAATATTTTAATTATTAGCCTAGGGGCTTTGCTGTGTTTTTTTTTTTCTACATACGTAATTATACAATTTGTTCTCATGATTTATGAATTAAGAGAGAAGTTTTTTTTTTTTTTTTTTTTTTTTGTAATAATTAAGAGAGAAGATTTTATACTTCTCTTATAAAGTCGTAATTCTTTAGTCCTTGAATACCGATTGGGCTTTGATTTTTCTTGACCAAAACTTTCAAAGAGGAATTCTTTGTGGAAAAACTAAACACTAAGATACAAATAAACAATTACAAAATTAGTAGTAATAATATCTCCACCTAGTCAAAAATATCAATAACCTAGGTTTGGCCTCCTAAAATAATAATAACAAAATAAAAGAAACAAATAGAAAAGTTACACGTTAGCCCCACCATTCTCTAAAATGTATCGAGCCACTTGCACGATATGAATAATGCCTCAAGATCTACTTTTTTTTTTTAATTTATTAAATTCAAATAATTAATTTCTAAACAAAAGAATATTAACAAATTCATCACTCTTTGCGCTCCTTCCCCCTTTAATTTTTAATAATTATTATCATTATTATAAAGTAATAATCCACTTTATTTTATTGCAGCCTTAAATCAGTAGTTGTCTCCCACGCACTTGTATTAAATCTTGCCCTCTTAACGATAGGTCGGAAATATTATATTTTTATTGATATAATATTCGTAAATGAATTTTCTTGAGTGTATAAATTCCTATGGAGATTAGCCTTATCAACCTTCTTTCCTCTTTGCCCAAGAACTGACCCGTTTATCTGCCATCTCTTCCGTTCCATCTTTTTTTCTTTATTTCTCTCTCTTCTTTCTTTTTTTCCATTTTTTTTTCTTCTCTTTTTTTTTCTTTTCTCCTCAGAATTCTTCCTCTTCGGAAGTGCTCTAATTTTGTATAGCTCTTTCAGGTAACCCTAATAATCTCTCTCCTCTCTGTAGTTAGGAAGTAGGTGTTCTAGTTTCTTGTTAATTCTCATCTACTACTAACATGAAAAGAGAAAGCTCAAATCTTGGGTTTTCTTGATTTCATCAATTCTTGAAGATTTGAAGCGTTTTGAGTGAGTTTTTGGTTCCAAAATCCAATCTTGGTTGGTACCCTTTTCTTTTTCTTGTTCGGTATGTGAAAAAATCTCTGAATTTTTTTATGGGGGTTTCTGAAATTTCATGAAATTATTCTCCCAAGATTTTGTCTGATCCAGAAAAACAAATAAAATCGATTTTTCCAACAGATCTGTTTAAATTTCTGTTTTTTTTTTTCCCTAAAATTGTTAAACAAATTATTTTCTTGGATAGTAACTGTTTGTCTGTGTGAACAAGTCAATAGAACTCCGCCGGCCCTTCTCATTGACCGGATCTTAGCTTAAAACATAATTTTTTTTTTTTAAAAAAAGGAAGAAACAAAAACCAATCTCAAACTTTTGTTAGTTCAACTTATTTTCACCATAGATCCACTCAATTAATTTAATATTATTTTTTGCCTAATAAAGATTTGGCCTTTTTCTTGAATACAGGTGTGATTTTTTTTTCTTTTTTCGTTTCGTGTTCGGAGTTTCGAGAGAGAGAGACATGAACCACTGCGCGATTCAGCAGAACAGCTTTGCTTCTCGTGATGAGATTTGGGCTAGCGCCGCCGCCGGCAGATCTATGGAGGAGAAAGAGACGGTGGTTTGCCCCAAGCCACGGCGGCTCGGCCTAAGCCGAACCACTCTCGATCCAACTTTTGCTCGACCCTTGAGATGGCACGTCAGGTAAAAATTGCTTTGTTTTATTATTTAATAATTTTTAAGGATAATATTGCTTAATTTGGATTAAAGTTCTTATCTTTAATTTTTTTTATTTAATTTTATGTATTCTTTGCAGTCATCAACAAGAGGATTATGATGCAAAAGCTGGAAATGAATTAATGGACATAATTCTTGCAAAGGTTTGTTTTTTATTCCCTTTTTCCAAATCATCTTTAAATTTCCCTTAATTTGTAGGTGTATTTAAATTATTATTTATGTGGATTTGATAGAACTCACACATCTTAAGACTTTTGCGTACAAATGTTTGGTAATTTAAACAAATTAAAATAATAACCACAAGTGGCCTAATTATGTCTCAACCAAAATAGCCTAATTATGTTTCGATTTTCTTGCAATGGATAGGGTGGTTCGGTTTCTGGTTCCGGTTCCGGGTCAGGTTCGGAGCAATCAATTCCACAAGTAGCCTCGTCGCCCCCATTTTTTACCGGGTCACCGCCGAGTAGAGTATCTAACCCGCTAATTCAAGACTCCCGATTCGGGGGCGAAAATCCGGCCCCCGTCTCGATCCCGCCCCCCTCGGGGGTGGGGCCCTCGCCCTCCTCCACCCGCAAGGGTGGCTGCGTGAGGTCGAATTTCGGCAACAATCCGGCCGTGAGGATTGAGGGTTTCGACTGCCTCGACAGGGATCGGCGCAACTGCAGCATCCCCGCCTTGGCTTGAGAGGAAGAGTACATACAGAGAGAGAGAGAGAGAGAGGATTGAGGCTTCAAAGCTAGCAACATTTTGATCAAGTGAGCTTACACTAGTCCCATCTACATGTTGATTTTGCGATAGTGTGTATATATGGTGTCATCCAAAGTTTCGAGTCTGTAATTAAACGGAGTTGTGATGTAAGTATATGAGTATCAAGTTCTTGACCTAAGAAAAAAATAATAATTAGGGGAAAGTTTCAAAAGGGCAAAACCCCTCTTTGTAATGGTGTAAGTAAGAGATGAGAGGAGGGGAGCACCCTTTTTTTTTTTTTTTTTTTTTGTATAATTTGTTTGTGTTTATTTGGAGGTTAGTTTTGGGATTTCACAAGGCGGTTTTTGTAAGGGAGGGAGAAATATGTAAAAATTCAAATCAATGAAATTTTCTACTCTATTGTTATTGCTACTTTATTTGGTTGTAAATTTAGCAACTATTGGTATGAATTGGTGTTTTAAGAATCGGACCGAACTGTTTGGTTAAATTGGGAACCAATCATGGTTTTGGTTTGGCAGTTCTGTTAGATTTTGGCCGACTTGACCAGATCAACTGAAAAATCGGCAAATCGAAAATCTCGCCGGTTCAACCTTCGATTCGATTTTTGAAACATTGGTATAAATGTTTATTTCCTTTGGTTTTCACGCTTATGGATGATGTGAAATGATGATGCCTTGCTTGTTTTCCACGCGGGAAGCAATGTTAGGCTGTCTCTTTGATTTGTACTACTAAATTTAATTTTCTTGAATAAGCAAAAAATAAATTGGAAAAGAGAAAAAGGAGAGATCGGGCATTTCCTTATCAAAGCAGATCTTGACGTGAACTAATTTCGGCCGTTGATTTTTGATGCATTTATCGAGATTCTGATTCCTTTTGCTAAAAAAAATATGATAAGGAAATAAAGAGAATTTGCATTATTTGAGGAAAATTGTAAATTTGTTTCAACCGTTGGATTTAGTTCGCCTTGATTTGACACGTCGCGGACAAGAAAAATTCCTAAAGTCAACTCTATAGCTGGCTACATTATTATTTATTTAATATTATTGTTATTATTAAAGAAGATGGGAAGTTGGGAATTTTGAGGATTCGTCATCTCCATCGGCAGAACAGATGCCCACTCAATTTTCATGAATTAAAAAAATTACTCACATTATTATTATTATTATTATTATTATTATTATTATTATTATTATTATTATTATTATTATTATTATTATTATTATTATTATTATTTCTTGAGTCTATGTGGACCCACAGAAAAATTTGTTTGAGAGAAAGTGAAATTTGTGATTATGGGCCGACATTGAAGCCTACAAAACCGTTTGGGCTTATACACTTTCCAAAAAAGTGGGCCCAATATCAAGACAAATCCCTTTCAATCTAGTCATATCCACCTCATCCAACGTTATTTATTAAAAGGTTCAAGTTTTTTATTATATTGTTATTTCTTGGAGGTGTAATGTCATCTTCAATTGTCGTCCATTTGTTAAATTGGATCTCTATTTTTTATTTTATTTTTCTTCTTCTTTTCGTCCTCTTTCTTTCTCTCTTTCAAAAGTGGATATTAGTGAAGTGTATAGTACTATAAACTCCTAACTGAAATTTGATGTAAATGACCCATGAAGCAATTGGGGGATTGGTACTCCTTCCGTCCCACACAGTTTGAAATGTTATTATTCCACACGAGAATTATGGAGGAAGTGATAATGGAGATAAGTGTTTTGATTAGTATTATTTTAATAATTTAAATTTTAAGAAAAACTTTCACTCTATTAAGGTTTAGTTAATGGGCTAATTAAAAAAACTAAGGGCCCAATTCGTGGGCCCTAATTTGTTTTATAATTCATACTTAAAAGCTTAATTCTTTTCTTTTTCGGAAACATATCAAACTAGACGGAACGGTCCAAAAGAACTACGTGTCAAACTGCGCGGGACAGAGAGAGTATGAGTTTACACAAAAATTATTCTCCGTCTAGTTCCTTTTTTCCCCCATCGAAATTGTAACTGCTCATATTTGGATAGATGTACCTCACATAATATTTTTCCGTTTTACCCTCATTATCCACCAATATTTATTTTAATATTTCATATATAATGAATTCATTATTCTACTAAAACGCACCTATTTTTTTTTATATTAAAACTACAGTTTAGGATAGTATTTAATTTTTGATGCACTTGATTATTAGTAAGTTTTATTTAAAAACCATTTTTTCGAATTGGGCCTTAAGTTAGCCTTGCGGTGGCCGCCTAAAAACTAAATATCAAGAAAGAAAAATAATATTGGATGTCAAGCAAGACCCAATTCCTATCCGAATTATTTCTAAAAATAGTAAGCTTTCCCTTTGAATCCACCACTAGAAACTTGAATTATGAAGCGAATGCAATTCATTTTTGTGGCGGTCTAGGTCAAGATTTGTTATATAATATTTTCAAATTCATATATTATAGTATACTAGTATTCCATCTATACTTGTATTATTTTTCTTCTCTCTAATAGTTTTGAATTTATAAATATTATTTTTGCCATCGAGATTCAATGCATAATGTAGTGAAAGTGGTGGTTTTGGTTCCAAAAAGGATTGGCATGAGCACACACCATGTTCCAAAAATCACACCTCCTATTTTCTCTCCGTCTCTCTCTCCCTCTCTCTCTCTCTATATATATATAAGGGGAAGGGGGGAGGGAGAGAGAGAGAGATGCAAATATCTATAATAGTAGAATAAATGGATAGTAAAAGTGGAAGAGGCAAGGGTGGAAAGGAAACCAAGAAAAAGAAGGCGAAAGGGGCGGTGGCGATGGCGGAAGAGGAGGTGGGGGAGAGGAAGGAGGGGGATGAAGGGCTTATGGTGGTGGCGGAGGAGGCGGCGGCGGAAGTGGAGGTGTTGAGGTGGAATGGGGCCGATGAAGAAATGACATGGGCTAGTTGTTGGTTCCCGCCATTTTGGGAGGTGGAAGCTAATGGAAATGCTTACGATGCTTTCTATGGAGATGTTTTGTCTGAATGGGACTTTGATCTTTGGGGCTTGAAAGGTGATGACGATCATCACAACATATGAGAGAGAGAGAGAGAGTATTACAGTTTCAGAAAAAATATTTTATTTATTAATTTCTAATTCAGTTGGTATTGATAAAATTAATTATTTGTATCTGAAAAGATCAATAAACCTCGTTACATGTCTTTTTATTTCAATAATTTTTTTTATTAAATGGTGTGGAATTTCAAACTGGGCTTTAAATAAAAAGTTTAGGGCATCATATTGGGCCAAGAATAATGGGCTTGGGCTTTAGAACAGACCTCTAATTGAACATTTTTGGCCCAATTAGAAACAAAAAATCAACAAATAATAGAACGAAAATTGAGAAAAAATAAATGTAATTTCTCCGCTGGTTTTTTTTGGAGAATTGGATTTCATCCAATATATTCACTTCGTTCGTCGTAATTTATAATGCATAATTAAATTTATATTAGACAAACGCTATAACCATTGATTGCAATTTATTTTGCCGAAATTATAATCTCTCTATGATGCATATATTTAAATTATAAGAACATTATTTTCTTCCTTTTTTTTAAGAATTGCCAACACTGTTATTGTGAACTTCATTTGAGCCTTAATTTCAACTTAATCATTAATTTGGTTTTGGTTTAATGCTAAAAATGTTAAGTTCACTATCTACACTAAAATGGCTAGAGCAAAGGGCATAATAGTGTACGAAAACTGATTTATTCTAATTGCTTTGTCTCTAAATTCAACATCAATAGATTTCCTACAAAAATTTCAGAACATGTTTTGTCTCATCGCCACAGTTTAATTAATTTGCTGCAGAATTGTTAATTTGATGGAGATATATACAATGAGAGAGAAAAAAGAATTCGAATGTAGGCAAGAAGAAAAAGGCAAATTAGAGAATGAGGGTAAGAACTAAAGTGTAAAATAGAATTAAGTAAAAGACACTCTTTAGATTTAATGTTACTGTAACAAAATGGCAAAATTCCTCCATAAAAAGACACCAGATGAACAAATCCAAGGTACAAACTTATAAAGCTTCTCAACTTTATTAATAAGTCCCACAACCTCAGACATATATATCTTTATATATATATACTCTTTCCGTCTCACTAATTTAGATATAATTTTTTATTGGTTCGTCTCACTAATATAGACATATTTTCTTTTTTAAAAATAATTAACTCCTAAATGGTACAATTAGTAATCCCTTATTTCACTTAACTTTCATCAATTAAATCTTATCATCAACTCACCTCATGTATCTCAATATAATTTAAATTTTAAAAGTTTAAATTATCATAATTTGCTCGTTTGTTCTCTGTTTCTTATGATTTGTATATCAAATTAAAAGTCTTGATACGATATTTCATTTAAGATCAGACATCAATATGTTTTTATGTATCTATGATGTTCTAGTTTTAAAATATGTCTAAATACATAAATCATATTGCATTCCTAAACACAATACAATTATACACACTAAAAAGTTTCATTTTAAATTTCGTGCCGAAAATAAATATGTCTTTATTAATTATTATTGAAACGAAGGGAGTATATTATGCAATATTGCATTGTACTCTGATGAGAGAGGAGAGAGGCCCCTTTTTAGTTTTCAGAGTCGACCAAACAAACCCTACTTTTTCTATTAAAACTTTTTAGGGAACAAAATTCGAAAACCATAATTTTTTATTAGTTCAAACTCTGATGAAAATTTTGGTTTTTTCTATACGTGGGGTGGGGCACGTGAAAGTTTACTCGTCAATCATTATGCATGTTATTTATTCCTTAAGTCACTTGATGATTCAATTAAGGTGTAATCAACATTATTTATATCTTGAAGATTATAAATATTTTGTAAGTAATATTAAATGCTAAATACTAAGTAATTATGCAGTGATTGGCTGGTCCTATGTTTTACACGTGAGGAGGCATTATGATTTTTGATTCTTTGAAATTTTGGATGAATGTAGCAGTACTGATGATTTTGAACAGAAAAATATGTAGTGGTATATATATTGCTGTCTTGAAAGTGATATCAATTAATTATTCTATTATTCTTGGTAGCTATATAATTTTATTACCTATTTAAGAATAATAAATATTCAACTACTCATTTTTTTGGTGCTATAAGAATTTTGCCGACTGTTTCATTGTTGATTGTTCGTGATAACATTTACTTTCCCAGAGACATCACCTTCGTAATAAATTTTGGAATGGGCATATATATCAGCCATATCTATTTGTAACAAAAATTCCTTAATTTAATAGTGAATTTTTAAATAAAGGTCATGAATTCAAATATTTCACTATATATATATATATTTATTTTATTTTTAATTCACCACTTCTGAATATAAATTATAACGTATAATAATAATCCAAGTTGATTCTCATTGCACGTGTTCGGAAATAGTTGTTTCATTTCAAGAATTACTATGAAAAAAAACTCGTGAACTATTTATTTTAATCTAGGTTCGCATCTAGTTAATTTGTACAAAAATTGTATAATTATTTATATTTAAGTGTACTCTGTCTGTCTATTATTTGATAGAAAACAAGATTAAAACCAAAGACGATTGGTATTTCAAAGTCGCTCACAAGTTTTACTATTGAGCTATGGTACGTACAATTCTATTTATTTTAATACTATTTAGTAAATTCTCACAAACTAAAAAACATTATTATTGTAATTCAGTACGTGGCTAAGTATATATTTAATTATATATTAGAAGGATTAGTCGTTACACAACAAAATTATTTATTAACACCGTAGCGGGATTCCCGCATAGCCAACCTATTAGGGTCGAATCGTCTCATGCTTTTCCTATTCCATTAATTAATTAATTAATTAATTTATGTTAACTTATTTACTGCAAATCATAATGCATTTTCAGAAAAGTTTTTTTTTTTTTTCCCCAATTTATTCAATATTAATCTTAAGCTAAATTCCCAATGAAATAAATGGGCTGCAAATGAGCCGAGCTGAGCCGAGTATTGGCAAGCTCGGGTTCAGCTCATTTAATATTTTACCTGTTTGGGCTCGGGTTCGAGTTTGATTCGAGCTTTAAATTTGTGCTCGAGCTCGGCTCGAGGTAAAAGTTTTGAGTTCGAATTTAGCTCGAGTTCGGCTCGCTAAATATTCGATAAATGGTTCGCCTCGAGTTCGGTTCGGATTTGAGCTCGAATCTGACTCGTGAAAAGCTCGAATTTTATTTTAATTCGAGCTCGATCTCAATTTTTAGCTCGTTTAAAAGACATGATTTAAAATATTTTTTTTAACATTCCAAATGAAGATAAATTAAAATGAAATTCATCAAACAAAAATTAAAATTATTTAATACTATAAAATAATAAATAAATGTACATGGGAGATGGTAAGTCGAAATTCATAATGGGTGGACTGTGGATTTGCATAGTATGGATTTGGTGGAAATGGCGGAACGAGGAGAGATTTAACAAAAAGGATTGGAATAATCGAAGAATAGTGGAGGAGATCAAATGTAGATTTTAGAACTGATGTTTGGTGAGAGGAGAGGTGGAGACGAACTGGGGGTTTGAAAACTGGAGTAGAACGAGACTTTGCGAATTATGGCTGAATGGCTAGCTCCTGTTGGCCCCTCTGTATTCCTGGTACTCCTGGTACCTTTTCACCTCTATGAATAAATATTTTTTTTTCTGAACAAAATAAATAAATAAATAAATAAATGTACAATATAATAAATGAATGATGATAATTGGTGATATATATTAATGTTATAAGTTAATATTTTCTAATAATAATTGTGGTGTATTGCCTAATTAGTTTTGGTTGTGATTTGAAATTAATTTTACACCTAAATGCTAAAGCTCGATTACAGGTTCGATTAAGAGTTCGCAAACATGCTCGTGAACAGACTCGATTAACATACGAGCCGAACACGTTCGCGAGCAAAACGAGTTGAATACCATAGAGCACGGGCTCGGCTTGTTAAATTAAACGAGCTCGAATTCGGGCTCGAGCTCGGCTCGTTTATTAACGAATTCGAGTTCGAACAAACTTTTACCGAGTCGAGTATCGAGTAAGTTTCGAGTAGCTCTGATCGTTTGCAGCCCCATAAATATTTATACAACTTAATATTTTTAAAATAAAATAAAAACTATTGGTATTACTATTTTGTAACGCGGAATTATTTACTGGCTTGATTGGCACCGACATGCGTGCGGCGACGTAGTTATTAACTTTAATAATTTAAGCTCAACATTTTAGAAAAATAGTTTATTTAATTTATATTGGTCCACCGAATAATTGGACCTAAACAGTTAAGAAAATCTAGTCAAACCTATCTGGCTTATGTAGACTTTTTGTATTACCGTTTATGTTTTAAGCATTTGACATTAGTGAGATTTAATCTAATTAAAGAAATTTATCCTAGGATCTTAGCTTAATTAAAACAAAAGAAAATGAAAAAAATCGGAACCCTATTAATTATTGGAAGTAAATTAATATGTAGTTGTTAGAATTATCGAGAGTCTAAACCACTATTAAGTGCCGCATACTTTATAATTAAATAGTAGTAATACTTTTTCGCATTTTAAATGATTGTTCCGTTTCATTTTAAGATCATCTATCTCAATTTTGGTGTCTTAATCGTGTCTAAAAATTAAATTTTTATTAATTTTATGCACTTTTTTTAATTATTTTATTTTATAATAATTTAGTTTAATTTTATGATTATTATCAAGGGTTCGCCTATCTAATTAGAGTTTACATTTATTTTTTAATATTTAATTTAATTTTATTAGTATATTAAAATTGATAAATTCAAAATATAGTATTCTCCTAGTAGTATGTTTTATTTTTTAATCTCGTCAACAATTTTCTGCGTTGTTACCCGTTGTTCTATTTCTTCGTTTTGGCGAGGTACCCACATTTTTTTTTTAACTACAATTCAATTTATTTACCCGATAGGAAAAAATATTTCATAGGAGAGGCGTCAGCTTCAAATTTTAAAAAAAAATTAAATTTTGGAACACGTTTGCCGCATCAAATTTGGACATAGGATCCACATCCCATCCTGTTGGGTTTGCATAGGAGAGGCGTCAGCTTCCGAAATTAGTAATTAGGAAGCCGATTATTCCAAATTATGATAGAAATATTACTAATTACTACAAGTGATTAATTCCCGAAAAACCGAACGACAAACACTGCTAGTTTTGATGTGTGTTTCAATCAGTGGGTCCCACTCGTGCATGTATACATTACTCTCTCTGTATCTATCGTTTGTATGTAAAGCTCAAAGCCGTCAATTCATACTCAAATACTCGAGCAGCTCTGCGTTCCATCCCTGTCGTTCTACCTAGAGAGAGAGAGAGAGAGAAAGAAGAGAGAGAAAGAGAGAGAAAGTAGTATCTGAGTGGGGAAAAGTTAAAGAACTTTCCAACCAAGAGAAAAGCTCAAACTCAAAGTCTACTCAACAAACTTTATTCTTCTTCTCCAAATTTTTTTATTTTTATTTTTCCAGAATATTGCAACAACTTTATGTGGGTTCGCCGGCGGCGATGTCGTTTTCCGGCGGAAGAACAAGAACACCGCTCTACACGTCATCCCTCGCGATGCTCCTGATCATCTCGCTTCTGCATATCTGGATTTCCGGCCAGACCACGGCGGTGGCGGCGATCAGGATGCTCCCAGCGGCGGCGGAGGAAGACCGCCGCCGGGTTTTGGAGGCGGAGCCGCCCAAGACTCCGACGCAGATTTTCAAAGAGTATTTCAACAACCGACTCAATGATCTCAACACCACCACAAACGGTACGTACTCCGATTTCAAGAGGAGAATTCCGAGCTGCCCAGATCCTCTTCATAATTAATGGAGTTAGTTATTATTTAATTTAAATTAATCATCTCTTAATTATGTACTTATTATTTATTCTGTTTGGTGTTTGACCAAAATACCCACGTTTTGCTCCTAATTTGTTGCTACTCTCATAAAATTCAAAGGGTAAACCGTTGGTATTTTGGCATTTCAAGATTCTGGATTTTGCTTCTGCTGTATATAAGAATTGAGTTCTTGAAATCTATGGTTATGAATTAGTATATTTAATTATTTTAATTAATTAAATAAATTAATTATATCACTGTTGTATTTATTTATTTATTGATGGTTGAAATTATTATCCAAATTTACTGCATATTGTTATGTATTTTCTCTGATCTGAAGCAAAAGCAAGAATCTTTCACAATTAGGGCAAAAAATCTTCTGATTTTCATCAGATCCTTGGAGGATTCGAAATCCGTTTTTTTTTTTTGTCAAAAAATTATGTAACTTTACGAAGAATTCAGACGTATTTAGCAATTTTAGTAATATGCTTAAAGAAGGTTTCTGATTTAATTTTTGCTGAAATTCTGAATTTTTGGACTTTTTTGTAACTTTACCTCACATTTCTACAATGGGTAAGTTCAGATTCTGTGTACTTGTCATTTAGTTTCTTCAAAGGTTGAAACCATTTTGTTTTACTGCAGCTTAGAGGAAACCTTTTTACCCTAATGGCTCTTTTGGTTGGCACGAAATAATGTTATCAAGGAATATGATTTTTAGGAATGTGATTTCAAGAAAATGAATACTAGATTCTTGAAGCTTGTGTTTGGAAACACCATGGAAAATGTGAGGATTTTTCATATTTATTGTTTTGCAATGTAATTATTTGTATAATTACAACAATATAAATTTTATTTTATAATACATAGATGTATAATAAAATATATGATAACATAATAAATAAATAAATACATAAATAAATAAATAATAATAATAATAATAATAATAATAATAATAATAATAATAATAATAATAGTTAACGTATTGAACAATAAAATTGTAGTATTTATATAATAATAATGCTATATTTTATTTATTATTTTTATTATATTATGGTTACATTATAAAAATATTAATTATTAATGTTGTTATTTTTTAGTCTTATATAATAATAATAACGACATATAACTGTATATAACTATAGTATTATAATAATAATTATGATATTATCATATCAATTAATACTACTTTGACTTATGATTTTTATTATTTAATAATAATAATAATAATAATAATAATTATTATTATTATATTCCCGTAATCAGAATACCTAAGTTTTGGTGGGGAATAAGAATCCAAAAACTTGTACTAACTTTCCTTATTATGTGAAATCTGATTACTTTCTCAAATCTGTTAAAATTGAATCAAACATAGGAATGTGAAAATAAGAATCAGAATACTTTCCCAAACCACATTCCCTGTCAAGGCGCCCTAAAAACTTTACATAAGGATTTCTTTGATGGGCTTTTTTCCATGACTGATTTTTTATTTTTAATTTTTTTTGGGTTTTGACAAATTTTTTCTCTCTTCTTGCGTTGCCACTATCTTTTACTTCTTTGAGGGATTTTGCCTCAAATCATACGTTAATCTTAATATCTCCTTCAATAAAATAAATCTATCATTTAATTAGTTGTTCCCACAATTATATATATATATATATATATTTATTGTATATTTTGTGATGCAATTAATGAGAATTGTACTTTAACTCAGAGGTATCAAATTAATTTTATAGCTTTAAAGTGCGTTTTGTAAACATACGTTCGAGTGTGAATTTATTACTACTTGGTGTCGAATGTATTGACCGATCCCACCCTCCATAAAAAAGAAAAATGGAGAAAAAAATTAATAAGAAATTAAAAAAAACAGTAGAATTAATTAAGACGAGATGATTTTGGCGTGTGGTTTACAAGAATCCGATCGTATTTTTCTAAGAATAATATTCTGCATATGGAAATTAATTTATTTAGGAGGCGGCTTCTCCACATTTATTGGAAGAAGAGTCCAATTTTATTACATGTTCTACGTTCAGTTCGCTCGAATCATATTATCTAAATCAAGAAGACAATAATATATACTTCATTCCTCCCGTGTTATAAAGAGTCCGATTTAATAAAACTGAGTCTACTATAACATCTAACGGACTGCTTGTCTACTATAATATCTAGTGGACTCCTTATAAGTGGAACGGATCGGAGGAAGTATACTAATACTAACATTTCCTAATGTAAAATAAATTTGCAATAAATTCTCATTCAATGAGTCTCTAGTAACGCCATCTAGATCACAGTATATGAATGCATTTTTATCAAATTAATAAATTGTACAAATTAAAACAAAACCATGAAAACCCTACTTAAAATCATATTCATGTTCCTAATAAGCAAAGGAATGGTGAACGGAGACTATCCTCAAAGAGACGGGTGCCCGATGAAGATGACGCAGGAATGTATGGACCAGATAGCTAAAGAGATGACGTGTGGAGATCTTGGCCGTCCGGTTTTATACAAAGTTTCCGACATTTGCTGCGTTAATCTTTACTACAATTACCTTGAAGATTGCTACTTCAATTCATTGGTTCAAGATGTGGCGAGGCACAACAAGTATTGCCAAAGGGAACCAATCCACATCCACTTGCGAGCTGATCAAATTTGGGATTTTTGTACCAAATTTGTTTAGTTAATTAATAATCATAATAAATATTCGAGATGATGAATTTTCTATAATATTAATATTAATTGGGAAAATTGCCCTAAAATACACAACATTTTGTGATTTTGCACACGAGCTTTAATATTTGTATATAAATACATAATCTTTTAATTGTTTCTGATTTTCCACACGAGGTTGAATTTTTCCTAATTTCGTCAGATTTCGTATTGACATGAAAGTCGTAAGTAAAATATGTTAAAAATTACCATTCGTATATGTGAGGAAATTAGAATCTCACTAATCGTTCGACAATTTCAACTTCTATATCAGCACGAAATCTGATGAGATTAATAAAAACCGACCTCGTGTGCAAAATCAAAAACTACTGAAATGTTATGTATTTGAAGACAGGTTTTAAAGGCCGTGTACAAAAACCAAAATTTGTTGAAAAATTGTTTATTTTTTTGGGGCAATTATCCCATATTAATGTACGAATAAAAGGAAATTTCCGTTTATAATGAAATCTGCGATGCCTTTACTTGGTTTTAAATGCAGTGTAGTCGTATCCATGAAACTGCAACTGTGAGAATTTTTAGAGAGATAGAGAGAGAGAGAGAGGGAAATCGAGGTGAGAAAAAGTCACGTATTGTGCGGCGGATCAAAGTTGAAAAGCTGAGTGAGTTTAATTAGTGTTCTGAGAAAAATTTGTTTTGTAGCGGTTTGGAATGGAATCATATTCAATCCCTTCTGTCCCATTCTCTGCAAAACTCTACTCATTTTTTTTATTTTTTATTTTATTTTATTTTATTATTCATTAGTAGAGTAGTACTACTATATCATATGCATGCAAGTGCTACTAATTCTTGTTTGCTTATGTTAATATTATTATTATTTTTTTGGTTGGAAGGAGTAATTTTTGTACTATGAGATTTAGATGCCTCCAGCTAAAGTCTTTATTTACTTTAGATATCTATGTTACATCGGAACAAACAATAAATCTATTTTTGTGGACCTACGAAATTATATAATAGTAATACGTAAATTTTGTCTAATTTAAAATATATATATATATAGATTTTAGAAATTTTCTGTTTTGGTAACCATGAATTCTATATATCCTTGGTAACAGAGTAATCAATTTATTCCTTCATTCAAAGAAATAAAAGGCTTTGAAAGGCCATATTTGAATATAATAATGGGCCGTATAAAAAGGCTAATCTTTTAAGTTGTAGAATAGGCTTTCTTCAAAGGCCCTATTTGAGTAATAATAATGAACATTTTGGGCTTTTTGAAAGATATTTATGTAAAATGGGCCATCTTGTTGACTCATTCTCACGTTTATTTACTAACTCTCTCCATCCCACTTATAAAAAGTCATTTTATTATTTTAATAACTTAGATGCATAAAAAATGACTATTTATAAGTGGAACAGAAGCAGTTATAGATTTAGGTTACATTTTAAAAAAAAAAAAAATGATAAGTTTCCCATTAAAAAAATTGGAAAATCAATATAGATGACCGCCACTAAAAAAATTAAGATACAATGCATCATTACATTAGTAGACATAAACGAATATGTTACTAATTATAGAAACACTTGTAATTATTTAGTATTTTTGTCCTCATCTTTGAATAGCTAAAAGTGATTAAATCATTAAATAAATACAAGTGTAGGGATAAAAAAAGGAAGTCGATATTCTCAACATTTGTTGGAGAAAAAGAAAACCACTATCCCAACTCAAAGGGCGCCCACAGTCAGAAATTTCAAGGGAAAAAAAATTCTCAAAACCAGCCTTCTTTTGGGGAATAAAACAATTTTAATGGAGGAGAAAATGGAAAAAAGGAATATACATTAAAATCAATATATATATATATATATTGTATGGGAATTATTTACTCCTGGAAAGCCGGAGGTGGCAGATGATGGCGGTGCTTCTTTTCGTGCCACACAACGGAGGCGTTTTTGACATATTTTTGTAATTTATTATTTTAGGAAAATTAATTTATTCGTGTAGCACGAATTAGTATTATCACTATAGAACACAACATGATAAAATCGACGATGACCAAGTGTCTGAGTGGAAATATTTTAAATTAATAAATAATCTGACATACCTAGTCAAATGAGCAATACTATCAAAAATTAATCGGATGTGATATTCTGTTCCAAATTTTATGTCTCAACTCTAATCTAAATATAATTTTTATTAGTTTTATATCGTTTTTTATAGAAATATAAAATACTATAATATACTAGTAAATTATAATAGACATTTATAAATAAAATTGTAAATTGTAAAACTTACATACCCTTATTTTAGAATTTATCAATACTAATATAACGAATAAAAGGGAAGTTAAACACTAAAAATAATTACAAACCCTATTGTATAATTGGATGGTGAACCCTTGAAAATAATCATAAAATTAAACTAAATCATTATAAAATAATTTTATTGATTTTTTTTTAAATTAATAGAAATTACAATTTGGAGACGATTGGGACACCGAACTTGGAACGGTGAATATCAAGTGAAAATTAGTACTCCATTTGATTCTGTAGATCATGTACTATTTCTCTTTTAGGACGATTCTCCAGACTATGCATTATTTTTGTACATTACTCTATGGTCAATTTTTATAATTCAACATCATTATCTCTATTTATTTACAAAAGTATTTCATTTAATCTACCTTTATTATGAAGGTGGACTCTTTTCGACATTTAAATTGAATCTCACTCTCTACTAACATCACACTCACCAAACAATTTTTAAAATCTATATCGAAACAAACATGTATAGTCTAGAAAATCGGAGTATTATCACTTCATGAAAACATTCTCAGACCGAAATCATTGATTAAATAAGATTTTTTGTATAAGATGGGAAAAAACAAGTTAATTAAAAGATTCAAAAGCACAAGAGAAGCAGCTTTTATGCAATAAATAAGCAGCTACTTGTGTTTTTTTGCAGTTTATTATAAAAATATTATTGCATTTTATTTAGTTTTATTTAATTTTAGCTGCTTTCCTCCCGACTGCCCTAACTGCCTTGTCGACACGTCATCACACATTATTATTACATCGTATCACTTTCTCCCTTTCGCAAATAAATACCCCTCTCTCCCCCTCTCCTCCGCATCCCTTCTTCTTCTTCTTCTTCTTCTTCTTCATCTCTCTTTCTCTCTCTCTCTCTCTCTTTCTCTCTAGAATGAGAATGAGCTGCAACGGTTGCAGAGTTCTCCGCAAAGGCTGCGTCGAAAACTGCACTCTGAGGCCTTGCCTCGAATGGATTGAATCGCCCGAGTCACAAGCCAACGCCACTCTCTTCCTCGCCAAGTTCTACGGCCGGGCCGGGCTCATCAACCTCATCAAATCCGGGCCGGGCCATCTCCGCTCCGGTGCGTTTCCAACCTCCGCGCTAGCTCCCGTTCAATTTGAATTGATTCAAATCTCCGATTTTCTGATTTTTCGATTTCTTGGGCAGAAATTTTTAGGTCGCTTTTGTACGAAGCCTGCGGAAGGATCATAAGCCCGGTGCAGGGCTCGGTGGGCCTCATGTGCTCCGGCGATTGGCCGCGTTGCCAGGCGGCGGTGGAGGCGGTGCTGCGGGGCTCCCCCCTCATGATGCGCGCCGCCGACGAGGACGATTCCGATCACGGCCACGTCATGCCTCTGCAGGGATGCGACATCCGCCACCTGAACAAGGACCCAGCCGCCGCCGGCAGGGTGCGGAGCCGCTCCAAGCGCGCCTCGGTGGAGAGCCAAGTTAACGACCCGTTCGCCGCCGAGTTGATGAGCGAGTCGGAGGCGAAGTTCACGATCACGGGATGGGACAGCGGCGAAGATCGCAAGAATTTCGGTAGCCAGGTGAAGAGGGCGCGCAGCCATGACTCGAACTCGGTGGAAACGGAGGAGCCGGCTTTAGTGAATCGGAGGGAGGAACTGAGTCATGGCGTCAAAACGGAGCCCGAACTCGGTGAGATCGGGCTGGAGTTGGAGTTGACCTTGGGCCCGAACTCGATGTTCCGACGCTTCGGTTCTACAGTGATAGAGATTTCCGACAGTGAGAACTGATTTGGAAATTAAAATTTGGATAAAATTAGTAAAAAAAAAAAAAAAAAAAATCCCAGTTTTGGAGGAGTTAGCTTGTTGTTAGTTGCCAACTCTTTAATTAGTTTTATTTTATTTTATTTTATAATTTAATTAGATTTATAGGGCAGTGAGAAATGTAGTATATGCATAAATATTTTCATTTCTTTTTTGGAAATGATATGTTTTTCTAGGATTAATGGATTATGAGCTTTATTGTATACTTTCATTAAGAAATAATAGATGATGAAGTCATATAAACATGATGGCAACTTGCAATCGTACTTTATTTATTAAATATTTGAACTCTTCCAATTTCACTGGCGATATTATTTTATTGTGGAAACATTATGTTAATTAACCCTACAGAATTGAAGCTGTTATGGTGGAATATCTATATATTTTTAGCAAAATTATATAATAAATAAATATAAGAGATAGATAATGCTAAATCCAGCTAGGCTAAAATTTGTACCAAAATATTTTAGTGCCCGTTTGGTAGAAATAAGGTTGTATTTTTTATTTATTTATTAGTAATATATATATATATTTTTTATAAATAAAAAAAAGTTAGAATTTTAGTTACCAGTTTTGCAGTTTCTTCTCGACAGATGCCATTCATGCAAAGCTGCTTTGATTCCCTACGTTT
Source organism: Mentha longifolia (assembly GCA_001642375.2). Lineage (NCBI taxonomy): Eukaryota > Viridiplantae > Streptophyta > Magnoliopsida > Lamiales > Lamiaceae > Mentha > Mentha longifolia. Next base: position 28,466,604 of record CM038121.1, read on the forward strand.
CAATTTTATTAAATACTCGTATTTGGTTAATCATCATTTCTTAGTAATTACGAGCTATAAAATGTTGATTTTTGAACAATTTAATTCTTAAGTTGGACACATTATTTATTTATTTTTTTATGAGACGAGACTAAAATTAACGTTGACTAAATGATAAATATAAAAAAAAAATGTTGCTAGTCGATGAAAAAAAGAAAGTCATAAGCATGGATCGTTCGTCGCGTATACATAATGACTATCGAAATAGGGAAAATGATCTAATTCTAATTGTGGTTTGTCAATATTTAATTAATATGTTAGGGCTTAATTATTGTCGTCAGTTATTATTTAGCTCACTTTACAACTTGAAATTGTTTAATGCATAAAATAATCGCAAATTTTGTGTTCAGGTAGAAGATCAATTAAAGAAGTTTTCTCCAAAACCTTCTTTATTAAAAAAATTGAGATGATGACTGCATGGATGACGAATTTGCACTAGAAAGTGATCGATCTAGGGCATCTTTCATTATTTAATGTTAGATTAAATATATTTTAGTTTAATTTAAATTAATTAAGATAATAAAGAATCATTAGGGTAGGACCCCCTAATTAAGAAATGTCACGTCCACGTGGCCCCACGAAAATTAGTTATAGAAGGAAGAAAGATGATTAATTAATTAATTAATGCTCAAATACTATTCTTTCACTTGAGCAAGTCGCCACATATTTTCGATAATAAAGTATGTAATCATTGTCTACATATTGTTGCTAATTTTGTGACAAATGATGCACATTAGTGGTAATTGACTAATTGTGATTGGTTTTTGGAGTTTGTGGGTCTCAACCAAATTAGAAGTTTGATTTACTCACGGCTCTTCAACACGGCCCGAGCCATTTCTTGAAAAGGAATAAATTGAATTATAATCAATTCTTGTCAATATCTAATAAGAAAATTAATTGCACTTGATTAAATAACACTGCACTATAGAGCTTTAGTGTTGTCTTCATGCTTGATTGTGGATTCCACAGATGTATGTACGTGGGTATCACATATTCTTCCACATCTAATAAAATTATCATTGGATTCTATAACATGTTATTTTTTTTATATTTAATCGATTGAAATCCGCAGTTTCTACTTTAAACTTGCATTCTATCCAAAAAAATTGATTTCTATTAATTTTATATATTGTTGTTATAAAAATAACAAAAATATTATACTATTGGTTAATCATAAATAAGTAAAAATTGAAATTAAAAAAAGCTATATATAGCCTGATTTTGAATTTATCAGCCACTAATAAAAATGAAATTATATGTTAAAAAATAATTATTAATCCTAATTGGATGAGTATGCGAATCTTTGAAAATAATCATAAATTTAAACTAAATTATTATAATATTAATTTATTAAAAAAAATACATAAAACTAATAAAAAATTACGATTTAGAACGTGTTTGGGACATCGAATTTAATTTGGGACAGATGATGTCTGGACACCGATTTCGGATTTTTTTTTAATATGTTGAGCATGTTTGCCTTGAATTTATTAGATGTAATAATATGTATACAATTGAATTAGAAAAATTAAAGGAAGGGGGGGGGGGGGGAGCAGGAATTATGCTTTGATTTGGCTTACGTAGGTAGTCGATTGAGACAGGTGGCTTTTGGAATTTGGATTAATTTCTGGAGAAACGTTTGCTGGTTACCGCGAATGGGTAACACATTAAAATAATATCAAAGTTCCTCTAATCACTGTCATTAGCAAAATAATGCATAAGATTAGGTTAACCAAATTAAGTTCTCTAGCTAATCAATTCCTATATCTTTGCGTCACTGTCAAGAGAGAGAGAGAGAGAGAGATGAATATTCTTGAATATGCACCATTCGTAGTTGTTTCACTTATAATATAATAATGTGGATTCCATCTGAAGGTGACGTGAGAAAACTCAGATGCATGCATTCTGCCCTTCAACTGATTTTTTTTAATTCACATTATAAGTAACTTGCTATTTTTATTTTTTATTTTTTTATTCAAGCTATGCTATGTGCCCGCATATATTTATCCGTGGTATCACTATTATACATATCTTGTACGATATTTGCCAAAAATGGATTATTTTCTCGTTTCGTGATATTTTTTTTATTAGAATAAATTTTGTCATCTTGTAGTATACTGTATAAGATACTCTCTCCCTCTCCGTTCACACGATCTTTCTACCTCAACTTCTAGGCACATATTTTAATATTTTTGTAATGAGCAAATATTAAAACGGAGTTTGGTCCCACTAATGTAAAGTGAAGAATTTTTATGTGGAGTTTACATCCTAAATTGGAAATGGTTCAAATATGCTGGACAGACGAAAAAAAGAACAATGTGTTCAAAGATCATAAACAGAAAGTGCATTACTCATTTATTTGAAGAATTCTAAATACTTTATTACTAATATATATATATTTTTTTATCAAGCAACATAACACAATGCAACACACTCACACATACACACGAGGTTGACTCGAATCTCTAACCTCTTGGTTGTAGGATTCCCTTTTTTGTTCACTACAATTTTCCTACCCTGTAGCATAATTGATGTTTAGAAGTGAGATTTAATTTAGCTAGAGTATGAAGTTTTTCACTTAAAATAATTTCCTCATCATGAGACACCTAGCTCTTATTGAGGATGATATACAAAAATAGAGTAATTAATATTCTTATCAATCTGAATCTATTATTGTATTTTCGTGTAATATTTTACGTTGCCAATATTTTTAAAATTATCAATAATAAAAAAAATTCTCAAACAAATTACTATATATATAGACACTTGACTATCATTTGGAATCGTATTCTTATGTGTATCAATAATAAAAAAATTCTCAAACAAAGCTACACCGATGACGTAACGGATGACAATTTTTGCGCCAAGTAGCCTTTTATGAAATAATAAAATTTAAAAATGGACGAATGAAGATTCCGTCGCAATTTTATATAAAGATTCATTGCGCCAAGACTTTATAATTACCTTTATACTACATGTGAAGCCTCAAACAACATAATATTATTTAATTAAAAGAGGAAAGAAATGGATATTTGTTTTTGCGCAAGCAGGTCGCCACATATTTGTAGAGTAAATGACAACCTACATCACTGTCCAATCCTTGCTCAACTATTGAAAAAGCTGCATTAAATAATACTTACCTTATTTTTATATTTAATTTGTGCTTGTGGATGCGTGACGCTATTATAATATGCAAATTGGAGAAGTTGGTTAATATAATTAATCCACTTTAACCAATCAGTCTCCATGACTCTTCAAAATTGCCTAGAGCTTTGAATGTTTCTTCCGGTAAAGATAGACTTTTGCATAAAAAATCCGAACAATGCACAATATAATAGGGAATCAAGTAGAAATTGAATATTATAAAAAGAAAAAAAGAAAAAAAGAAGAAGTAAGATTCATCTTCTCTACAAGAAAGGATAAAGAAAAGAAGGAAGAAGAAAATATTATAATATTTTTTTATCAATTTACTTAAAAATATGGGACATAATTTACATCATTATAGCTAGGTTGTAAGGTAGTGTTTGACACGCAGGGGCGGAACCTGAAAATCGCTCTGTGGGGTTGAGTTTTTAAAGAAATTTTAAGTACGACATAACACTTTTATAATTTAATTCGTTGGTGGGTGCTTTAATATAGAAATTCATTAAAAATGTCAATAATCTTATAGATTTTTACGTTAAAAAAATTATGGTGGGTTTAAGTCCAATGTGGCATACACATAGATCCGCCATTGTTGGCATGCAAATCAGAATAGTCGTATAAGAGATATACATTAAAAAAATAATTTATAATTTAATTGTCCAACTATTAAAATATTTATAATTGGCAATTAAATTGTAAATCACTCTAAATAAATTTAAGAGAGAGAATTATCAGGAGCATAGGTTCCCCATCAATATTTATTCACAAAAAAGAACCTACACAAAGTACGCCAAGAATAATTGTTTTAAAGGTAAAAAAATTAGAACAAATAAAAGCCGGCCCATACTCCAGCTATTAATGTAATGGGCCATTATAACGGGCCGAATAGCCTATAAATATAATGGGCCATCATGAGATGCCTTAAAGCCGAAAGCTAACAAAATCTTGTTTCACACAGAAATTTATTTATTTATTCATTTCTTGTTGCTGAATTGAAATATTTTGACACCATCATACAAAAAAAAAAAAAAAAAAAAAAACTATCTAGCATTATACAATATTATATTTAAAATATAGAGTTGAAAGATATTTCTCGGTTTTTTTTTGAAGATATTTCTAGGTTTCATGATGAGTCATTTTCTCTTTTTAGAAAAAAGATCACTTTTGTAATAAGCTCTCTCTCTCTCTCTCTCTATATATATATATATATATATATATATATATATATATATATATGTGTGTGTGTGTATGTCAAGCTCTCCCACACTTTCACAAGATTCCAACACTCGAATTTAATTGGAGGGCCCACTCTCACTCATTTTCTTGCCTTCAAACACACTTGTGCTGCGTTTGGTAATCATCTCAAGATGAAGAATGATGATTCATCTCAAGATGACTCATATGAATAGTGTCAAGATGAATCATTCATCTCACCATTTGGTAGCAAAAAATTCAGACCCGGATGATATCATATTGTGTTTGGTACAAATTGCAAAACTCTAGATTAAAATTTAAATTGACTATTTTACCCTTATTAAATACCCCTACCGATTTCACTTTTTATCGTTGAGATTAAATAGTACCCTTTATTATTTATTATTTATTACTCTGTATTATTATTATTATTATTATTATTATTATTATTATTATTATTATTATTATTATTATTATTATATTGTTGAGTTATTATTTTTATTATTCTTGTTATTATTATAATTATTACTATTATTGTTATTATTTATTATTATTATTAATATATTTATTATTATTATTATTATTATATTGTTGAGTTATTATTTTTATTATTCTTGTTATTATTATAATTATTACTATTATTGTTATTATTATTTATTATTATTATTATTATATTTATTATTATTATTATTATTCTTGTTATTATTATAATTATTACTATTATTATTATTAAATTATTATTATTATTACTATTATTATAATTGTTACTATTACTATTACTATTATTATTATTATTATTATTATTATTAAATTATTAATATTTATTATTATTATTATTATTTTATTACATTATTATTATTGATTTATTATTATTATTATTATTATTACTATTATTGTTATTATTTATTTATTTATTATTATTATTATTTTATTACATTATTATTATTATTATTATTATTATTATTATTTAAAATCGTATAAATACATAAGGGTAAAATGGTAAGAGAGAGAAAGTATTGTGTTACTGTTTTAATGAGTTCACCTCATCCGACCAAAAACGTGAGATGACTAAACAAGGCGGAACAGTGAAATATCAACGGGCCTTGTATTCATCTCGGGCCCTCCAGTTTATTTTAGTTGGTTACCAAACAGTGAGATGAACCAAGATGATCTCTCTCATCTTGGTTCATCTTGGTTCATCTTCTTTACCAAACACACCCTTGAAGTACTACTTGCTCACATTTTTCTTTTGTTAAAAACTGAATATTTCAAGTCTAATTTGCAAGTGTAGATTACAACGGAATTACTTACTACAAAATCGCCAATATATAAGCTTGTTTTGCTTTCTCCTTACAAACTCAATCCCCTCTCTCTCTTCCTCTTACACCAGAATCAAAGGCGGTTAACGTACAGTTAAGCACGGCAGTTGACAGTTATAGATTCAAATTAAATCCTACATAGTATTTATTTTATTAATTGATCAAAGCGAAAGCTGCAGTCGACGCCACCCTCTTCACGAACCTCCCTTTCATCCTCGGCCTCTTCTCTGCATTCAATTTCCTTACCTCGTACCTTATTTTCTTCGAGAAAAGCCTCGTCCGCCGCTTCTCTCTGTACCTCAACACCCTCGCCTCCCTCCCGCCGTCTCCGCCCCCCGCCGCCGCCACCATTCCCATCACGCCGTACGCATGCACTCCCCCCCACGTGCCCTACAACGATTATTTACAATATTACTACTAATTAATTAATTTTGTAATTGAAATTAACTAATTACATACCCTATTTTTAAATTTATCAATACTAATATAACGAATTAAAGTGAAATTAAACACTAAAAATAATTACAAACCCTATTGTCTAATTAGATGGTGAACTCTTGAAAATAATCATAAAATTAAACCAAATTATTATAAAAAAAATTTATTTAAAAAAATGTATAATACTATAATAGAATCTCATGTGAAAATTAATACTCCATTCGATTATGTAAACCATGTACTAGTTCTATTTTGGGACGATTCTAGAGAGTATGCATCATTTTTATACATTACTCTCTATGGTCACTTTTTGTCATCTAATATCATTATCTCTATTTATTTACAAAAGTATTTCATTTGATCCACTTTTATCATTAAGATGAGCTCTTTTCTACATTTAAATTGAATCTCATTCTCTACCAACATCACATTTATCAAATAATTTTTAAAACTTATATCAAAACAAACATGTATAGTTTATATATCAATGAAAACATACTCTGGGACCGAAATATTTGAATAAATAAGATTTTTTATAGTATAAGATAGGGGGAAAAAAAAAGTTAATTAAATAAAGGATTCAAATGCACAAGAGCAGCAGCTTAATTTTATGCAATAAATAAGCAGCTACTTATGTGTTTTTTGCAGTTTATTATAAAAAATATTATTGCATTTAATTTAATTTAAATTTAGCTGCTTTTCCTCCGACTGCCCCAACACATACGAACTGCCTTTTCGACACATCATCACACATTATTATTACTACCTCTATCCAATTACATTAGTCACATTTACTATTTGATACGCTTTTCCACCGAAACTTAGTACGAGTTTTAAAATATAATTTTGTAGTTACGTTTTTTTTACGGGATACTATGAGTGTTATAGTATCCCGTAAAAAAAACGATACTACAAAATTATATTTTAAAACCCGTACTAGGTTTCGGTGGAAATATGTACAAAAAATAAATGTGACTAATGTAATGGGATGGAGGTAGTATATCGTATCATTTCTCTCCCTCTCCTCCGCATCCCTCTTCCTTCTTCTTCTTCTTCTTCTTCTTCTTCTTCTTCTTCTTCTTCTTCTTCTTCTTCTTCTTCTTCTTCTTCTTCTTCTTCTTCTTCTTCTTCATCTCTCTCTCTCTCTCTCTCTCTAGAATGAGAATGAGCTGCAATGGCTGCAGAGTTCTCCGCAAAGGCTGCGTCGAAAACTGCACTCTGAGGCCTTGCCTCGAATAGATTGAATCGCCCGAGTCACAAGCCAACGCCACTCTCTTCCTCGCCAAGTTCTACGGCCGGGCTGGGCTCATCAACCTCATCAAATCCGGGCCGGGCCATCTCCGCTCTGGTGCGTTTCCAACCTCCGCATTTCTTGGGCAGAAGTTTTTAGGTCGCTTCTGTACGAAACATTATTTTAATTAACCCTACAGAATTGAAGCTGTTATGGTGGAAATTAAATCTATATATTTTTAGCAAAATTATATAATAAATAAATATAAGAGATGGATAATGCTAAATCCCGCTTGGCTAAAATTTGTACCAAAATATTTGAGTGGGCGTTTGGTTGAAATAAGGTTGGATTTCTATTTATTTATTATTATTTTTTGATAAAAAGATAAAATAAAAAAATAAAAAAAAGGTTAGAATTTGCAGTTTCTTCTCGACAGATGCCATTCATGCAAGCTACTTTGATTCCCTACGTTTCAATTTTATTACGTGCTATAATGTTGATTTTTGAAAAAAAAATTAATTCTCTTTTATGTAGTTAATTTGCTGATAATTATTATTGTATAAAACGAAGTTAGACACAATTTTTATTTTTATTTTCATTTTTTATGGAGACGAGACCAAAATTAACGTTGACAATATGATAAATTTAAAAAAAATATAATGTTAGTCAAAAATAAAAAAGAAATCATAAGCATGGATCGTTCGTCGCGTATACATAATGACTATCGAAATAGGAAAAATGATCAAATTCTAATAGTGATTTGACTATATTTAATTAATACCTGGCGCTTAATTATTGTCGGCAGTTATTATTTAGCTCACTTAACAACTTGAAATTGTTTAATGCATAAAATAATCGCAAATTTTGTGTTCAGGTAAGAAGATCAATTAAAGAAGTTTTCTCCAAAATCTTATTTATTAAAAAAAATTCAATTGATGACTGCATGGATGACGATTTTGCACTAGAGAGATCTAGGGCATCTTTCATTAATTAATGTTAAGATCAATATAATTTAGTTTAATTATAATTAATTAAGAAAATAGAGATTCATTAGGCTAGTACCCTAATTGAGAAAGGGACACACTTGGGTCAGCCGGAGGCACCGTGCGGCCGGGCTAAAACAATGACACTTTTATTCATATAGATTGACACTTTTCTGTATAAAGATTGACACTTTTAAAAATTATCATTTTATTCGTAAAATAATAATGTTAAAGATTGACACTTTTATTCATATAAATTGACACTTTTCTGTATAAAGATTGACACTTTGGGCCCGGCCGCACGGTGTCTTCGGCTGACACAAGTTTTTGTCATTGAAATGTTACATCCACGTGGCCCCACGAAAGTTTGTTATAGAAGCAAACTAGAAAGATGATTAATTAATTAATTAATTATTTAATTGCTCAAGTGCTATTCTTTCACTTGAGCAAGTCGCCACATATTTTCTAAATATTGTAAATAAAGTATGTAATCATTGTCTAAATATTGTTGCTAATTTTCTGACAAATGATGCAAATTAGTGGTAATTGACTAATTGTGATTGGTTTTTGGAGTTTGGACTTTGTAGAGAATAAAAAAAGAGTCTTGTATATTAACAGTGCAATATTAAAATATTCAATCTATAAATAATTATGTATTTCAATTATGGAATAATAATCAATATTTAATTATATAAAATACTAAAGACTGTTATATGTCTTAAAAAAGTTGGAAGGAAATTCATTTGAGAATATTCAACTCAATCCAATAAAAAAAAGTAGAGAAGAGAATGTATAATACAACCATAGTCTCTCTTGATAAACTCCAACTCAATCACAAACAAACAGAAATAGATTTAGAAATAAGGAGTATAATTATAAAAATATTAGTAATAAAAATTCCCAAAATATTCCTTCAAAAACTAAAAAAAAAACTCATTAATTAAGGGGCAACTAGTAAAATAGCCACTTTAAAATAGTAAAGATAAATAATAGCCACTTGGATAAAAAAGAAAAAAAATAGCCACTCTTATTATATTACCCTTAATACAAAATTCACCCCCAAATTTTTGAGTTGCAAACCCTCTTCAGCCAAAATTGAGTTGTCTACCTCCATAATTGTTTTAGCCACCGACTGTTGCAGCCGTCACAATTGTCAGAATACGATGGAGTCACAGCTTGCCGTTCGTGCCTAATTGCTGTGTTGTTCGTGAGAAGATACCGTCGTGACGTGAGAATCCGCCGGCAGCCCTGTTTCTGGCGGTTGCTCGTGAGAAAATGCCACCGTGATACCACTCTGCTCACAAGAAGCCGACGCCGCGATGAACGTTCGTGAGAAGCCCTTGCTGCAACCCTCGCCGGTCATGAGTTTCTGCGTCGTCGATGAAGAACAATTCTCACAAATTCACGATTTACAGTTTGTGAATTCATGATTTATGTGTGGTTAATTGTCAAATACACGAATCCACGAGAATCCATGATTTATGTTTTATTGATTGTTGAATACACGAATTTACAATTTTGGGCTCGTGAATTTCGCCATATTTTGTATGGAATTCACGAGCTGAGGTTGTGAGATGTGAGAAACATTATACTGAATTCACGAATTCGACTTATGAATTCGTGATTTCAGTACACCTTTATTTCAAATTCACGAGCTGATATGCATGGATGCTATGAAGTCTAAGATATATATATATATATATATATTGAAGAGAGATAGAGCGCATTGTTCAGCAGAAGTTTCGGCTGCCGCCTTGGGCGTCCATGATGAACATATTTTTAGTCGTGGAGTTCTGGTTATTGAAGAGAGAGAGAAAGCGAAGATGGAGAGATTGGAGCTTCCTGGGTTGTTCAATGAGAGAGAGAATAGTTTTTTTTCTCTTTTTTTTTTCCAATTAATTTCATTAAGGGTAGTATAGTACTTTAACTTTAAAAGTGACTATTTTTTTTATCAAAATGGTTATTTTTTTATTTTCCTATTCTAAAATGGTTATTTTTGTCCATTTCCCCTTTAATTAATGTGAACCGATAACTGCACCAAACCCCACACTTAACACAAGCGACGCCACCAACATAGAAGCACTGCATGGCGGCGACGCCGTAGACCTCGGCGGAGCCGGCGGTGAATTAGCATCCGCCGGCGTCCCATTTCCTGGCGTCCCCTGGCCCTCCTGCCGTAGAAGAACCCGGCGATCCTGGAGTCGATGACGACGAAGGCGGCTCCGACGAGCCACCCGCCGGAGATGGCCCCGACCCGGCCGGCGACGGCGATGTAGACGAAGGCGAGGTAGCTGGCCCCTGAGATGCAGACGAGGGCGAGGTAGCTGGCGCCGGAGATGCAGATGAAGGTGAGGTAGCTGCAGGCGACGGAGTGGGTGAGGATTCTTGACTCTTGAGGCGGAGCGGCGGTGGGCGGCGGAACAATGGGCGGAGACGGTGGGGTTCTGGGGGCCATGACGAAGGTGATCAATTTCTGGCCTTGATCGCAGTTAGGTTTGTTGCCAGAAATAAAGTAGAAAGGGCGGGAACGGTTGAATTTGACGACGGAATTGCCGTCGGTCGTCGAGTTTAAGCAGAGGGCTACCGACGTCGCATCCGTCGTAGTCTTCTTTATTCACCACTGATACGATCCCACATCGGATCCACAAATTATTGTGGATTGGTACTTAAGTAAGGGGTCAAACCTCCACTCATAGGCTGACTTTTGGGTGGAGTTAGGGCTTCTGGCTTGAGTACCTATCAATTGGTGCTTTCATTGAGAGTGCGGACGTGGTGCGGAAAGAGGCTACCTGGTGGGACCAGAGTGAGAGTCGTCCGTGGACGTCCTGCGGACGTGGTGCGGGAAAAGGCTACTTGGGAGAGTGCTGCCGGGTGCCACATGGATGGGTCCGGAGTAACTGCTGCCCAGAGTGAGAGCCGTCCGTGGGCGTCCGGCTCTTAAGGGGGGTCGAATGATACGATCCCACATCGGATCCACAAATCATTGTGGATTGGTACTTAAGTAAGGGGTCAAACCTCCACTTATAGGCTAATTTTTTGGTGGAATTAGGGCTTCTGGCTTGAGTACCTATCAACCACCAACACAGAATGCGATCCGCTCTTGTAATTGAACACTGCAAGTTTAAATAACAATCACAAATACTACCATATATAATTACTAAATGTAGTGACTGCGAGTTCTCACGACATTAAAAAATGAGAGAGAGAGAGAGAGGGACCGACGAATGGTGTCGTTGACTTGAAATCACATCCTCGAAGCCCAATGAAGGTAGCTCTCAGAAGGCTCAAGAACCCATCCATCTCTACCTCCAACCACGAACTGATAAGAACTCGAGGAATAAACCAAGCAACTCAAAATAACAACAAAAACATGAACTAAATTCTTTAAACCCATATTAGTTTATGAAAGGAAAATAATGGATGGTGTATGTATGTTTATATTTTCTTCTTCTCTTCAAATTCAATGATCAATTAATGGAGAAGAAGTATATGAAAGCGACTGAAACCTCAACACGTAGCTAGTGTGTGTGTAGTGCGTGTGTGTATGGAGAAATATATGGAATTAATAGTGTCGATCAACTTATATATATATATATATAGAGAGATGTTACCGTTGCCCAACAAATAAAAAAAATTAAACAACTAAATTAAAAGTTGGGTAATAGTATACGTTGCATTTTCTACTAATTAATCAATTCGTGCCTGTCTGTATTTATGTATGGGATAAGAGTCTACTTGGCGTATTTACTACGATATTCCATATTATACACAAGTATAATTTTACTTTCTATTCCAATATTAGTATAATTTCTAGGTATATATTATGTTTTTTTGATTTTAAATGTATTAATAAAAGTGCGAGATAATACTAGCTAGGTGAAAATAGAAGACCGTCCTAATTACTCTCCCTTTATAATTAATTAATTGTATATTATTATATGAGAGGGAGTGATGAATAATTAGGCAGTGCAGGATGGCCTAGCTAGCTAAAGAGTAGAGATATGGACCAATATTGTTTATATAGTACTACTCCGTCCCATTTCATTAGCTACGGTTTGACTTTTGACTTTTTCAACACGTTTTTCCACCGAAACCTAGTACGATTTTTTTAGCACGCCTTTTGAAGTATTGTCTCAAAAAAAAAAAAAACTCGTCATTAAAAGAAGAAAAGATGGAAGAACTCAAACGTGAGATTGTTTACGGAATTGTAGCTTCGAATTTCAAATTCGAAGAAGGACGCAATTTAAATGCCGGTATAGTTGGTTGTACTGTGGAATGTGGAGGCTATGGAATTAGAATTTGATATTTGGGGGGTACGTAAGGATATACTAGTATATTGGAAATTATTTTTATCATTGTTCATCTCCAACCCTCAACACAAAAAAAAAAACTCATTTTACAGTTTCTGTCACATTAAATAGTAATTCATCCCCAACTCAAAAACTTAAATTCAAACTTAAAATAATAATTTCTATATATTCCTTTCTATCAAAATTTTAATATATTTATAATAACATCTACATATTTGTAAATGTTACACTTTATACCCACTAAAGTTTTTCATATAACAATACTACATGAGATAAATTATTTTAAGATAATATAATCATTAATATATAAATAAAAAAGATAGCAAATTTACTCATTTATTAATTAAAGAAAAATTACGCAACTTATTTTTTATTAACTTTAGAAAAATAGCTCAAATATTATTTTATATATAAACATAAACAAATAAACTAAAAAACATAAACTGTAACAAAATTATTATATATATTAATAAAAACTAAAATAAAATGAAGATGGCCTAATTAGCCCAAGATGCCCAAAACCTAGTTTTAACAACAGCCGCATTCTTTAGAGTATCCACAGCCGAGAGCCCCTTTTCGGGGCTCTCGGCACTATTCCGGCAGGGAGGGGCTCTCTCCCATTTTCGTCCACAGCCGCAAGCCCCTCCCCCAGACTCTCACTTATTTTTAATTAATTATTTATTCAAATTTTGATTTCTTTTTTAATTTCATTTTAATTTTGATTTTATTTATTTATTTAATTCAATTTCAAATTTAAATCGTAACAATTTTTTTTTAATTTTTTAATTTTATTAAATCGAAAATTGAAACGAAATACATCAATAAAAAAAAAATACATTGGAGCTAGCCCTCTACTTCTCGATCATACTCCACAGCTTAGCCAACATGAGGTGATGCTGCTCCAATTGCTCCGGGCTCATATGTGTGGTATCAGTGGCGAACATCTTGCTGTATGTGCTCATGAGCTTGCCCGAAACAAGTTGCTTTTTTTTCTCCAAGAACTCCTCCTTCTTCTTTGCAGTCGAAAGGTACGTCTGATTAACTTGGACATTTGATTGCCAAAACTCCTGTTCGGCTCCTTCAGGAATGTCCTCCAAGTCAATCGGCTCCTCAGCTTGTTTGCCCTTTCCTTTATTCCTTTGTTGGGCGAGAGCTTTTTTGTTTCCCATCGGGCGGGGTAGTTCCTCAAAATAGCCATCCTCTTCTGGAGCTTCAACGTCAGGATTGCTCGAGTTGGAGGATCCGTCTGTGCCCTTCATCTTTTTATGGGGACGAAAGAGATTATACTTGGGCTTCAACAGCTCTTGATAAGCCATCCCATATTGGAAAGCTTGTTTTGTTTCATCAAGATAGCGCTGACAGGCTTTCTTGAAGAAGTCATTTGAATCTTCTCCGCTCTTCAAGTTCATCACACAATCAGCGTCGATGCCATGAAATTTGTTGCATTTGGGCATGATCCGCTGGTAATGCCCCTTCAGCATCTTCTTGTTTCTGGGATTGTAGCCGATAAGGTGAATTGTGGCGTTGTACCTATCGACGATCTTGCCCCAGAAAATGAGCTCGGATTGTCGATCGCCAACTCCCGGATCTTGCGAAATGCTAGACCACACTTTGATCATATGAGCTGACTCCTGCGGACTGTAAGGTACGGCCTTCGTTCGCTCGGTTGGCTCCGTCTTTGAGGGCGCAGCCGTTGATAACCAGCTGGAGAAAAACTCATGACTCCCTTGGCAGGAGGACTGGCGTAGGCAGCAAAACCCAGGTTGGTAGGCCGCGGCGGCGATGGCGGAGAATCATCGTCGTCTGGGGTATTATCTCCTGGCTCATTGGGGAAAGAACCTTGGGCTCCAGAGCGCAACAATTCGAGAAATGTTTCGTCATCCATCGTTGAAAATGAAAATTTGATAGAGAACGTAAAGAAATTTTTTGATTTTGGAGAGAAATATGAGAGATGTAGATGATTTTTGAGGTGTGGAAATTGATTTAATGGAGGTATGTATTTATAGGGGGAGGGGGGAGTGAGCCGTTGCTCTCCAACGTTTAATTTTTATTTTTTTAATATTTTTTTTTTTGCTTAAAATTCGAATTTAAAAAAAAAACAAACCTGGCTGACGTCATAATGACGTCAGCACAGGGGGGAGGGGAAGGCGCGAGCTCGGCTCTCTTCTGCGCTCCAGGCTCGCCGGCCGAGGGGCTCGCCAGTTCCGAGCGGGCTCGCACGCCGCTCGCGCGCGGGCTCGAGCCCCCGGCTCCCGGTGCGCTGTGGATGCTCTTAGATTTAAATTTTTGGGACAAAATGTAAAATAGTCATTTAAGATAGTGGAAGAAAAAAAATAGCCACCAACATAAAAATATATAAAAAGTAGCCACATAGACAAAAATACCCCTAAATTTTAATTTTCGTATTATTTTAATTTTAATTTAATAATAGCAGAATTTGGAAACACAAAATTGACCAATATGCAAGAGCAAAATTTATAAAAAAAAAAATCGCAGAATTGGGCAGCCACAAATGTTCATCAACGCTGACGATAGCCACCACCATGTCGGAAAACAAGCCACCGATTGAGCCCGCCGTCAATCTTGCTGCCGGCGCACCGATCGCACTAAACTACCGGAAAACACAAAATACAAAAGTTGCCACCACTGTTCACCACCGCAGACAACCATCATTGTGCCGGAAAACAAACCAAAAATTGAGCTCGCCTTTGCGCCGTCAATCTAGCTGTCGTCAATCGCACCGCCAAATTGCCGCATTCCCACCCGTCACCTACGAGTCTACGACCAACATGAGCAGGGACCGACGGCGAAACTCGGATAGGGATCGAATATATCTATAGGCTCGATTGAGATCTATTCGTTCCCTAGTTCAACCATCGGTAGGGGTCGATCGAGCTATCCAGGATCGATCGATCCCAAGGTGAATGCTCGATCGATCCCAAGGTGAATGCCCGATCGATCCCATAGTGCACGATCGATCACAAGGTGAATGCTCGATCGATCCCATAGTGCACGATCGATCCCACATTATGAAAACAGCAGCAGAGGCTCCAATAGACAACATGTGGCTTGATCGAGTAGATCTCAAACAGATCTCGATCGACCCCTTCGATCCCTCTTCATTTTGCTTCTCGCTCGCCGGAAAAAATGATAAGAGGGGAGTGTGAAAGTGAAGGTTCCGTGAAGAAGAAGAAGAAGAAGAAGAAGATGATGATGAAGATTTGCTGCGATATGGAGGAAGGGTTGCAGTATGCTGTGAAGATGATGAAAGAATAAATGAAGTCGCATTTTTTCTGTTCACGTTTATGTGAGTTATATAGGCTAGGTTTACTTTCTTTTTTGTTTTTATTTTATTGCATTTTCATTAAGGGTATTTCAGGTAATGTATATAAAAATGGCTAATTTTTATATATTCTTATGTTAGTGGCTAATTTTTTGTTTTTATTATTTTAAGGGCTATTTTATACCATTACTACTAAATTTATTATCGGCTTCTTCCTCTTTCTGCGTACTTCTTCCTCCTTTTCTTCCTCTAATATCTATTCTATCCAACCACAGATACAACAAAACAAAGAGAGATCAGAAAACTAAAAATCAATTTGCGTTTTTGCTACAGTAGAGAGAAAACGGCAAATTGCGTTCTGATTTGCTGCTGAGTTGCGATTTGGTGCTGAGTAACGAAGAATCTATACAAAGGTTAATGAATATTAATGAATATTTTGGGCCTTGAGAATGATAGTATTGGGGGATTTTAAACACAGCCACCTTTTTTCTCATCATATCACCCTAACTAAAATAATTATTAAAATAATTATTAAAGTACTAATATACCCTTTTGTAGCCCCTTAGATTAAGTTTTGATAAAATATATTTAATTAAAATATAACCCTAAACTTCATAGCCTCTATTGTGCTGTGTAATTTGCAATCGCAAAACCAAAAAGATAGGAGAACTCTTTATTGTCTCAAAAAAAAAAAAAAAAAAGAACTCTTCATTAAAAGAAGAAAAGATGGAAGAACTCAAACGTGAGATTGTTTACGGAATTGTAGCTTCGAATTTCAAATTCCAAGAAGGACGCAACTTAAATGCCGGTATAGTTGGTTGTACTGTGGAATGTGGAGGCTATGGAATTAGAATTTGATATTTGGGGGGTACGTAAGGATATACTAGTACTACCACTATCCCGTACAAAAAACCGATACTACAAGATTATATTTTAAAATTCGTACTAGGTCTCGGTGGAAACACGTGCCGGAAAAGTCAATAAAGTGAATGGGGACTAATATGGTGGGATGGAGGTAGTACATTAGAAATTATTTTTATCATTGTTCATCTCCAACCCTCAATACCAAAAAAATAACCCATTTTGCAGTTTCGGTCACATCAAACAGTAATGAGACACTCTTGGGTCAGCCATGTCTCACCGTGAGGCCGGCTAAACAGTAATGAGACACTTTTCTGTATAAAGATTGACACTGTTTTAAATTGACACTTTTATTCGTAAAATAATTATGTTAAAGATTGACACTTTTATTCATATAGATTAACACTTTTTTTACATAAAGATTGACACTTTGACCCGACCACACTATGTGGCCGGCCTCACCCAAGTTTTTGCCAACAGTAATTCATCCCCAACCCAAAAACTCAAATTCAAACTCAAAATAATATTTTCTATATATTCCTTTCTATAAAAATTTTAATATATTTACAATAACATCTACATATTTGTAAATGTTACACTTTATACCCACTAAAGTTTTTCATATAACAATACTACATGAGATAAATTATTTTAAGATAATATAATCATTAATATATAAATAAAAAAGATAGCAAATTTACTCATTATTAATTAAAGAAAAATTACGCAACTTATTTTCATTTATTAACTTTAGAAAAATAGCCCAAATATTATTTTATATATAAACATAAACAAATAAACTAAAAAACATAAACTGTAACAAAATTATTATATATATTAATAAAAACTAAAATAAAATGAAGATGGCCTAATTAGCCCAAGATGCCCAAAACCTAGTTTTAATAACAGCCGCATTCTTTAGATTTAAATTATTTATTATCGGCTTCTTCCTCTTTCTGCGTATGTGTCTGTTCAAATTCTTCCTCCTTCTCTTCCTCTAATATCTATTCTATCCAACCACAAATACAACAAAACAAAGAGAGATCAGAAAACTAAAAATCAATTTGCGTTTTTGCTACAGTAGAGAGAAAACGGCAAATTGCGTTCTGATTTGCTGCTGGGTTGCGATTTGGTGCTGAGTAACGAAGAATCTATACAAAGGTTTAAGATCCTCTTCAATTCCTCCTTTTCGTTAATTCTTTTATGTTTGTAAATTGAAAGGGAAAAGGATTTTTTCGTTAATTTTCTGTATACATTGAAAGGGAAAAGGATTTAGGGCTCTATCTTTTCTCATGAAGACTAGTTAGTGACTTCGCTTCCCCTGCGAATCTTGCTATTCAGTAGCCAGACTTACCTAATTAGGGGAAGAACGCCTAGGGGTCAATTAGGTCTTATCTTTGTTGTCTTCGAAAGGTTCACCAAACATTATTTAAAGAATAATTTAACCCCAAAACAATTGGAATGGAATGGATCACCAAACGGATTTAGGATTTGTATTGTAGCGGTTTGGAATGGAAGTTTACGTTTTTCAATTTGTTATTATTATATAATTAATTCTGATTATATATGTTTGGATTCCGAAGATGATGGTGGTTTTTGTTTTATGTTTGTGCAGATATTAAGAAGGATGAGCCGGCGTGTTGTTGTTCAACACAGAGATATATATGACGAAGGGCAGTTTTATTTATCCTTGTATAAGCATTCTTCTCATGTACATCGACATGCATTTTTCTTGGACCAATATTTACCCCTTCCCAACCGAACAAAATTGGTTGGAAACCATTGTGATGGGTTGTACATTATGACCGATGTATTCCACAAAAGTATTTCCATCTTCAACTTTACCACAAGAGAAATCAAACCTCTTACCCTACCCAAATCTGGCGCTCCGTATGATGGCTATTTCGATATTTTCGGCATCGGTCGTTGTCGTGGTTCCAATGCCTACAAGGTTCTTTTATCTTACACCCATAACCACCGTGATGAATATCCTTACTTGGACCACTCTGCACTTTTGTACTCGTCTGATACCCATTCCTTTAAGAATATTGAGTGTCCTCGTTTTATAGCAAATTGGGATGGTGTGTATCTTGCCGGCAAGTGTTATTGGTACGCTAGAATTCTTAAACCACTAAACGGGCTTGAGCATGAGTTCAGCGAAGATAGATCTGATGTTTTATCATTCGACTTTCGTACTGAAAAATTCACCATTTTCCCTCTACCACCCCTAACCGGAGAGCAATTTTGTGTCTATAATATTGTCGAGTATGGTGACAAATTGGGTGCTATTGGGCATTTTGATCCTCATGACGGGCACGCTCATGTTTGGGTACGTGATAAGCGTTCATGGAAACAAGTTGGTCAGTTTTATTCAAAATATTTTGAGAGAGCATTGGCCTTGAAGGATGATGGTTGGCTCTCGTTTATTGAGAGACCATGCCTTAATTATCCTGAGCATAGTGTGGTAGAAGTATTTGATGTGATTAGCAATAAGTGCATCGTGAGGCTCCACATGCGTTGTTGCCGTGGCAAGATAAATGTGTTCCCTTATGTCAAGAATACGGATCCGCTGCCGTTTGAACAATCTATACCTATGATAGGTTAGTCTTTTTCTCTTGTGCTGTTTAATTTTCTTGGATTGGATAACATATACGAGTTACTTTACTCATAAATTTTCTATTGTCTTTTTTATGTCCCATTCAGAGGAAGAGGAGGAGGAGTAGGAGGAGCAGGAGCATAAGAAGAAAAAGGATAAGAAGAGCAAGAAGAAGAAGAAGAATAAGAAGAAAAAGAATAAGAAGAGCAACAACAAAAAGAAACACTAGTTAGGGCTTCTGTGGGTGATACTAGAAAGTCATTCACAATTTTGATTTTTTCTTGGTATGGATTTGGTGTCATTTTGTTGTTTCTACTTTCATAATTAGGTCAAAATATTTAATTCACCTCAACTATGCAATCATGACTGTTGTTGATCAACCACTAGTTTGTTCGTAATTATCAATTTTTTCTGTGATGATGTGTGTGTCAGCAAATATCTCTCTTTTTATGTTAACCTTAATCCATATTCCCTCTCAATTAATTTACGTCTCACCAATTTAAAATACTTCTAACATCAATTATAAGTTTTAATGTCTCTTCTTTAAACAATTCAGAACCAATAATTTATTTTATCGATGCAAAAGTAATTGAATCGAATTCTCATTAAATCAATCTCTCTAAAAACAATTAAAAAAATCTTTGAATTAAAACTCATTATAGGTGTAATCGCTCATTCATCATACACATAATGTTTGTTTTGGAATGCAAAAGAAAAACTCAACTAGTAATTTCGTCAAATAATTACTAGTATTCCACCTTGCCCAAATAACAAGAGGGAAAACCAAGAGTGCTTTTACTGCTTTCCAAAAACGTAACAAATCTTGGACTACATATTTCGGTGGCTTGACAACATAAACATGGAATGACATGCACATACGTACTTAAAAAAATAGGGACTTTGTAATTACTGCATCACAGCATATTCCAAGAGCTCCTATACTGGGGCATGTTTCTCCGTAAATCGAATCGATCATCAATTTAAAATTGTCACCAATGTGCACTTCTCATCTCTAGGACATGGGAATTACTCCACATTATGTTCTATAAACATACTTTGAACTAAAAAAAAAAAATTCAAAATTATCTTCTCCACTAAGATGTAAGAACAGTGCAACTAAGATGTACTTGATAATTTTACTAACAGATGATACAATACTAACTAAGCTATTATAGTTATGAGTACTTATCGATATTTTTTCTTTTGTTGATAATAGAAGCATTATAGTTGAAATCAATATCCAACACACAATTGGTCAAGTTCTTTCATCACCATCAACTCTCCGTGCTCCTCCATGCTTAGTGTTGGAGGAGACAGGAGATTCTTCCAACTTCTCTAAAGTTTTTACACCCACAGGCAATTGTATAAATGCTGACACTGTCAAGCAGTGCAGCTGCATCTCTAAAATTGGACCCACATTTAGATTAAGTTGAATGACCAGCAGCCTGTTATTTCCTCTAGAAAACAGCTCCTCTTGAGAGTGTTGTTTCCTGCATAATTCATTTCAACTAGGTTGCTAAGACAAATGAGCAGCTTTATTTACTTCAAACTGATGCATTTTCATCTTTAAAAAGAAGAATAAAAGAAATACTCATCTCATCATTAGGTGAATATTCAGCAAAACGGTGACAAGAACACTTTGATGTCTCACCTTCACAGTTGAACTCATTCGGCAAAGAGCTAAATTTGGTATCCAATAGTTCTTCCTCTTTTTCTCCAGAACCCATGGTCATTCCTACCGAATTAAGATCGCAAAATCTGTAAATGCCAAGATATATTATCAAGTGTACTTATGGAAGCTCAAGCACCTTAATTGAGAAAAAAAAAAATCCAATTGAATTAGGGTTTTCCCAGAGATAACAAGGAGTACTATCTAAAGAATATCTTTAATTAATTAATGCCAGGAGGATTTTATCATATTAGATACATGTGGACTTTCAGATAAATTGACTTTCTCAAGGTTGTCCAATTGCTGATCTTGCTTATTAAAGATGTTGGCCTCATGATATGGCTCATTCACAATTGATACAATTGTTTCTCCAATTGCACTTTGTAATTGCACAAACGGTGTGCGAAATATTATTCACCTTGCCGCATTCCACAGAACCCTAACTTGCATTTACGCATAAAACTACACCATCAAGATCCTGCATAAGAATAGTGTCAGGAAGCCTGAGTGGACAATGGGCAACTGAAATCTAATTGAACAAAAAAAACTATCATATTGTAGAATACGACTAAATGCAGTTGGATAACTAACAATGAAAGGTGGTTAAGAAAACAAAGAAATCAACAATTGATGCAAGTTAAAGATAAAAATACAAATAAGTTAGACCTTTATGTCAACTCCCAGGAAAGGGCAGTCATTTATAGCTCGTAAAAGTGAGTTTTGACGTTGTAGCCAGCCCCAAATCCAATTCTTGCTTCATTATAACTATCAAAAACCTGCAGATGATAAGCATAAATTTTAGTAGATGAAAGGAAAAATGAGGCAAAAGAGATGATCATATCAAGCTATATCAGTAATTTGTTAAGTTATGTAGCAAAAGTATGCAAAAGGGTTGAAAGGGCAGATGTTATTAGTTTATATTGTTTCACAATTTTATGAATCTCTGAAAACGATTATTCTAAGATTCACTTATAGATTCACTCAGTCTAAAGGCCTTGATGTTACAAAATGTTTTGATCAAGTACCCAACACTATTAAAAAGGTAAAAACTCTCAATAATATGATATCATGCTAATATATGCCACTTGATGGTTCTTCCATACATGCATGCAGAGAGCTCCATGCAACACAAAATATATGATATTCTGCTAATACTATTGTACACTAAAATTTTATTCCACACATGCATGCAGAACTCCGTGCAATGGGTTCTTGTAACATGAAAGCCTTTATCAACTCAACATCCATTTCCGAAAAAGAAGAAGTTGGTTAAACATAGACATTAAATGAAGAATCATTAGAGGGAAAGTAAGTTATGTACAAACAAGTATCACAGCTTGGAGTGCTATCTGCAAAGCTGCAAACAGAACTGAGAAAGGTAAAAAGGAGAAAAATGCAGAGATCACAAGATGTTTTGTTCAGCAGAAAGAAATTTGCTATTTATTCTAGCAATAAATAATGATCATGTGAGTCTAAAGACCATACAATGTTTGATAATATCAGCGCCCATCATTTTATGCGCAAAATAAATAAATAAATAAATAAAAACAGATAATGGTGATAATGTATTCCAGCATGAGACAACTAAAATGAGGAAAAGAGCAGGAACATGACTGACTACCAAAACTATGAGCACTGGTCACAGGTTAGGGGTGCAAGATGTTAGTGCATATAGTTACTTGTAATCAAGGTTTTGGTTCATGTGGATGTGGAAGAAAGATGATTAATTAATTAATTAATTAATTAATGCTCAAATACTATTCTTTCACTTGAGCAAGTCGCCACATATTTTCTATATTAAAGTATGTAATCATTGTCTAACTATTGTTGCTAATTTTCTGACAAATGATGCACATTAGTGGTAATTGACTAATTGTGATTGGTTTTTGGAGTTTGTGGGTCTCAAAGTTTAATTTGCTCACGGCTCTTCAACACGGCCCCGAGCCATTTCTTGAAAAGGAATAAATTGAATTATAATCAATTCTTGTCAATATCTAATAAGAAAGTTAATTTTGCAGTTAATTAAATATCACTGCACTATAGCTTTAACGTTGTCTTCATGCTTGATTGTGGATTCCACAGATGTATGTACGTGGGTATCACATATTCTTCCACATCTAATAAAATTATCATTTGATCCAATAACATGTTAATTTTTTTTTTTTATATATTTAATCGATTGGAATCCGCAGTTTCTACTTTAAACCTGCATTCTATCCAATTTTTTTTTATTTCTATTAGTTTTATAAAGTTGTTATAAAAATGAAAAAAAATATTATTAATATAGTAAATTATAATAGACGTTTATATATAAAATTTAAATTAAAAAAAATTCTATGCACTAATTTTGAATTTACCAGCTCCAAAATAACTAATAAAAATTAAATTAAATGCTAATTAAAAATAATTACAAACTCTAATTAATGAGTGAATTCTTGAAAATAATCATAAAGTTAAACTAAAACATTATAAATAAATTTGTTGGAAAAAAAAATGCAAAAAACTAATAAAATTTACGATTTGAGACGCGTTTGGGACATTAAATTTAATTTGGGACAGATGATCGTAAGTGATGTACGGATTTATGATGTTGAGCATGTTTGCCTTGAATTTATTAGATGATAATAATATGTAATTAAGCAATTGAATTAGAAAAATTGAAGGGGGGAGGGGGGCAGCAGGAACTATGCTTAGTAGATTTGGCTTACGTAAGACAGGTGGCTTTTGGAATTTGGATTGATTTTTGGAGAAACGTTTGCTTGTAGCCGCGAAGAGTTAACACATTAAAATAATATCAAAGCTCCTCTAATCACTGTCATTAGCAAAATAATGCATAAGATTAGGTTAATCAAATTAACTTCTCTAGCTAATCAATTCCTATATCTTTGCGTCACTGTCAAGAGAGAGAGAGAGAGAGAGATGAATATTCTTGAATATGCACCAATTCGTAGTTGTTTCACCTGTAATATAATAATGTGGATTTCATCTGAAGGTGACGTGAGAAGACTCAGATGCATGCATTCTGCACTTCAACTGAATTTTTTAATTCAGATTATAAGTAACTTGCTTTTTTATTTTATTTTATTTTATTCAAGCAATGTGCCCGTATATATTTATCTTGTACTACGATATTTGCATAAAATTAATTATTTTCTCGTTTCTTAATATTTTTTATTAGTATAAATTTTGTTACCATGTAGCATACTGAATAAGATACCCTCTCACTCTCTGTCCACGATCTTTGTACCCAGTTTCTAAGCATATATTTTAATATTTTTGTAATGAGTAAATGTTAAAACGGAGTTCATGTCCCACTAATGTAAAATGAAGAATTCTTATGTGGAGTCTACATCCTAAAACAGAAATGGTACAATTATGGTGGACATACGAAAAATAAAAATGTATCCACAGATTGTAAACGGAAGTATATTAATTGATGTTTAGAAGTGAGATTTAATTTAGCGAGTATGTAATTTTTCACTTGAAATAATTTCCTCATCATGAGACACCTAGCCCTTATTAAGCATGATTTTTTTTATTAATAAATATTATTATCAATCTGAATCCTCTATTATATTTTCGTGTATTATTTTACATTGTAAATATTTTAAAATTATCAATAATAAAAAAAATCTATCAACAAAAAATTATATACACGTGTTTATCATTCGGAATCGTATTCTTATGTGTAGTTTCCACGATTTAAAGCTCCACCGATGACGTAACGGATGACAATTTTTGCGCCAAGTAGCCTTTTATGAAATAATAAAATTGAAAAATGGACGAATGAAGATTCCGTCGCAATTTTATAGAAAGATTCATTGCGCCAAGACTTATATTCACCTTTATACTACATCTACATGTGAAGCCTCAAACAACATATTATTATTTAATTAAAAGAGGGAAGAAATGGATATTTGTTTTTGCACAAGCAGGTCGCCACATATTTGTAGAGTAAATGACAAATTATATGATTATATCAGTGTCCAATCCTTGCTCAACTACTATTGAAAAAGCTGCATAAAATAAACCCTTAAATTTATATTTTGGCTTGTGGATGCGTGACGCTATTATAATATGCAAATTGTAGAAGTTGGTTAATATAATTAATCCAATTTAACCAATCAGTGTTCTTGACTCTTCAAGACTGCTTAGAGCTTTGAATGTTTCTTCCGGTAAAGATAGTAATAGGTACTCAAGTAAGAAGCCCTAACTCCACCCAAAAGCTAGTCTATGAGTGAAGGTTTGACCCTTATTTAAGTACCAATCTATAATGGTTTGTGGATCCGATGTGGGATCGTATCATTCGACCCCCCTTAAGAGCCGGACGTCCACGGACGGCTCACTCTGGGCGGCTCTCACTCTGGTCCCACCAGGTAGCCTTCTCCCAAGTAGCACTTTCCCGCACCACGTCCGCACTCTCAGTGAAAGCACCAATTGATAGATACTCAAGTCAGAAACTCTAACTCCACCCAAAAGCTAGCCTATGAGTGGAGGTTTGACCCCTTACTTAAGTACCAATCCACAATGGTTTGTGGATCCGATGTGGGATCGTATCAGATAGACTTTTGCTAACAACATCCGAATAATGCACAATATAATAGGGAATCAAATAGAAATTGACTATAAAAAATGTTAGATTCTTCTTCTCTACAAGAAAGGATAAAGAAAAGAAGGAAGAAGAAAATATTAGAATTTTTTTTTTCAATTTACTTAAAAATATGCGACGTAATTTACATCATGATAGCTAGGTTGTAAGGTAGTGTTTGACACGCGGGGCAAAACTAGAAAAATCGCTCTGTGGGGCTGAGTTTTTAAAATTTTAAAGTCCGACATAACACTTTTATGATTTAATTTGTTCGTGGGTGCTTAAATATAGAAATTTATTAAAAATATCAATAATTTTATAGATTTTTACGTTAAAAAATTATGGTGGGTTTAACTCCAATGTGGCATATACATAGATCCGCCATTGTTGGCATGCAAATCAGAATAGTCGTATAAGAGATACTCCTATATATTAAAAAAATAATTTATAATTTAATTGTCCAACTATTATAATATTTTTTCAAATTACCCAAAAGTATCGACATAATTTACACTGTGATAGGTTGGTGTAGGCTTGTCAACGGGCGGGTTTTACTCGGACCGTACCCGTAAAAAGTATTTAGGTTCCGGTCCAAGAACCGACCTGTTAAAATTGGACCCGGACCCGGACCGGACCGTTAAAATTTATTATTACCCGGACCGGACCCGGACCATTAAATTGAATCCAAGTCCGGACCGGACCATTAGAGTGTGAAATTGGACCGGTGCTTCTCTCTTCTGTGCAATAATCATCAACCCCCACTCCACCGCCACCTTACATTACATAGGGAAAAAAATTACATCTACTACACCTACATCCACCGCCGCCTCTCCCAACACTCCACCACCACCTCGCTTTTCAGCCGCCGCTCATTCCACCTCCTAGCGATTCCCGACGGCTCCCAAGAGGACGTCTGTCCCAGCACTTTCGACGTGAAGAACTAGCTAGACTCACTGCGATCCACAGCTCAGCCATTCCTCACAGAGCTTCTCTCACCCAATCACGACGAAGACGAAGATGAGGATGATGATGTTGCGTCGTTTGGTCCCGTTAACTGTGTGATTTGCGATGGGATCATGAGTTTCGTGCTTCAAGTTGCAGAAGAAAAATGAGTTCCAGTTTTCTTCATGAGAACTCTAAGTGCATGCGCTTTTGGACTTATTTCTCCTTACCTGATCTCATCAAATCCCACAAACTCCCCTTTCACAGTAAGTTTATTTTATCTATGCTAATACATTACATAAGAAAAAAATTACAATAGGCTAATACATTACATAGGAAAAAAAATTACAAATAGAAACATGCTTTTAAAAAATAAAAAATAATAAAAATAAATAAAAATAAAAAATTGACGGGCCGGGTCGGGCCGGATCCGAAACGAGCGGTCCGGTCTGGATCCGGACCACTAATGTCACGGGTCTTAACGGGTCGGGTCTGGACCGGACCAGACCAGAACCGCATCATTAAAACTAAGTGGGTAATGAGCGGTTCCGGGTACGGTCCAGGTAAAAGCCGCCCGTTGACAAGCCTAGGTTGGTGGAACCACGGAAATTGCTATGGGGGGGGGGCTTGAGTTAGTTCTTTTTTTTTTTTCTTTTTTTTAAATTTTAAATTTGACACAACACTCGTTGGCAAGAACCTTAGTATAGAAATTTATTAAAAATGTCAATAATTTTGTAAATTTTAAGTTAAAAAGAATTATGGCGGGAGCTTATAAACATGGCTCCGCCACTGTTGGCATGTAAATCGGGATAGTCGTATAAGAGATATACATTAAAAGTATAATTTATAATTTAATTGTCGAACTATCGGACTATTTATATTTAATAATTAAATTGTAAATGACGCTAAAAAAACTTAAGAGAGAATAATTAGGAGCTAAGGTTTCCCATCAATATTTATTCACGAAAAAGAACCTTACACCAGCACGCCTAGAATAATTGTTTTAAAGGTAAAAAAAGATTAGAATAAATAAAACCAGGCCCAAACTCCCAACTATAAATGTAACGGGCCATTATAATGGGCCCAATAGCCTATAAATATAATGGGCCATCATGAGATGCCTTAAAGCCCAAAGCTACAAAATCTTGTTTCGCACAGCAATTTATTTATTTGTTGCTGAATTTTAATATTTTTACACTACCATCATACAAAAAAAATATATCTAGCATAATACAATACGGAGTATTATATTTAAAATATAGAGTTGGAAGATATTTGTCGGTTATTTTTTTGAAGATATTTCTCGGTTTCATGATGAGTCATTTTCTCTTTTTAGAAAAGGTCACTTTTGCAATAAGCTCTCTCTCTATATATAAATACACATATATATATATAGAGAGAATGATTCACATGCAAATAAATTCTAGTGTGAGATGTGCAAATTATGCTTACAGCTATACAGAATCATGCTTACAGCTATACAGAATCATGCTTATGGTATAAATTATGCTTATGGCTTATTTTATGCTTATAAGCACAAAATGCACCATAAGCATGATTCTGTATAGCTTTAAGCATGATTTTATATAGCTTTAATCATAATTCGCACTTCTCACACTAGAACTTAAATCTATATGATCCAAACTATATATATATATATATATATAGAGAAATGATATGCTACTCACCTCCCGGTGGACACCTTCGTGGGCACCTCGTCGTTTTATCACGTTTGCATTGCTTTTTTTTAATTTTTATTTTTATTCTATATTCTAGTATCTTAGAAATTAATTTACAAATCATAAAATCTAAAAAATCAATGTTCAATTTTTTTTTTTTAACTTCAAAAAATGAGTAATAAAATAAATCGAGCTTCGATTTTTATGTATTTTTTAGATTTTATGATTTGTAAATTAATTTCTAAGATACTAGAATATAGAATAAAAATAAAAATTAAAAAAAAGCAATGCAAACGTGATAAAACGACGAGGTGCCCACCGAGAGGTGAGTAGCATATCATTTCTCTCTCTCTCTATATATATATATATATATATATATATATATATAAACAGCTCTCCCACACTTTCACAAGATTCCAACACTCGAATTGAATTGGAGGGCCCACTCTCACTCATTTTCTTGCTTTCAAACACTCTTGAAATAGTACTTGCTTTACATTTTTCTTTTGTTAAAAACTGAATATTCCAAGTCTAATTTGCAAGTGTAGATTACAACGGAATTACTTGGTACAAAATCGCCAATGTATATAAGCTTATTTTGCTTTCTCTTTACAAACTCAAACCCCTCTCTCTTCCTCTTACAATTAAAGGCGGTTAACATACAGTTAAGCACGACAGTTGACAGTTATATAATCGAATTAAATCCTAGTTTTTATTTTATTAATTGATCAAAGCGAAAGCTGCAGTCGACGCCACCCTCTTCACGAACCTCCCTTTCATCCTCGGCCTCTTCTCTGCATTCAATTTCCTTACCTCGTACCTTATTTTCTTCGAGAAAAGCCTCGTCCGCCGCTTCTCTCTGTACCTCAACACCCTCGCCTCCCTCCCGCCGTCTCCGCCCCCCGCCGCCGCCACCATTCCCATCACGCCGTACGCATGCACTCCCCCCCACGTGCCCTACAACGATATGATATTACAATATTAATAATTTAGACAATGCTTTAATTAATTAATTTTATAATTGAAATTACTAATTAATTATGTACGTACCGCACACTCAGACAAGCAGTCGTTGGGATTTAACTCCGTCCGTTCTCCGGTGATCCACGGCGACTTGTGGTGGTCCCACGCCGACATGACGCCGTCGTAGTTGAGGCTCAAGAAAATATTCTTCTTCGAATCCAACACTTTATTCGAATCTCCAAAACTGCCCATGAAAATCGGCTCCATGTTTATTAATTCTTTGCTATCATCTCCTTCGCCATTATCGTAGTCAAAATTCAGCTCGAAGGTTTCTCTCCCCACACCGACATATCCACCATCGATGAAATGATCTCCACTCTCCTCATCTTCTTCAACTTTCACTCTCTCTCTGCCCAAACAACACTCCCTCTCTCTCTCATCATCCAAAATCCCAAGCGCTTCGATGTCGAACGATTCGTCGTCGAGCCCTTTCCCGAGCAAGCTCTCGACATCCGCCGCGAACTCTGCAAGATCCATCTCCGACGGAAGAAACCCTATTTCTTGTGTAAATTCACCGTATTCAGGTTTCGGCCCGCGGTCGAAGCCCGGCCCGGCCTCGTTCGAGTTCACGGAGGTGCATAGTTCGGCGACAAACGGGTCGAAAATCGGAACCCGGTAGAGTAGCTCCTCCTCGTCCTCCGCATCTCCGGAGATCTCCGGCACAATGCCAAGTACAGTACTGACGTCGGTACCAGTACTGTACTTGGCATTCTTGTTTTTCCTTGGAGTCCGAGCCTTTCGAGTGAATCCCTTGTGCCAAGACGGCACGGGGATTTGGTCGTCGAAAGTCTTGAGGCGAACCCTCTCGTGCCTACGAGCCAGAGGGTTCGCCGAGTGGACCGACGAATCGCATGATTGGCAAAGGAATGCATCGTCGGCGGTGCAATACCATTTGGCCCTTTTTCTAACACAATTATCGCAAGCCCTAGCCGATTTCCCTCCGACAACGTTAGCCAATTTCTTGTCGGAAGAAACCATCGATTTCTCTTTGTGTGTGTGTTTTTATAATGTATGTGTGTGTGTGAGAGAGAGAAAGAGTATGAACACTTAGGAAAATGAATTGAAAAAAATGAAAAAGGTACCAAAATCAAAGGAAGGAGTGTGCAAAGAAGAAAAAAAAAGGCAAGAAAAAATGAGTTGGGTTTCTTGTTTATGTAACAAGATTTTAAAATTTTGGTGCAATAATTTGAAAGGGGGTGGGCCCACGGATGCACTTTTACGCTATTTTATTAATAAATGCACTTTTGTTCACTTTTTGAGGGGCCCATTAAAGGCCTTATCGCTTCTCTGATTGGTTGAATTAGAAAAGATTATCGTAATCTTGGTTGCTGATTGGCTGGATGTCTGATTGCAGGATTTCGTGGGGCCCTTTTCATGGATGAGAATAAGCATTCATCCAAATATTATCTTTTTTTTTTTTCTATTTTTCGTCGTTGGAAAAAAAGGGAAGAAATAGAAGGACGAAGAAGTTTGAAAGAGACCACTTTTGGGTGAATTGTCTCTTTTTAATAATACCTGTTTGAAGTCTATATAAATTATGGTCCCCTTTTTCTTTCTTATTCACTCCATAAATTAAATAGTGAAGAAAATATTGTAATGTAACGACTTCTGCAGTAAAAGATGAATTTTTCCGATAAGTAATTAAAGATTCAGATATTTTTGTAGCATTTGATCAAATTCATAACATCGTTTGCTCTTATAAATCAAAGAATGATCATTCTAGAATCGATAGGGTTAAATATATAAAATATTGAAATAAATGTTACTGAGAATTTGAAAAGCTCGGAATATTATATGAATTATGTCAAATTTATTTTATGACAGTTTACCTTAATACTCCATATTGTATATGATACCCATACCCACAATCTTGAAATATCTTTAGCAGAGAGCAAAAATCCAAATTCAATATTAAAATAATGTTAAATTGAGAGTTCTATTGAGATCGATCATGTGATCAATGCCATGCCTGAAACAGCATATCCTGTTATGCTTATGCCATAAAAATCTAGCAATTTCCACCAACGTATAGAACATAGTTGCTGCACTTTTATCAGAAAAAATCTCATTTAATTTATCTACTATTTCCTCTCCGTCCCAACGAACTTGACGATCCAACAAACTTGAAAATATATGAAGTATAAAATAATAAAATGATTCAAATTTTTTGGGACAGAGGAAGTACAGTATTTCGACAAACCTACATATGCCATGCAAACTAATATAATTAAAAAGATAAAAAAAAGAAAAGAAAAAGGGTGGAACTATTTTATATTGGATATATATGATGTGGAGAAGCTATCCATTTTGAATCCTACCCCTTTGTTTATAGAAAAAAATAAAATAAATAAGACAATATTTTAATAAAAGGGGCTTTGGTAAGAAACCTGTGAAGGTATGTTGAGTCATGGAGTTGACAATGACTTAGTCCCTTCACCCCACATTCTTGCAAGGACCTCACACACAAAATACTCCAAAAATACCTTGTAAGCATTTTTTTTTTTTATTACTTTTATTATTAAGAGTTTGTTTAATAGGTCGTAAAATTAGGTGATAAAATTATAAATATAAGTCCGAAATTATTGTCAGAGTGAACATTCATACTCTCTTTTTGTACTTGGGATCGTTTGTCCCAAAAATAATCTTCAAATCATGTGTCAAATCTTAATTTTTATTAGTAAAATGCACATTTTTGGACGTGCATAAATATAATTTGATCACAAATAAATATACTAAATTATATAAATATAGTTATTAATGAATTATTATAGATTTTATGGATAAACTACAACCATTAAAATAATAATATATTATTTATATTACAAACAAATAAGAATTTAAAATGTAAGATGCACATGCAAATTTTCGTGCATATTTCTAATTTCAAAGTATTATAGTTTAAAAGTATAACCACAATTAATGAGGGAAGAAATAAGCATATTATTATAGTTCAAGGAGCTAGAATAATTTGTAATGCAAAAGTCATAACTCCATTGCTGCAATACTCTCCATACTTCGCCAGTCCTTATGTTCGGATAATAATCAAAATCTCCAAAAACAACATTTAGAACAAAAGAAGATGTTAGTGATCACTTGCTACGTCAACATCATCTCCTTCATGCCATCACATGCTATAGCCGCTGCTCTTTTTCGAGAATGCCCAAAATTGCATCTCTGCGGCGTGGTGATGGTCAATCCGATCCTAGCGGATAGTTGTAAAAAAGAAAAAAAATTAAATGAAGCCATATCACGAATCTTTACAAGACATACTTTACATAAATAACCTAAATTAAATTAAACCAATCAAGACTTCAAAAGGGGAGTGGTCTTCTCAGTAGGTAAGTTTTGTTAAAAATGAAATATCTCGTCACAAATCTTTCATGTTGAAGCATAAATACATATTGTTGAAGCATAAATAAATCGCAATTACAAGACATTGTTGAAGCATAAATACAACAAGAGATAATAGAGGAATCTAATTAATAGAGAGAGATGGCGGCTAAGGTTAAGCTTGTGCTTCAGTGGGATGTTCAAGGAAAACGGTTCACCATTCATACCTTGATACGACGGCCGAAGCTCGGCAAACAAGAACCAAAGAGCATAGAAGCAGACTTTGATATACACGTAACTTCTGCAGAACTTCGAGGGGACATGCACAATTATTGGTGTAACCTCAAGGGTAACAACCATGGGGAAGATGTACATTGGTGGGATTATGAGTGGACTAAAAATGGCTGCCGTACGGGCATGACTCCCAAGCAATATTTTCAAACCGCTATTAACCTCTACAAGACGTTGCCGCCTCAAAAAGATCTGGGTATATAACCGGGTGTTCAAATGACTATAGGACGCAAGGTGAGCCATCCACCAAAATTGTGGCTTCAAGGCTTGCATAAAAGTGGATGATAGCATGGGCGTTACCTTCACGAGATTGAGTTTCTCATCGACCCAACATTCACTCGTTTTGTCAACAATCCCGAAGAATGTTTTTGTTAGAATGGCGGCGTCTCTATCACGACTAATACTATGGTTGAAACAATCCCTTGTAGATAGATATTGCTTTTCTAGGTACAATGTTTATGTTAAATATTTGCTACAATGTTTTATTTCAATTCAAAATTTCCTGTGCCACCCAACTGTTTTTCTAATTGTTCTGTGTTCTTATTTTAATTGCATATGTTTGTTTGTTATGCTTCAAACATAAACAAATTCTTATATAATTAGACAATATGTTTACTATGTGCATTTCACAAACATTGTTGTTGTGTTTATGTTTGTTTGTTTATATGTTTTGAATATATATAAAAAGAAATTCTGATATAATCCCTATCAATATAAGAGTATATATTTCTAAGGACAATAATATAATTCAAGAAATTATAAAACTGCCTATTCTTATAAAATTGAAATTGGTGATTGAAATTTTTCTCTGCCGGTTCACGCGCCATAGCAAAATTACCGATTTGGTACCGGTAATACCGATTTACGGGAATCGATTGACACCCTTAATGAAGAGTATGATATAAATTTTTTGAGTTATCAATGGAGGAAACATGACTGCCTTTCTGGTATGGATCCTGAGCAATTTTCACACTGCTATCAACCTCTACAAAATGGTGCCCGATAATTTGGGTCTACAACCCGATGTCGAGTATAAGTGATGCAAGACTTCTCATTGAAAAAGCATGTGCCATCAAGGCTTGTATCAAAGTGGTCATTACATTCGGGAGGTTGAATTTCTAACCGCCATGATTGCGTCCACTCAAAGGCAGTCATTGCATAGCAATCAACCACGGTGGATGCTTAGAAAATTTAGGTTATTTAGGTTTTGTTGGTGCAGCTGGCACAACCACTTGTGTAGGCGGATCCGCTTCTTTAGGCGGCGGCCCATAAGCTAAATTAAAGAAAGACAAAACAAGTATTAGAAGTGGTAGTATAAAATACGGAGTATTTAATAAAGCAATCCCTCACCCTCAACCATTGGCCCACCAATTGGGGAGTTAACCCAGGCTTGAATCTCCGACTCGAGGGAGTCTTTTATTTTCCATGCTTTACGGCCAATGGTGGTCTTCACAAATTTATGTATTTTAGACTTCACAATTCGACGCAGTGCTTGAATTTGAGGATTATTATCATTCTCATCCAAATGATGAATTCGTCCAAGATTGCAGGCATTGCAGTATCATCCTTGTCCACAATTGCAGCGATTGCAGCTTGACATAACTTACATTTATCTACCTCCCAAAGCAGTCCATTTTTTACTTTAATCAACTGCTCAAGAGAAGGGTTTTCTGCCATAACATTTGTAAATATTTATTCGGTAAATGGAACACCGAACAGATTGAATACCGGATTAAATTCACTCAATGGAAATCCATTATCTTCCGTCACTTAACTTGAAGTCACACTTTTTACTACAAATCCATCTCGCTTC
This sequence comes from Mentha longifolia, assembly GCA_001642375.2. NCBI lineage: Eukaryota > Viridiplantae > Streptophyta > Magnoliopsida > Lamiales > Lamiaceae > Mentha > Mentha longifolia. Next base: position 28,501,337 of record CM038121.1, read on the forward strand.
GTATGGAACAGACACTTCTTGTTCATCTGTTGATTAAAAGTTTAAAACACACGTTAGAAACACAAAACAACCCTACCCTAAACACACACAAGCAGAAAACACACAAACGAAGTGAGTATCACTGTAACAGAGGGAGAGAGAGAGAGAGAGAGAGAGAGAGAGAGAGAGAGAGAGAGAGAGAGAGAGAGAGAGAGAGAGAGAGGAATAAACTTCTTGTAAAATTAAAACACACATTATAAGAAACACAAAATAGCCCACCGGCCTACCTTAAACAGACACAAACAAGCACAAACACGGAAAACACACAAACGAAGGTGAGATGAAGGACTCACCGTAACAGTGGGGGGGAGAGAGGGGGGGGGAACGAATGCTTGCGGGAGAAGATGGAAAACAACAGCCGGTTGTAATTGTCTAAGAATCACCTTCGCTCTCTTTTGTAATTTTCTTTCTTCTGCTGTATACTATTTCCTTCTGTTGTATTTTTCCTTCTGTTGTTATGGCACTGCTAGTTGCCTTGGTGGAAATAAAATCCTTTTTTTTGCCTTGGTCGAGAAGATAAATCCTTACTCTTCCAAAGATGAAGCCCCTTCCCTTTTCGCCGCTAATCGTTTCATATCTTTTATTTAAGGAGAATATTTCTATTGACCATTATAATACTTCTTTTTTGGTCTATTTCACTATTATTTTTTATAAGTAAATAGATCTTAACAACTTTAGAGGGTGTTTGGCTAAGCTTATAAGTTAGCTTATAAAATGTTTGGCTAAGCTTATAAGCTAGCTTATAAAATGTTTGATTGCTTATACGCTCCCTAAAAGTGTTTGACATAATAAGCTCTTAGCTGCAAAAATAAGCTCCAACAGCTTATAAGTTGTTCAAAATATAAGCTCCTTCACCCCCAACTTATTATTATTTTTTTTTAATTTTACGTTTTGACAATTATAGCTCTATTTCATTTTTATATTTCTATTATAATTTTACGTTCCCGGTATTACCGGTTTCGGTTCGGTAAACGGTTCCTCCCGACATTGATAAAGCACTTAGGATATGCAAAGTAAGCAGGAAATAATTAAAAAAATAAATATTTAAACCGTTGTCAGCAAAATAAGCTATAAGTTTAAGAAACTTAAGCATTTGAAATATACAAATATAAAGTAAATCAAGCATACGTTCAAACATTTAACTTAAGTTTCATCAAATCAAAATAAGCAACAAAATTAAAATAAGCATTTCATCCACATAATTAAGCAACAAGAATTATATAATAAACAACTAGAATGCCAAATAAGCACTTGAAACTAAGATAATAAACACTTAAAATTGAGATAATAAGCATTTGAAATTGAGATAATAAGCAATATAATTATTCAAATAAATCATTTAAGAAATTTTATGAATTTAGTCAAATAAGCACTTGAAATTGAGCACACAAAAATAATAATAAGCCACATGTTTATTCAAAATAATCCATTTTGTAACTTATATAAGAATTTAAAATGATATAGTAATAAGCAACTAGAATGATATAATAAGCACTTAAAATAGAGATAATAAGCACTTGAAAAATAAGCACTTCGTATATATGAAAATAATAGTAATAATCATTGTATTAATTTCAATTAGCTATTGTAACTTACATAAGAATTTGAAATGATATAGTAATAAGCAACTAGAATGATATAATAAGCACTTGAAATAGAGATAATAAGCGCTTGAAAAATAAGCACTTGATATATTGGTTATTACCTCTGTCTCAGATGCTTAATTTACTTTTATAAATTAAGCAATATATAAAAGTAAATTAAGCATTCACAAAATTAACCATTTAAGACCGGGGCAATAAAGAATATATAAATGTAAATTAAGCACTTAAAACAGAGGTAATAAGCAATATATAAATGTAAATTAAGCATTTCAGAATTGAGACAAAGTTAAGATAAAAATTAAATATTTGAAAATGATAGTAATAAGCATTGTATTAATTTCAATTAAGCACTATTTTTTTTTTCTCGCATAAGCTAGGAGGATATCGTACTTCTCCAATCTCATAAATTAATTATTTGACAAAATTTCAATCATATCATTGCTATTCCCGTGAATTAGATACTAGCAAACAGATAAAGATTAAAATCTGCTTAGAATACTCTTTTGCGATTTAACTAGTTATCTAATTTTTAAACACTAGAAATTTATAAATTAAGCATTTAAAATAATTTATTTAAGCAATGAAAATATATGAGTTAAGCATTACACCATCTTCTCGAAAATAGGAGCTCCTTGTTATAGCCAAACATAATGTCATTATGTCATCATAACCAAACTAAATCAATAAAGCATAAAAAATATTTCGATTAACTCAACGATTAAACAAGACTACAATATTTGAATCCCTATATTAGCGCCAGTTATATATGCAGAGGTTGGATCATATGAGAATAAGTCCCCACATGAGAAATATGAATAAATCATGTCCATCCAATTTTATAAATCTATGGTTGTGATTGATGAAAGGATAATATCAAGGACAATTTTGAACAATTGACTCATAACGACATTTTAAATTGTAAAATGTTGAAAGGAAGACAATTAATAAAAATAGGAGGAAATATTTATGATATGTGCATAAAAATATGCATGGTGGTGATTCACGGTTTTGTTTGGCAATGTCATGCGAATAAAATATGTAAAAGAGGGGAGGCCAAAAATAGAATTCTAAAACTTTTTAACATGCATTTAATTTTCTCTTTTTCCAATCACTGAATTAAAAACTTCATCTCTCTTCACCATAATTTTCTCTCGGCCATATTATGAATATTTACTTTTATACAGTACATCTCTTCGTTATTCCGCTCTCACATTAATTCACATACATAAGTTTATCTCAACAAAAAAACAATGTATATATGAGTACGTAGTAATTAATCCACACAGAATTTTCAAAATTAAATTATTTTGATTGGATGACATCAATACTGCAACTTACTTCATCAGCTATGAGTGGAAACAATGAACCATTCACAATAGATCTATCTAGTCCTTGCAATCCTTCTTACTACATATATCAAGTTATTTTTCACTCCAAAATTTCTTACTACAAATCTGTTGGTAGAATACTAATTTTCTGCTTAAGAAAAAGTAAAACTATCGACTCCCAAAAGTTAGGATTCTCTCACTCTCACTCTCATTCTCACTCTAAAACTAAAATTGTCCACATTTTTTTTTGGGTTGTCTCATATAATTGTCCACTTTCCATATAAGGTAAGGATTAACAAAACATCAGGGGTACTAAAATGAACTAATTGTGGCCCATTTTTAATTAGGCCAAAACCCAAAATGTGTGGTTAACCCTAATCCAAGATCAAATAAGTGGTGCCTAAGATAGAGATTGACGATTCCTCTCTTCGACGGAGGCGGTGGCGGTTCCTCTCTTCGACGACATTCTTGGTGGTTCAGTTTGCCAATTTTCGAAAAAAAGATAAATAAAAGGATAATAAGACAAAATAGTGTACAATAGTTGAAATCCTATCACTAATTAACACGTTAAAATCCCTTATTACACATTGCGTTGGTCTCTGTGCCAACTCAAGGTGGACTATTTAGTCGGGACAGAAGGAGTAGTATAAGACACCATTCAAAACTGAAAGCAAATGATAGTCGGATGCAAATATCAAATAGTATATGACATAATTCAAAATTGATTCTCGACTTCAAAAACTACAAGTCTTGATTAGTGATCTAAAACAACGTAACTAATAGAGGGAGCTAGACTGCAGATAAAACATTTGTATTCTCTTCTAAATCAAAGTATGGTCATTCTAGAATCTGTAGAGTTAAATATATAAAAGTGCCCAGAATATTATATTTTAATTATGTCAAATCTATTTATGACAGTTTAGCTTAATACCATATTGTATATTTTGAAGAAGATACACATACCCACAATCTTGAAGTATCTTCAGCAGTGAGCAAAAATCTAAATTAAATATTAAAATAATGTTAAATTGAGAATTTTATTGAGATCGATCATGTGATCCATGTCATGCCTGAAACAGTATATTCTCTTATGCTTATGCCATAAAAATCTAGCAGTTTATGCATTGTCTGAAAAAAAATCTTATTTATCTATTACTATTTGTTCCAACGAACGTGAGCCGCTTTATTATTTTATACCTTATATATACATTCAAGAAAAGCCACAAATGTGGGATATAAAATAATTAAACGACTCAAGTTCGTTGAGACATAGAGAGTACAATATTACCACAAACCTTTATACGCCATGCAAACTTATAAAAAGATAAAAAGGCAAAAGGTGGAACTATTTTATAGTGGATATGTATGATGTGGAGAAGCTATCCATTTTTCTTTATAGACAAAAATAAGAAAATATTTTAATAAAAAGGGCTTGGTAGGAAACCTGTGAAAGTATGTAAGAGTCATGGAGTTGACAATGACTTAGTCCCTTCACCCCCACATTCTTGCATGGGCCTCACACACACATTATTCCTTTTTGAAAACTCCAAAATTGCCTTGTAAGCATCTTTTATTATTTTATTACTATAAGTTAAAAATTATATTGGGGCCCAAAGGTATACTGGACTTAGAAAAGGACAGTTTTTTAATTTATTTAAAGTGCCCGAATGAAGTCATTTTTTCTAATCAAAGTTGTAAGTGATATATTCAGGCCCAAAATAACTACTGAATTCTGATAGTGAGCCCAATTTCAATTAATATATAGCCCAATAAATGTGGGCCGGACCAAAAATTAGTCACAATTCCTCATTGTTGGGCCGAATCGCCTTTCTTTGTGGGCCATAGCACATTTTCTGATTTATGAGCGCTTTTTTTAAATGATAAAATAGAAAACAAAATTGTATTCGCTATTAGATGTTTTTCCTTCTTAATTATTACTTAACATTTAATTTAATTGCCTTTTCATTAGAATTCCAACCTATAATTCCTCTCTCTCTCTCTCTCACACACACACACACTCACACACAGAAGCACCCATATCCCTATGGAGTAGGGTGGTTCAGCGAAGGAAAGATGGCGCAAAGGGTGGTGAAATTGGGCAGATTTAGAAATTAATTAATGATAGTATATATGAATATAATATATACATATATATTGCATATATATGGATATGGATGGTGAAGAGTGGAAGAAGAGTACAAGCCCCCATCAAACTTTGCTGGAGATTTGTTGTAAATGATTAGGTTATGAAGTGTATATACCTTTTTTTTTTTTTCCTAGCTTAATAGTAGCCCATACACCCAACTCCGAAAAGAGGGGTGTGAATGTGACCCTTGATTTCATAATGGTTGAAGAAAATCATTGCTATTAATGGGAAAAAGTTAAAATTAAAGTTATGAATCTAATTGTAGGCATCAAGAATTTTGAACCATATTCCATGCTACCTTGCTTAAGCAATAATGGAAATAAAAGCATTGCATGCATGGGGATTAAGAATGGTAGAGAGAGAGAGAGAGAGGCCAAGAGGGTTAATAGAGCATATTACCCACAATAAATAATGTCGGCAACGGATTTTTTTTTTTCTCCCACATTTTTTTTTAATTATCGGTGATATTTTTTTTCCGTCCAAACGATACATCTTAATTCTTACAAATATAATGTTGGCAATAGTTAATTTTATTTATAAAATTGGTTTTGATTGTCTCTAATTATTTATATAGGCAATTTTATGATTTCACAAATTTATGCCGGCAACTTATATTATTGAAGTTAAATAATTACTTCATTATAAAATGAATATTTTCCCAAACTGTTATAAGATTACATGCATCTAATTCTCAAGGGAATCTTTACTTTTTTCAAATTATATATTAAACCCCGCCCTAAAACTTTAAAATCATAAATTAAGGGTGACTTGAAATAAGAGAACCATGTGTTGGAATGATGTACAAATTTTTATTTTTTCACGTGTTTTTTTTTTCAAGATTCTTTCAATCAGTTTTAATATTCCCCAAAGAAATGTTTCAAATTTTCTTCGTTTCATTACTTTGTGAGCATGGCGTGTTTCAAAATTTGCCTCTTTTTGGAGACTTACTATTGGAAAATGTTCTATTTATTTAGTTTTGGTTTTTCCTCAAAAGATCATGTAAAGTTTTTGTTCTTTATACAGATTATATTTCGAGTTTTTGTCCTTTATACAGACTATAATCTCTTTATACAATTAATGGTTGACAATATGACATATATATTTTGGATTAAGGAAATGGTTCACTAATTAATTTGTACCTAATTGACGTCTATTTTATTTCTAGTTGTAAAAAACAATACATTTAGTTCATATTAATATCAAGACAATCGACTTTGATATAATTGTATATTATGCCAATAGCTATACCTACAACCACACATACACACACACACACACAAAAGTATATGTATATATATACATACACATAGTGTGGTCACTAAATTACTCAATATACACCATAATGACCCATGAACAAATTTCTTTCTCACTTCCAATATTGAAAGTACAATTATCAAGAATCAATATACAACTTTATATACAGTCATACTTAATCAAACAAAGAGCAATGAATGGTCCCACAAACTACATTAATGAAAATTCGTTAGGGTACATATCCAAGAAATAACATCCACAAAAATTATCTCAAAATTATTTATTTTTTTTCCCTCAAGAAAGGGATTGAAAAGAAAACAATTTACATAATTGATACCAAATAGTTAGATGGGCAAAAAGCTAGAATTTTTAGTCAAAAAGAAGCTGAAACTCAAGCAGCAAATCAAACCTTATATATTGAAACCAACCTATCATAAAGGATATTATTTCATGCCTTTTGAGTTTAGATGGAAGAATTCAGATTTCCTAACAATCCTTCATTCTTACACATGAACTCTTCAAACCTAGAACTTCTCAACAACATGGCCTCCATCGAAGGCTTCAACAATCACCACCAACAAGCTACGATCCCTATCTCCTACGACGTCGATCAAACCCTAGGATCATTCGGGCCTAACGTGCCCCCATTCGGCCCGAGTACGTCTCATTTCTTTCCCTCGGGCCATGGATACATCGACATGAACATGGTGAATTGCGATCCTTCGAGTTCTGAGGTCGGTTTTCTTGCATCAGACAAGCTTGACAAATCACAGGTATTTTTATTTTATTTTTTTCCAAGAAAAAGAAGCCCTTTTGTTTTCTTACAAAGATGTTACATTAGTAAAATTTTTATTATTATTTGCTTGGTGTTAATTAGAGTAATTGTGGAAAGAAGAGAAAGAGAGTTAATGAGAGAGAAAGTCAGAAGCCGAAGGAAGTTGTTCATGTTAGGGCTAAGAGAGGGCAAGCAACTGATAGCCACAGTTTGGCTGAAAGGGTATTATATTTTACTAGTATTTTATTATATTATTTTTCTCAAGAAATTAATTAATTTCCAAGAATGTGATCAATTTCTTTGAAGATATAAATATATATATATTTTTCTCTCTTTCTTGAACTAGGTTAGGAGAGAGAAAATCAATGAAAAGTTGAGATGCTTGCAAGATCTTGTTCCTGGGTGTTATAAGGTAAATATTTATTAATTTTCGATATTAATTTTAATTATTCTAGATCATTAATTTAATATATTAAATTATGTGCAGACAATGGGAATGGCTGTGATGCTCGAAGTCATAATCAACTATGTTCGCTCTTTGCAAAATCAGATTGATGTAAGATACTATTCTTTAATAAATGCATGTGTTCATTAATTTAAAAATGAAATTCCCAATTCAATATTTCTTCTCTCTCTAATCGAACTATTTTCTTTGTTTTACTAGTTTCTTTCTATGAAACTCTCTGCTGCTAGTTTGTACTATGATTTCAACTCTTCCGAAGCTGAAGCCGTGGAAGCGCTACAGGTGATTCATCTCTCTCTCTATTTTTTTTTTATAAGTGTCCCTCGTTATTAAATTACATATACCAAGAAAGTATTTAAATTTATATATTAACCTTATTTTATGTTTTCTTTTTTTTATCACTAACTTATATATAAAATTAATTATAGAGATGAAATGGAAGAAAAAAAAATCAATTATTTTATTATTAAATTTCGAAATGGTACAATAAAAAAAATGAAAGGAGTATTACGTTAACTTAGATAACATGTGATTTAAATTTTCAGGGATCCAATGGGAACGAAGCTGGATATGGAGGAGCGTGGCCTTTCTAAAATTGAGCTGAAAATTCTGAATTTATGGTAGAGATACAGAAACTAATTAATATAATCGCTGCTTTTAATTTTTAAAAATAAAGAAAGAAGATGAAAAACGAGAGAGAAAGTGATCTTTGACATGATTGACTCTATATTAATTTTATGTTGCTTCTTGAGAATTTCTAGAATTAATATTGTTCAACCGTACGTGTGTACTTCCTTAGGTTATATATATTTCTTCTAATAATCAATGGTCAACACTATTCATGTATATTTTCTCTGATTATATCACATACATGATTTACTACGATATGTGCATGTGTGTATATATATATATTTTATCGAGAAAGAAAGATTTATTAAAGGAAATAGTCGAGTACGCGAAGTACATATAACGGACAAATATTAATTAATTTATGTCCCCTTTTTTTCTTGGAATCATTTATTTGATGTTTAATGAGAAGTACAGAAGTCGTGGGGTGCAACAATTTGACATCAAGTTAGTTCACTTTCATATATACAGTGAAAATAAATAATTTAGGTTCGCTTAAGGATGTATTGTATTAAAGAAAATGACATACATTTGAATCCATAATAATTAAGGATTTCAGGCCCCACAGATAGATTTATGGATAAGGGCAATTTTTTAATTATTTTTTTAAGGGCAATTTGTTAAAATACCTTTTTTCTTATAATATATATAAAAAAATTAATTAAAATTGAGATCATCAATTAAAAGATTCACGCTTAGCTTGGGCTTAATTTCTTCTCGACTTTTAAGCCTAACATCTTATGATTTTGTTTTTCTAAAAAGTAAAAGCTCATAAATCAGAAAAGGGTGAAGGCCCACTAAGAAAGGAGACTCGGCCCAACAATGAGGAATGAACCAAGTTGGAATTAAACTTCAATTAATTTTCGGTCTGGCCCACATTTAGTGGGTTATTAAATGGGAAAATATATAAATTTAGCCTAATAAATTCAAATTGTGACAAATTTAGCATTAACTTCACTTTTGTGACAATTTTAGCCTTATAAACCAAATGTGTGATAATATTAGAAATTTCATGAATTCTGGCATCGAAAACAATCAACTAGCACCGGTTGTCGTTTTCAGAAGAAAGTGTATTTTACTTTCAAATATTGTATAACATAAAGTTTTAAAAAAATATTTTGCTTTGCTCGTCACATATTTTTAATTAAGGAAAAAAATGTTATACATTTTAAGTTATATGGTTAGAATTGTCACGCGTATGAAGTTCATGTTATATTTGTCATAAAATAAAATAATAAGGCTAAAATTATCATGAATGTAAAGCAAAGTGTAAATTTATCACAAAGTGAATTTATTAAGCTAAATTTGTGTATTTTCTCTGATCAAATTAATTGAAATTGTCAAATTGGGCTCTACATGAGAATTTATCCAAGGTTTCCCTCCAAGTTTTACGTTATTGAACATAATTAAACATTATCTCCAATTTACAAGAGAAATTCAATATTCTTGCACACGCTTGTAATGCTAACAGTCGGGGTTTAATTATTATCAACACTAGTGTTGCTCCAGTGCGATGCACGGGTCATACAACAATCAAGATTGTAAAAAAAATTAGAATAATAAAATGAAATATATTATATTGAATGATAAAAACATATACTATGAAATATGGAGTTTTTTTAAATTAAATAGTTCACTATTAATTTACTAAATATATAGTATTTTCTAAATTTATTAATGGGTCATGCAATCTTCAAGTTTTAAATATAATAGTGTGATATGCAATCATCATGTTCGATCTTAACACTCTGTAAGAGAACAAATATTTAGAATTTTAGAATTATAAGCTTTTTTAATCTTTTCTCGTATTGTAAAAGAGTAAAACATCGGTTATACACCTACAAACCATTAATAATAAGTATCATGTTTATGTTTATAAAATAATTTCTATTTTTTCAATTCAGTTAATGTTATCCAAATTTGATTGTTGTACACTGAAATAAAATAAAATAAATATATATAAGAATCATTTTCTTTTAAAAATATGTATAAATCTCGAACAAAATTATATATGTAGTTGGGTTATTTTGGTATATGCATATCTCTTGCAAACGTGATATAACACTATTAAAGCTGCATAAAATATAATTGTGATGATAGAACAAAATCAAAGAAAATAAATACGTAACACGTTTTTCAGAAGAATAAATTAAATTTTGGACAAGAATCATACTGTTTGTTAAAAGAAAAAAAAATTATATGATTCAAAAAATCAAAGAAAAGTAACGGCACATTGAGAGATAATTTTATGTTATGCAAAATAGTATATAAATTTTGGTGAGAATAATTAATGATGCTTGCATTTAGAGGAAAAATCATCCATCTCATGCCTAATTTGAATTTTAATTTAAATAAGATATTGTGCTCCAATTTAAATACCAAAATTAGTATCTTTTTTTTTATTCATTGTGTATTAGCTTTTAGGATATTAGATTACTTTGACCTATATTTTAATGAATTATACATAGGTAGTTAGTCAATACTTATGTTATATCTTTTGGATATAGTTATGTTATTTTTAGAGGGAAAATGACAGTGTTGTAATATTTTGTAACAATTGAGCTTTTAGATATTGTAATAAATTTTATAGCACCTTAGTGCTTTAGTTTAGTTGATGATTCTTAAAAACTGTAGTTAAGCTCAAATCTTCATTTCTCTCTCTCTCTAGTGGCCGTTCTGTTTTTAGGGTTTCACACAAGAGTTATTTTTTTTTACAGTTTTTTTTTTTTCCTTACCGACATTATTAAAATAAGTACACAACCATCAATCATCGTTTCTTCATTTTTTTTTCTCATTTCTCTTTTTATCTGGTCTTCCTTAGCTATATATTTTCGGCATCATATATCAGTTACAATACAATCATTTTGAATTGTTCATTTTCAAATCGAAAGAGAGTATTTATGTATTTTATAATCTTGATAATGATGAAGAAAGAAAGCGAGTGCAAGGAAGTTGCATGCATGCCTTAATCTACGTACCCTAATTAATCTCGACTATATATATACTTAGTAATGTTGTATTACTCTGAATAATAATTTAATGATGAAGTCCTTTTCTATACACATTTCCTAGCTAGTATGTGTATTTATTTCCACGAAAGTTTATATCTCTCTAAAAAGAAAGAGGTGATGAAGCTTCAATGCAGTCCACTTAAAAAATAATTCTATAACTAGAATATATACTAGATACAACACAAGAAATTACCTAACAGAAATGGCTAAATTTGATTTTGAATTTGATTGTGACATAAACCTACTAACGTTCGTTCTCTATTCTATATATATGTAACTCACTTCACTCATTTAACTATCGAAAACAAAAGGAAATAAAAGAAAAAGAGTGCAGAGAAGAACATGAAATTAGGTAATTGAATAACACCGTACCTTACTCGTCCTCGTTCTTCACTTGATGATATTGCTTACATGCTGCGGAGAAAATGTCGAATTCGATATAAAAATCTAAGGCGCTGCCGAAGGAGTAGATATCGGCGAGGTAAACTTCCGCTCTATACTTTTTCATTAATTTTCTATGATTTAATCTTGCGTAAATGGTGGAAAATAGCTATCTATGTACGTTTCTATTGAACCGTTAGATTGCCACGTGTCCACAATATTTCCAAACCACTAATTTTTTATTGGAAAATTTTAATTAATTATGACTTTGGATATATTGTGGACACGTGTCAATTATCTAACGGTGCAATAGAAGATGTCAGATCATTAGACAATAGAGGATCCGATGTGATATTTTCCCAATGAAGGTAAAAGATTATCTCATGATTCTCATCCTTACATGCAGCCATACAAAACAGGATTAAATCAAAACCACTAAAAACTCTTACAACCAACGCAAACAAATTCAAGGTTTATTTCAATAACTAGACCCAAAAGAAGAAGTTAACATAAATATATGTATGAAAGATGCTGACGTTAACATCCTATGGATAAGAGATTTCTTTTTTTTGTTCTTTTTTTTTTTTAAAATATGCAAAAAGCTTTTCTTATCTATAGTCGACCAATTAATGGTAAGCTCCCATATTTACCATCTTTACCATATATCTTTACCTCTATCATCTTCATCATCTTCACTATATATATATACTCGATCACTCTCATAATCATCGTCGTATTCATCCTCTCCTTCCTCTTACTCATAGTTATACCCACACAACATAATTAGTTTGATTATTTTTCAAATTTCAAACCCACACAATGTCGTATACTTTGATCTTACTCATCATGATCACTTTCACTTCACTGCTCTTGGTTAATAGTGAAGCTCAAAATCCGGAATGCCAGAAGATGCTTGAAGCTTCCGGCAAGGCTGTACATATGGTGGTGGCCAAAGATGGCTCCGGCAACTACACCACCATCTCCGGAGCAGTTGCTGCGGCCGTCTCCGGCACAGTCATCCACGTCAGACGGGGACTTTACCGAGAGAATGTTGTCGTGAACATGTCTGCCATCACGCTCGTAGGAGATGGAATCGACGAGACCATCGTCACTGCTTCCAGAAGTTTCAAAGATGGCTTCTCAACTCATCTCACCGCAACTTTCAGTAAGTGATCGTCATCGATCACTACTTCTTCTTCTTTTTTCTTTTTTTTATTTAATAAATTTGATCAATGCATGCAGCTGCTAGCGGTGAAGGCTTCATAGCCTGTGGCATCACCTTCGAGAACACAGCCGGCGCCGCCAAGGAGCAAGCGGTGGCGCTCCTCTCCTCCTCGGAACGCTCCGTCTTCTTCCGGTGCAGCTTCCGAGGCTACCAAGACACTCTCTTCGTCCGCTCCGATCGCCAATTCTACAGCGGATGCGACATCTACGGCACCGTCGACTTCATATTCGGCGACGCGGCCGCCGTGATGGACAACTGCAATATCTACCTCCGGCAGCCGCTGCACGGAGAAGAGAACACTGTCACGGCCCATGGGAGAGCGGACCCCATCGTGGATACCGGCATTGTCTTCCTCCGGTCACGCATCGTGGCGGCCCCGGGCCAAACTCCTGGCCCGAGCTACCTGGGGCGGCCTTGGAAGTCGTACTCGAGGGTCGTCTTCATTAAGTGCGTCATAGATGACGTCATCGCGCCGGAGGGGTGGATGAAGTGGGATAAAAATTTGCCACTTAACAGTACTGTGTACTACGCGGAGTACATGAATACCGGAGGTGGGGCCGATACTAGGCGGAGGGTGACGTGGCCGGGAGTTCATGTGTCCATGACCGCCCAAGAAGCTGCCGCCTTCACCGCTCAGAATTTTTTGGGCGGAGATTCGTGGATTCCGGCCACCGGCGTCCCCTATACTCCGGGGCTGTGATTATTTTAGAGTCGGATTCTTCTAATATTTTTACTAGCGTGGTATCTTTTAATTTATTCAATTTTATAATAGTGTTTCTTTTAATTTTAGAGAGTAAGTGTAAATAGTCAAAAATAAAGAGTAGTGTCGGTATCTTTTAATTTATTCTATTTTATAATAGTGTTTCTTTTAATTTTAGAGAGTAAGTGTAAATAGTCAGAAATAAAAATTCTCTTGTTTATGTTGGGCTCAATTTCTCTAGGTCCATATAATTTATTGGGCCCAATTATTTACTGCCCCGAATAGCCGAATGGATCCATTCTACACCCCAAGATTTATAAACCCATCCTTCGAGACTAATGTAAGCCCAAATAGTATTTAATAGGCTATAAGTAAAGGACACGACGATTTTCGGCAAAGCCACGATTTTAATTTGCAACCCGATTTTAATTAGTACTCCCTCCGTCTCAGTGAAATTGAGTCGTTTATTTGATGTTTAATGACATGAACAGAGGTCGTGGGCGCAACAATTAATTTGACATTAAGTTAGTTCATTATAATTTCATGTAAACAGTCAAAATAAATAATTTAGGGTCTTCGACTTAGGATGTTGGGTATCAAAGAAAATTACATACATTTGAATCCTTAATAATTAAGGATTTCAGGCCCCACAGATAGATTTAGGGATAAGGGCAATTTTTTAAACAATATAAAAATATAAATTAAAATTTAGATCATCAATTAAATGATTCACGCCTAGCTTGGGTCCTTGGTGAAAAGGCTCGAATTAAATATTATTCTTGGGCTTGATTTCTTGGTCCGAAGTTTCAACCGTTACTTCTTACTCGGTACGTATTATTTTGAAATGAGGAGTGGAACACATTTATTGTGCTATTAAATTAATTGAAATTGGGCTCTACATGAGAATTTGTCCAAAATTTTCATCCAAACTCATTTTGTCTATGACAATTTTACATTAATTGACATAATTAAACCTAAGGGCAATATGGTCCATTCCTTTGGGTAGAATCTTTTGGCGGGATGGTAAGAATCTTAATGAATATTTATCTATAATATGCTACCAAAGTCTAGGATTTTTTGTTTTTTTTAATTTATTTTTATTTTTATTTTTAAAAATAAACCAATGAGATTGTTTCCCCTCAGATCTAAACAATCCTGTTCTTTTGAACATGAAGAAATAAAGAAGTCATTGCAGTTGCCGGAAATACTATACTAAAGGCACAAAACCAAATGAAAAATTCTGAATTATTATCATGAATAATAAGATTTTGAAATGTAGTTTTTTTTTTTTGGGATCAGGCAAACACAACACACACACACTCTCATACACATGCACTCGAGATGACTCGAACCATCCGACCTCTTGGTTGGAAGGGAAGCGTCTTATCAACTGAGTTGCGCTTCGTTGTCTGAAATGTAGTTAAATAATATCAATTGTAATAATTATATGATCAACGGTAATAGTATTAATTATAACTTGATATACTTATATGTGATAAAATTAGAAACGTGCATGTTTATTGCACGTGTCATGGCATGCACATGTATTGCTGACACGTGGCAAATATCTAACGGTGCAATAGAGAATATCTCACTGTTAGACAATAGAGAATCTGAGTGGGGAAAAGTTAAAGAACTTTCCATCCATGTCGTTGCTACCAAGAGAGAGAGAGAGAGAGTAGTATCTGCATGGGGAGAAGTTAAAGAACTTTCCAATCAAAGAAGTTTGTTGATAACAAAACACGAGGTTTTACGGCAGCGCCGATAACAACTCTCATTGGTGGCAAGTTTTATGTGGATGATTTTAATAACAAGTTCTATGCAACTCGCCTCAATGCTCGCCACACAGTGGGCATCAACCCATGGGGTGGTGGGTGGAATCGCCTTGCCAAATTCTTGGGAGGGGCAAATATGTCACTGTATGTTAGCGGAGATGGATCACAGTTTAACAGTTCAATTGATCCAATCCTGTTTGACCAGGTCCTTAAAATAAGGAAACATTTCTTTGGTGGGCCTAACATTGAACAAAGCATCAATGATGCATTGAGCAATTTGTACCATGAGATCATCTACACTCCAATCTTGCTTGAAAATGGACAAATTGTGGTTAAGAAAGTTGGCAACAATAGGGGTCAACCAAGCACAGTCGTCGACAACACATTGGTTTTAATGATGTGTTTCTATTACTGCGCTCTTGCCATTTCAAATGATGATGAATGGATTCGGCAAAATTTCCTCTTCGTCTGTAATGGTGATGATCAAAAGTGTGCTATGACACAAGCCTTCATCGATGCTGGTGGGCTTAACTTTTCTAATGAACTGCGAGCTTGTGGTTTAACATACGAATTCGATGAACCCACCACTAATATTGTTGAATATCCGTACATGTCACTGACCATGGTTAAACATCGTGATGGGACATTTAGTTTTATGCTAAAGCCAGAAAGAATTGTAGCAATCAACCAGTGGATGCCAAAGAAAGGAGTTCTTGGTGCGGCCCAGCGTGCTTTTGCTGCCATGATGCATTCTTACAATTATAAATGGTTGTTTACAATCATGCACACATATCTATACTGGTTACTTGTAAGTTATGAGAGTGAGCTAATATGTGGCATGAATCAAACATGCGAAAGTGTTACATACTTGCATCCACAACTTGTGCACATGGCACACTTCGGAGGCACGTAATTGCAAATTAACTCCGACAGCGAGGGTGATAACACAAATGATGATTGCAAAACTCAGCACAGTGAAGGTAATGCGTCAAATGATGAAACGCTCGGAGGTGTTGTTGTTAGGAAGGTTCCGGTGATGAATAAGCGTGAAAAGAGTTTTGGCTTCCATCGGATAAATGGAAAGCATGTTGTCACTCATGGATGAATGAAATCAATTCCAAAAGAAGTTAGATCGTTGGTATGCAATGATATGTCGATGGACCTACAATTCATCCAATGGGAAAAAGATGTTCGAGATGAGTACATCATCAAAACTGATGATGAATGGAGCACAACTCTAATGGCTTGGGTCTTGTATTGTGCACATAATGGAACATCAAACAAATTGCGTCATACGGACGTTATGCTTTTACCTAATGGGTTGGGGTCAACAAATGATGTTCAGATAGGGGGCTTCATTAAGGCAAGTCAGAACATTGGATTGAGGCGCATCATGCGGAAAATTTCGCGTGAAACAAGCCAAATACTTAATGAGCATGGGGAGCTGACAAAGTGGGGAATGCAGCATGGGATACATGAGAAATGAATGATATCCTATGCATTTGTTTTTTATGTTGAAGATGAGTACACACCAGCGCCAGCACACAAGCGTTTGGCAGCGGCCAAACACGCTGCTCTTGGGCGTGGACAAGTTGATGCGGTGTTAATGAGCAGTAAGCATCATGATTTACAGACTGTTACTAGAGTGAATTCAGGACGGAAAGAAAGTTACAAGGCCCCTGAAGTCTGAGTAAGGGCACCAGTTTCATCTTTATGTATTATGCATGTTCATTAATTTCACAAGGATCTATAAGTCTACGTTGGCAACGTTGACTGGTCAGTTATGACTTCGCCAAACTCCTAGCCCGAGCTACCTAGGGCGGCCCTGGAAGTCATACTCTAGGGCCGTCTTCATTAAGTGCATCATAAATGACGTTATCACGCCGGAGGGGTGGATGAAGAGGAAGGTCGTCTTCATTAAGGTTTTGGTGGTACTTAATCAAATTAAGTACCACATTAACATGTAATTGTTGAGTCAATTGTAAATGAATATACGTGCACATTTCTAATTTTATCACTTATGTATATACTAAATTAGATAATTAATAGTATTATCTAAATTCTCCTATTACATTTATGGCCAAATGTAATAATATTAATTATCTAATTTAATATATTCATAAGTGATAAATTAGAAATGCGCGTATATTGCACGTGCATTTTTCTAATGGTCATAAATAATGTGAGTTTTTATTTTGACAAAAAAGAGAAATATAGCTAAATATATCGCACTCTTTGTAGGCCCAACGAAGTATCATTATTTTTTTTAGCTGTAATTGTTATTAATTGATTTTAGATTTTGCACATGTATACGTGAGTTAGTTCCAAAGTTTTAGTCGTACCTACTTATAGAGGAATGCTCTCCTATTCACTGTGTGTATATTTAATATATATGTTCACGATTGATGTTACAATAATTTATTTAAGAAGAACTATAATTAATATACCTTATTTAATTAGATTCTAAAAATAATATTTCTCTGTTTCAAGATTGTTGACACGTTCCTTTTCCTTTCTTTTTGGCACATATTTCCACGCTTCTCGATGATGGATTTTAAAATAAATTTTTGAAATATCTTTTCTTTTACGAGATACTACGTGTGTCGTAGTATCCCGTAAATAAAAAAATACTTTAAAAAATTATTTTAAAACTCATCATTGAGAAGCGTGGAAATGCGTGCCGAAAAGAAAGAAAAAGAAACGTGTCATCAATCTTGAAACAGAGGAAGTAATAAACTTCAAATGAAAAAATTATTGATGTATCACTAAAGTGTGCCAACGAGGGGAGCATTGCTATTGCTACGTACTTATATCTCGGATAGTTAAATATCTATCTAATTCATATATTCGAATTCTACGTGTGAGATTTGCAAATGAATCTTTTTTTATTCTTGTGAATAGCATCGATTTTCGTAACAAATTGGCATAGGAGAAATCGAAGTTATGCTCAATCCATTGTCGTGAAGCACAATCTAGAATTTATAAAAATATTGCTATAATTAAATTAGTCCCATATCTTTGCCGCCCTACTAATCAAACCGAATAATCCCACGTTTTTTCGTTGAAGTAGAAAAACGAATAATCCATTCTAGTCAAGCACGTAATTCATTCATAGCATAGAATTTCCATTGAGGCGAAGCAAGAAGGAATCATCCAATTGTTTTTATTTATTTTTATAAAAAGAAAATAAAATATAGTTCGTTTTCACGCTTTTCTTTTCTCCCCTTTCTCTAGGCGTTTCTTTGTTATTTCCTTCCACTCATCTTTATAATTATGGTAAAATGCTAAAATATATATTTTTAACACTTTTTTTTTGAAAATATATTTTTAGATATATCTACGATTGGCATTTACACTAATGAGATTAATCTATCTATCAATCGAATCCAATTAAAAGAGTAATTTCTTTGAATTTTTTTATGGTCTTTATGCAAAATAGAATTGTCAAAATAATAATCGTCTCTAGTTAGTAGTATAGACTATGTTGTGTTTTTCATTTTCAAATTTAATTTAGTCGAAATTTGAATAATTGGTTATTGAGGAAGAATATGGTGGCTTTATTCAAAAAAATTAAAAGGAAAAATAAAATATGGAGGAAGGAAATCTAATACTTGTCTTATGTTGTTAGAATCTCAGAGTAAAATTGGAAGCTAAAGACAAAAGGGATCCTCTTTCTTGTTCTAAGTTTGGTTGCTAAAATTAATTCTACTTGAATTAAAATCGCTCGACTCATAGTTTAATTTTACTGTTTACTAACATATATTCCACTTGACAATTGACATCGTCCATATCGAAGATCTTAATTGTCTTATCAAGACTCAAGAGTATCTTTTAGATAACTTTTATGAATTCTAATCTTTGACAACACTTTAATATTTAGTTAATTGTAATAATACTTATATATCCTATGAAAAAAGCATACATACAAAATCATGCTTCTTTATATATATTTTGAGGCTGAACTATTTTCATAATTACTGTATATCGTATATCAGTATCAGCCAAAATTTTAGTAAGATTAATAGTTTAGATCTATTCAAATTTCTCACGCAAGAATTTATATTGATATGACTTATATTTATATGAATCAAAAATTATATATACTTTATCTGTCTTAGTTCAATTGTCTCACTATATTATTTTATATCTCACATATATTCAAAATATGAGACAATTGAACTCAGACGAAAGGAGTGTTTTTTTTTTCTTTTTTTTAAAAAAAATTTCTCAATTGGAATAGTGGATGAGTCAATTCACAACATCTTATGTAATCTCTGCAAAATTCCAGACTTAGATGCTCACGAAAAGGCGATCCTCTTAGTTCATTGTATATATCCACAGACCTCAAACTAAGGAAAATTGAAAATTCTTTCACATTAGTCATTATTATAAAGAACAAAATAAAGCCACATCACTTGGAGAAAACTTCTAAAGTGGGCTCCACTCTTCCTTAATCTTTCTTCTCCCAAGTCCAAAAGAATAATCACCTATAAAAATTCCTCTGCCTCTCCATATCCCACCAAACCTCACTTCCTCTCTCTCTCCCTCTCTCTCTCTCTCTCTCTCTCTCTCTCTCTCTCTCTCTCTCTCTCTCTCTTTCAGTCTAACTTTTCTTGTGATCAATGAGTAGAAATCCCAAAAGTGTTGGGAGCAATTTTGATGAAGATGGGAATGAGCTAAGAAGAGGGCCATGGACATTAGAGGAAGACCATCTCCTCATTCAACACATAACCCTTCATGGCGAAGGGCAGTGGAATTCCTTAGCCAAATCTGCAGGTGCACACACACAAACACATCCCACTGCGTGAAAATTTTCATGAAAAAAAATTATATATATAAAATAATAAAAAAAATCCCTTCGACTTATGTTGTCTTCTTCCTGTCTCTGCAGGGCTGAAACGAACAGGAAAAAGCTGCAGACTAAGATGGTTAAACTATCTAAAACCAGACACTAAAAGAGGAAACCTAACCCCCCACGAGCAGCTCCTGATCCTCGAGCTCCATTCCCGATGGGGAAACAGGTTAGGGTTGACTTTATTCAATTACCTCGTACGAAATCGAACTGTTTGACTTTACTCCGAAAAAAATACTAAATATGGTAATAAATAATAATACCTGCAGGTGGTCGAAGATCGCGCAGCACTTGCCGGGGAGGACTGATAACGAAATAAAGAATTACTGGAGGACCAGAGTGCAAAAGCAAGCGCGCCAGCTCAAGGTGGATTCCAACAGCAAGAAGTTTCTAGAAGCCGTCCGACTGTACTGGATGCCGAGGCTGCGCGAGAAGATGGAGCAGAGCACGGCCACGACGACGTCATCATCCGCCACGTCATCTCCCTCCTCCTCCGTCTCGGAAACTCCGAATCTTATTATGACTGCAGCCCCTTCACCGCTTCAAATTAACGGCCTCGTTTCACCGCCGCCGCCTAAATCTAACGGCGCGGTAACTGATTACTCGGACGGCGTCAAAATTCAAGAGATTTCTGGGTTTTTAACCTCGTTTGATCGAGATGGATGTTACCACGTGGATGTTCCTGGCTACGGCATGCAAGAATTGGGTTCCATGTCAGATTGCCACGTGGCGGATGTTGATTGGTTCCGGGAGGAGATTGAGAGCTCCTTTTGGAATAGTTATGAGCTGTGGCATTAGGGTAGATTTATGAAATGGTACAGTGTAGGAAATGGCTCTTGTTTTTGTGTTAGGGCCAAAAACGTCATTAGATATGAAGTACTATGTATTATCGACTATTTGTGAAAATCTTCAATTCCTAGCCTTTGATAACTTGATCGATGCCAATATATTCAATATTGTTAGAGCTACTTGACAGTTCAATGTGGACTTAGAAAAAGTGTTGGACTCTACATATAGATCGGATAATCATTTCTACTAACAAGACTTTTTAAGGAATGAAGGATCCAATTTTTATATAGTATCATAGCCAGTCCAAGAACGATGATGGTGTTGGGGACGTGTTAGAGCTTACTTTTGAATCTCACATCGACTTGAAAAAGTGTTGGACTTTATATATAGATTGGATGGTGTTAGGACCTGCGAGCTTGTTAGAGCCAATTATTAGTCCAACATCGACTTGAAAAAAGTATTGGACTCTACATACAGATTTGATAATCTAAAAAGATCCAATTCTAATAATCCATATAACTGCAACTAATTTCATAGAATATACTCTTCCCGTTAAAAATATGATGATTTATGCCAAGTTGGAGAATAGTGGATACCGACATAATAAAAGTTTAATTAAATGGAAAAGTATTGAGACGAAGTTGGTTAGTGACCAAGTGGACGATCAATTGATATTCCAATGGACTAATTTAAGTCGCCATTTGATTTCATATACCGCAAATTACGAAGGCGCCGTAGAATTATTATCGACTAATTTTCGCAATGCATTCGCTTCGTTTATCAAAAATAAGAAATTATCGTTGACAAAATAAAGAAAAAGGTGAAGACCTCAAGGCTCAAGTGGGTGTCCATCAATCAATCAAATCTATCTATCTATATATTAAAAGGGCAGTTTGAAATCACTAATCAATTTCAAATTGATTTTAATGGCAATTTCGTAATTAATATGAAATACCAGGGTTATTTATTTGCAATATTAATCAAACGTGTTCTATAAATTAACTTCCACAAACCGACAAACGTGGGATTGGGTTTAGGAGTATAATTTTTTTTTTCTTTTGCAGGTTTAGGATTTTTTTTTTCTTTCTTTAGAGCCGATTTTTATTCCTTAACGATAGAAATGAAAATATTAATATTGAATTTTATTAGTATTATCATTAACATAAATATATTTTTTTATATATTTCAATTTAAATCAACAAGTCGAATAATAAATTAATTTGGCAATTTTATACTTGGAATAGATTTAAAGATTTATTTATTTATAACAAGATGATGTGGTCGTTGCGATTAGCAGGCAAAAGTAATACACGATTCTATAACAACAATTACAGTATGTATATATATTTTTTTGAAGGAATTTAGATAAGTTAAATATATCAATTTGCAATCAATATTTATTAAATCAATTTATTTTAAGATATATTTTAAGATAAGGAGTATTATATTATATTATCAAAAAAATATTGATTATATTATGATATTAGATTCATTGTGATGTGAAATTATCCTAATACACAAATTCACAAGATACATAAATGCTGAATTATTTTAGTTGTGTATTTAAGGGATTGATAATATTTTGATGTGGTTATTTTCTTTTTGCAACTATCCGCACTTGCAAACTTTTTAATTCATTTTGGTTTTTTTTTTTTTTGGGACAACTATTTATAAGAGTTTTAGTTAGAGATTAGGTATAATGTTAAATATTTCAATGCCGAATTCAAAAAATTTTTTAAAATAAGAGCACCATAGATCTATTAAAATATGTAAAGGATGATTGATTTCAAATGAAAAATCATATTGAGACCTTTAGTTTGGTTTAAAAGTCGAATCATACTAATTTGGGGGATGGAAAGAGTATAAAATACAAGATTATATTAAATTGAAATTCACAAATTTCTAATTTCTTCCATTAAGGTTGTTAGTCATTTTATAGTTGGCCACTAATCTTCTAGACAATTCGTATGCCATAGAATTTGTAGCTGATTTTTTTTTTTTTTTGGCTGCATGTAACAGGGCAAGCAAGAAATGGATTGTCTCAACTTAGTTCAATCAAAGCCGAAACAAAAACAAAAATCAAATTTTAGTTTTGATCGATTTTTTTCGGTGGGAGCTAATAATTAGCCGGTTCAATCTTCACTTTCAAAAAATTTCCAATCGATTCTATTTATTTTTGGTTAAATTGATCGTATGCACCGTTCTAAACCGTGCATTGCACGGGGTGCAAAATCTAGTACTAGATAGATAGTTGGGATTATTACTTGATAAGCAAAGCATAATTAAAATGATAGTATTAGCTAAAATTAGAAATTATCGTTTCCATAGTGTTTCTATAACTATTGATTGGTGTGACATCTGAAATGTCAGTCATTACAACTACAAGTAGATTCCATCAAGACAGATATTTGAGCCTTTAGTTTTGTTCTATTTCTTTCTTCGGGTAAATTAAAAGTTTCTGATTGTACAAAATATGAAATACATATAATCAAAGTCCTGTCCCTTTTAAGCAAAGAAAAGTTCTTACACAAGAAAACCAAAAATAGGCAAAATCTACATTCTAGTACGAAATTACATTTATCATCCATAATACTGACACAGAATCTCACTATGGTCAAATTTAATGTACAGTGAAATTGCTTTACTAAATCAAACAATGTTTGTAAGTGTATTTGTCACTAAGTGTAGTTTAAAGTGCTTATGCAACTTGTCTAAACTTAGCCTTTCAAGTTCACTTTCCTTGCTTACCATAACTGTCACGTAATGTTACAGTCCGGTTGAACACAAGCTTCTCAGGCGTAGAGTCCGGGTCAACGACAAAGTAGCCTAGCAAAAAAGTGAAACAAAAATGACTCAAATCTATCATACAGAAAAATGCAGGTTGTTTAAATAATATTTATGCGATCACAAGATGCCTAATTTTCCGTTTTTTTATAGAAATCTTGTGGTATCCTGCAAAAATTCTCGCCAAGTCATGAGGGACCATAGTTGGCTCAACTCAAGTGATTAAACTTCTATTGTTTAGGCTTAAACTTGTAATTAGACTTATAAGTTCTAACCAACATTGAATTCCTTAGACTTAAAACTTCTATTGTATATGGCATTTTTAATGTGCACTCCTCTTAATATAGAGAAGTTCATATATAACTTTTGCTAGATCATACAATTATCAGAAGCCTAGAGTTTAGGTAAAGGGGATGGCCCAGGATGCAAGTGGCATGATTTGAGGAACATACCTAGTCTTTCAAACTGAAAACTATCTCCAACAGCAGCATCCTTCAAAGAAGGCACTGCATATGCATCTTTTATAACTACTTTCGACTGTGGATTCAAATCACCAAGCCAGTCATCAAGTTCTGCAGGATTCTGATCACAACACCAAATAACATTAGTTTGATAAAATAATATTTGTGATGAAGAATTGAAGATAAACAAAAGTTGAATATGGAAGTTAAAATATTGTGAAAAGTTGACTTGAGAGATAAACAAAAGAAGTCCCAACCTCAGAATTGAATAGTTTGTCAAGCAATCTAACTTCCACTTTGAGTGGATTAACACCTGATGAGGATTCTGAAACCCAGTGCAGAACGCCCTGAAGTACATAATGTCAGTAATGTTACTTTATTTGAGAATCTAAACATTCATGTGATTTTGAAAGCTTACCTTGGGTTTGCTTTTCTTAGACGGATCGTATTCAGCACGAATCTCATGCACAGTCTCCTTATCATCGCCAAAAATCACGTCTGTGCACTTTATAGGGAATGCATACCTACGTCATGGAGAAGCATATTTAAGTGCCATCAGAAAATTTGAAGAGCCAAAACATTAGTATTATAACTGCAAAATTACGCACCTAAGGAGGACTGATTTCCCAGGAGCAAGTCCATAGTAATCCTTAGAATCTTTCAAACGAAAATCAGATTGTTCAATGTAAACAACCTTAGAGAAAGGGACCTGAACAAACAGAAAAAACATCAAACTGCTATCGGCATTCGACAAATGTCAATTGCATGGAAACATATGTAATTAACACAATGAAGTAACAGAGAATGATATTAGGCAGACTACTCTGAACTTGTGATATACTGACATAATAAATTGATAAAAGAAGCCAACTGGAGCTTTGAAACATACCTTATAAAAAGATGATGCATCATCTGTAGGAGCATCTGGCCATTTCTTTGCATCAAGATCCATTACAGCAGTGTCCATGTTTGTGATTACTACCTGAAATGCAGAATAGGGAGGTGAAATCTCATAATGAAAGAATTGAAATTTATAGCCACACACACCCATGCATACAATTGGGAAGATGCACACCTTTAACGGATGTAGCACAACCATAGCCCGAGGCGCCGTTTTGTTAAGTTCCTCCCTTATATGGTACTCTAGGCGCTCCAGACGTATCAAACTGTTGTCACTGCAGAAGAATTTTGTACAACCATCAGAGCACTGCACCTAAAGAAGCAAAACTCTGAGGGATAAAGCAATTAAGAGATATTCAACCTTCTAGTAATCCCGATTCCTCGAACGAAAGCATTTATAGAAGTTGAAGTTACACCTCTGCGTCGCAATCCAGCCAGAGTCATAAGGCGAGGATCGTCCCAACCATCGACCCACTTTTCTGTAACAAGTCGATTTAACTACAAGAGCACGCTACACAGGATCAGAAAGAGATCATGAAATTTGAGTTACCTACTCACACAACCTTTCTATGCACGAAGATACCTTTCTCTTTGACATCACTGTATTGGTGATGTTTAATCGAGAATACTCCCATACGTAAGGCTGGTAAAGACTCAGTGCATCCAATAACCAGTAGTATGAAGCACGTCGTGTCTCAAACTCAAGTGTGCACAGCTGCATGGAAAAAATTGACCAAACAATCAGGAATAAGCACAATAACTATCATGAGATATACCAATCAAACTTACAGAATTCTACGACAAAGAAAATGCATTGAAGCCAATTTGGAAAATAATTCCACAAACAGACTTACTTACCGAATGAGTTATGTTTTCAAGAGAATCAACGATGCAATGAGCATAATCATAACTTGGGTAGATGCACCATTTGTCTCCTGCATGTGGATGGGGAGTGAACTGAACAATGGAAAGTAAAGAGTACATTAGCTTCCCTCTAAAGTTTCGCAAAGTCAAGAATTTCACATCAAGAAACTTACCTTAATACGATAAGCAATAAGGTCATACATATTGCCATTATCACTCTGCATGTCCTGTTTCATCCTTAATGTCGCTTTTCCTTCCTCAATGATTCCAAGTTTCATGTCATTAAACAGTATCAGCGATTCTTCAATCGGTCTATCCCTCCAAGGACTGTTCATCTTCTTTTCCCTGTACTCTTTTATCTCATCAGCTGTCTGCAACATAAAATTAAGGTACTCTCTAATTCAGAAAAGCTTGATTAAGGGAAGTTGAACAAAAGATTTGATAAGAGTCTAGAGAAGGAAAATTATATGGGTTACAAAAAAAAAAAAAAAAAACCAACCTGGTGATCAACATAAGCATGACCACGCCTTATCAGTTCCACGGCTAATTCATAAAGCTCTTGGAAATAATCACTAGTGTAGGTGATCTGAATTTTTCAGAAGCAAATTAGATGATGTCCACGCAAGTGTAAACCATTTGGGTAAAGGATCATACCTTGAAGGGTTCCCAGCCCATCCATCCAACAATTTCTTTGATATGATCAATGTATTCCTTTTTTTCAGCTTCTGGATTGGTGTCATCAAATCTATGTATCAAAACTATGGTTAGAAGACAATAACTCTTCAACTGTGACATTCATGATGTAACATTTTAGACGGTAACCAGAGACTGATTATTAATATGCAGGCCGCCTCTCACTTTCCTAAATGCTCGTTACTGACTTGTTTTCCGTACATGAAAATTATTATGATCAACTGAGTTCTTATTTAAGTGTATAAAATTCTCTGGCATTCACCAGATGAAACTAAAAGATTCAAGTAAATACAAATTTCTCAAGGTATAATCTATAAGGATTAAGGAAGAATAAAATGCCAAAAAAACTAAGCATATAAATGAGAAACTTCTAAAAGTAGAGAATGAGCATCAAAATATTAATATAGTGAATCGACTATCAACTCCAAGAGGAGTAGTGCTTTTGCAACTTAAATCTTACTATGCCAAATAAATATGTGCAGAAACATGGAAAAGCATCTTATGAAAATAGTGTAGAAGCACTTCTAACCTGAGGTAGCAGCATCCACCTCGCTCTTTTGCTAGACCAAAGTCCACAAACATAGCCTATACAATTCATTTACACATAAGATCACGTGAAATATTCCAGGAAATACACTAACAACTGCTAGATCAGCTACCTTGGCATGACCTATATGTAGATACCCATTGGGTTCAGGAGGAAAGCGTGTATATACTTTTCCACCTGTGACCTTCAAATGCTTGTCTAGAATTTCCTTTGAATTGCAAGCTCTAAGTACCGGACGATCACTGAAATATATTTCAGTATGCACCTAAGAAATTGAAGGTTAAAGTTATCACCGAGCCAAGACAGAAATTGCTGCAATATTCTAAACATTTTCTTTCAACCTTTAAAAAGCAAAAACCAATCAAATCTACTTCTAGCATCATCCACAACAAAAAAAGTTATACTTTAGATATATCTGGAGAAAATAGCTCACAAAAGGAAGCTACAAAATTCATATGAAGAACAGCAACAATTCAAATTTACTACCTTAAAGTTCTGATCAGGTGAAGGAAATACTGAAAACGGATTCATTTCTTCTTCTGTTGGTTTTTCTGGAGCTGTCTCTTCGACAACTGTTTTCTCCTGCTGACATGGAAGACAAGAAAACAAAATTATTACATACCAGATTTGGCATAATTACTATTATACGAGTTACAAGTAATGCAACTAAACAGAAGAGCCAAAAGTTCAGTCCAAAGTTAAAAAATTATATACATAACACTAAAAATGATCAGCTTGGATCACCTCTGCTTTCACAGGCTTCTCTTTTTTCTTTTTTGCTGGCTTCTCATTGTCTGCTGCTGTTCTTTCGCCAAGCAAGGCATATAATTTGGCATCAATGAGTTTCTGGTGGTAGAAGTTTCCCAGGTCAGAAGAAATGATGAATAAACAAATAAGTACATGAACAGAACTTAATTCAGTTTCACTGATCTCTGAAGAACTCTAGCAGGTGTTAATACTTGCCTTAACAATCTTTGGATCTGCCCATGGCTGTTTCTTTCTCACATGAGCAAATAGCTCACCAACTGTATACATATGAATCAACAATTGACAAATAACCATCACAATAGCATAAAAATCCAAAAATAAACATGGTTTCTCTACATAATTAGTTGCTTCTAAGATGGGTCGGGCGAAAAATGTCAGTGCACAGCTCAAGATATGGTCAACTGAAAAATGCTAGTCATCATTTGTAACTGGTTCTGTACAGTATTGATAATACAAGCCTTATTGATCACAGATTCAACTAACCAGGATATGTCCACATAAGTAAATCACCTAATATATCACCATCATGCTGATTAATATAGCTTCTAACAGTTCAACTGTTCAAGTACTCTGTATCAATACTACTTAATCAACAAATATATGTGAAGGGCCAACCGTATAATAGCATCAGATAATTAAGTCCACCCTGAAACAAGGAAAGACTAACCATTCGTTCGATACCGCTGCTCTACGATAACAGCTTTGTTCTCTTCAAAAATCTCATTTACAGCATGTTCAATATCTTCATCAGAAACCTCAATCCCTACAAAACACAAGATCAATTTTTATGATTAGACAAATGAAAAACACTTGTTAAACAAAAGTTTAAGCGTAATTTATCATAATAGCTAGGAGCTCAAAATACATACTGAGGCAATGATCTGAAATTTATGGATTCTATTTTTAAAAGGTTACACAGCCCAAAATTACAGTCCAAACTAAAAAATTCAATATTAGGTACATATTGTAAGCATTAAAATTTTGCTTCTTACCGACGCCACAAGCAGCTTCAAAATCATCAACCTTCAAGCTGTCAGAAGCAATAGTAGAGAGAAATAAAAATGCAGCCTCCAACTGGGCAGTAGTTTTTATCTGTACCAGTAAGAAACACTGATTATCTACTGGCATGCAAGAAATAAGGTTAAAGTAATTAAAAAGAGCATGATAGAATATAATTGTCTAAGCAAGAATCTCCAGTAAAAAATACATAAAAGATAAGAGCTCAGACCTTTAATGATGTAATATATTTAAGCAATGTAGGTCGGTGTGCAAGCGCATTTGCTGGATACTTCGTAGCAACCTGCCAACAGAAGGTATATTGTCGTTGTGTTTTGAATATCTATCTCAGTAAATAAATAGAGGTCCACAGCCAGCATAACACGTTCATAGCTTACTAAATACGATCAGCAATGCAATATTAACCCAAATATCACCCTCAAAGTAAAAGTTGGAACAATAATGTTGGATCTACTTTCAGTATCAAGATAAACTCCGCTGAATGGTGATCTCAACTAAGTTCAACCGTTGGGTCTTGAGACAAGAAACAAAATGCTAGATAAAGTATAAGGATATTTGCCAATGCTCGATAATGCTATTTTACCGTGTAAAGTAGATTTCCAACTGCTCGATCACACCCATCAGTCACAGCTGCCTGCAATGCCATATTCAATGGTGAACTAAACAGCAATATAACTTATACTAGAACTTACTATGGTATCCCATTTTCCTTGAACTACCATAAATATTCAACAGTCCACAGATTATATATAACCTTTACAAAATCCACAAACACAAACAAATAATCACACACCAATTGACACTACAGCCAACATAATTGCACAAACTCCCGATTCGCAAAACATGCAACAACTAACTGTCACAAAACCCACATGCAAATACAACGAATTACACACAAATTCACATTACAGCCAGCACAATCGCAGAAAATCGCAACCGCAAACAACTTAATATCGCAAAAACCACTTCAACGAACAAGAAATTACACACCAATTCAGACTGCAGCCAACACAAACGCGGAAAACCGCAATCCCAAAACTGGCAACAGCTAAATATCACAAAAAAACCACATGCACAAACAAATAATTACACTCCCAATCCGCACTCCACTCATCACAATAGCAGAAATCAAAATCCCCAAAAAAAACACACAAATACCTCGTGAATGACGGCGGTGAGATTCGCCGTGACCTTATTATTAGCAACGGTGTTCTTCGCCGTCCTTTCATCTAGCCCAATCTTCAGGAACAAATCCAGCGCCTTGTCGCCGGCGGTTTCAGCATCGTTTTTCCCCACCATTTTCAAGTTTAGCGGTAGTATTCCTCTAACAAGAACAAAAGAGATAACTGTGGGTTAATCAAATGTTCAAGCGTGTGTGTGTCCAGAGTTATAACCCTGGCGCGTAGTACTCCGTACTAGGGTTTTTGCTTGGGAATCAAGGGTCAAATAGTTAAAAGTAAGACGGTAAAATATTTTTACTTGGTGTGAGGGGGGCGAATGCCACTCGAAATTGATGGGTTCCTACGATTGAGTCGAAGAAAATGAGGATTACTATTAGTCCGAACCGAATAACTTTTCAATGGTTTGAACCGAATAATTTGACAGCTGAATGAATTGATCAGATCAATCGAGATATTTCTCATGCCCTCAAATGTTTCGAGCTGAATTATTCTCTCTCACATCATTTGGCACGCACGTTTATCGAATATATATATGAAATATAAAGTAACAGAATGAACCAAATGATGAGATAGATGGAGTACTCCCTCTATCTCATCTAATTAGTCGTGGACTAATTAGGAATTCGAAGCAAGTTTCAAAAGATGAATTGTGGATTAGGTGTCGATAGAGGAAGAGCACGAAAGGGGGATAGTGGCGCGGCGGCGGAGGAGGAGGAGGATCGGGGTTAGAAGATCAAGCGCAGGTTAATAAAATCAAGTACTGTATTTTGGTTGCCGCTTCATATATTATAAAATTATTTAATAATTATTTTTAATTGGGTGATCGTGAAATCATACAATGCTGTATAAGATTAATAAAACACAGTCATTTATTCTTAAATATTTGTTTATGTTTGTAAACACTGACAATTTTCTATAATTAATACCTTACATTGCCCAACATGTTAAGATAATTCGTGAGAAAACATGTACTAGTATCTGATTAGTTTCATACAGTATACTACATTACTAGCTCCAAAAAATTATTTAATGTAAAAAAAGAATTTGTGTGAACGTTCAATTTCCAGAAAATGCACATAGCTTTTATATGTTGCCGATGATTTGGGCCAATAGGAATGGAGATGGACCCACTAATTGAAATATATTATTCAAATTCTATGTTCAAGGTGATTTAATATATGCAACTAGAATTGATATAGTAGGCACGTAGGCACGTAGAATTGATGTGGAATCATATTATATATTTCCACATCATTCTATGTTCAAGGTGATTGTATAGTAGGCACGTAGGCACGTAGAATTGATAAGTTCAAGGTGATTTAATATATATATTTTGTTGCGGAATCATATTACTCCCTCCGTCCCCCTTCAATTGTCCAGTTTGACTTATTGACTTTTTGGCACGCATTTCCACCGAGCCGGGAAACGAGTTATAAAATATAATTTTGAAGTACTGTTTCTTTTACGGGATACTTCAAAATTATATTTTATAACTCGTTTCCCGGCTCGGTGGAAATGCGTGCCAAAAAGTCAATAATCAAACTGGACAATTGAAAGGGGACGGAGGGAGTATATAAGATCACATAACTCATTCCGTTTTTAGTCCCTATTAGGCTCGGGTCGATCGGGTACATGATTTTGTCGGGTTATTCAGGTTGGCTCGCCTTGTTTGAGTAAACAAATTTTCCTAACAGGTCACTCGACACTCGAAGTAAGCCTGACTACACGAGAAATGTTTCCTTCATTGATCTAACTTTATTTATTAATAGGTGTAAATATTTTGGCTCTAACAATATTTTGATTTTGAGGTAACCTGTTGGCCAAGATGTTTTTGAAAATTGATTTTGAGATGCCCGTTAGCCTATATGTTTTTGAATTTTTCGATTGGAGTCGATTAGGCTAAATTATTTTTTGAGTTAAAATATTTTCATTCTAACCCTATTTTAATTTTCAAGTGGCGCCCGTTGACCAATAAATTTTTTAAAATATTTTTAGTATAAATCGATTTCTATGGTAGTTAGTTTTTTGCAACCAAAAAAAAAGTAATAATAATTAAAGATACTTGACGATATATTACACACAAAATGAGTATCATTTCAAAATTTTCGGTTAATCAGGTAAACCCTTTAGGCTATTTTTGAGATTTTGAGTTCAGATATTTTTATCCCTAGCACAACTTCAATATTGAGGTGACCCGTTAGCCATGAAGTTCTAAAAATTCTTTTAAGATGTATCGTTAACTATGTTTGTCAAATTTCTTTAAATAAAAAATTAATATATAAGACACAAAATTAATTTTGAGGTGGAATATACTATGTTTTTAATTTAAAATAGTTGACAATATAATAGATACAAAAGGAGCATCATATCGCTTCAAAACTTTCGATTAACTCGGAAAAAAAAAAAATCAATTCGGGTTAGTTAAGATAAATTATTTTTGGGTTAAAATACTTTGGGCAAAATAATACTATTTTATACTATTATTTATAAAATATACTATAAATTGATACCCGTCGAATTTAGACGGGATACAACGTCATGGACCATTTTTAGCTTGGGTTGATCAGGCCAAAGTGTGTTTAAGTTAAAATATTTTAGCTTTAACACAACTTGGATTTTGAGGTGGCCTGTCGGCTAAAAAGTTTTTGATTTTTTTTTAGTAATGTACCAATAATTATGATTGTCAAATTTTTACAATACAAGAAAAAAAGAGTATACATTAGATACAAAATGAATTTGTGGTCCGTCGGCCATGAAGTTTTGAAATTCTTTTAGTATGTATTGTGATAAATGTGATTGTAAAACTTGTGCAACAAAAAATATACTCATTATATATTAGATACAAAATCAATTTTGAGTTTGAGGGGCGACCTAATTTGAAGTTTTTGAGATAACACATTGGCCTATTTTCAGTTCAAGAACACTATTTCGACTTTGAGGTGGCCACTGGCCAAGAATTCTTTTCTTTCTTTCTTTATTATTATTTTTTATTTTTTTGAAATTCTTTTACTATGTATTGATAACTATGATTGTCAAATTTTTGTGACAAAAAATATTTTTTTAATTTTTAGATACAAAATCGATTTAGATGTGATCAGTTGGCCAATAAGGGATCAGACTATTTTCAGTTCCGGTTGATCATACTATACTATTTATAGGTTAAAATATATATGTATATATATTTTAATTCTTTTAGTACATATTTGTCAAATTTTTGAAAAAAAAAATATAGTAGTACATGTTAAACAAAAAATCGATTTTGAGGTGGCCCATTGGACAAGAAATTTTTGAAATTATTTTAGTATGTATCGATAGTTATAATTGTCAAATTTTTATAACTAAAAATATATTAGACACAGAATGAGCATCGTTTCAAAACTTTCGGTTAATCCAGCAAACCCTTTGGGCTATTTTCAATTCGGATTGGTTACGATAATTTTTTTTTGATATATTTATATTTATAAAATACAAAATATACTATAAGGAGATACCGGTTAAATTTCGACGGGATACAAACTAGTTACCGTTAAAAAGCGTATACTCCGTATTATACTTCTTATGTTACATACGGAAGGGTTTTGCTTTCTCATTTCTGGGCTCTCTAATTTGCAGAAGAGCAAGAGCAGAGTAAAACCCTCATCGAATTCAACGACGGCGATTGAAGATTCCGGTAACTGCCAACGAGATGGCGGAGAAGAAGCCGGAACTTCAATTGTACAACAGCATGACGAAGGAGAAGGAGGTTTTTAAGCCCATCGTTGAGGGCAAAGTCGGGATGTATATTTGCGGCGTCACTTCTTACGACTTCAGCCACATCGGCCATTCGCGCGCCTACGTTGCGTTCGATGTTCTCTACAGGTTTCCGATTCCCCATCTTCATTTTGCTTTTTTTTCTTCTTCTTTTTTTTTCTTTTTTTTTCCTGCATAGAAAAAGTTTGTGTTTCTTAAGAGAGAGAGAGAGAGAGAGAGAGAGAGAGAGAGAGAGATTGAATGAGTATGCAGGAGGGTTACTGGATTAGATTGAAGTATTTATTTTGTGCGTTTGTTTTGGATTTGAAGGGTGGGGCTGCTTATTCTTGGTAATTGTTAGGCAATTGCAATAATTGATTAGGGGGTTTTGCAAGGCAGTGTTCGATTACTCAATGTGTACTATATCGAATTCATGGGATTGAAAATGTTGTTGTATTTTGATTAGTGGCTTCGGTTCTGGGCTTGGGAAAGGGGTGCTTATTTTCTGCATCTTATGGTTTTTAATTCATGTTATATTACCTATTTTATGAAGACATACTGTGTACTTTCAGCTTAATTGTTCTTTGGCTTGGTCATGGCATTTCTAATAACGAAAGGCTCTCTGGAAAGATAATTTCTATCTTCGACTTGCATAAAATGTTTATGTATATTTTCTGCATCAAATATTTGGTGATGTAATGCTCCATGCTATCCAACATATGAACTGCATTTATTTATTATTCGTATTGTACTTTTGTAGATATCTCAAATATTTGGGCTATGAAGTTGTTTATGTGCGGAATTTCACTGATATTGATGACAAGGTGAGATTTTATTTGCCAATGGTGTTTTCTTATGTAGCTATTGATTAACAGAAGTGGACCAAGTCAGTGTGAAGCATAAACAAACATCTTGACAATCCCCAACCTGAGATAATGGTTACATGGTTTTGTCTTGTACGATATAAAGCAATAGAGTAATGATGAAGCCTATATATTTTTATACACTCGATTATGGAAGGTGTATGTCCACTTTAATTGGATTAAATTATTGATTTGCAGATTATCCGCCGAGCGAATGAGGTTGGTGAAGACCCAATAGCATTGAGTGGGCGATTCTGCCAAGAGTTTCTTACTGACATGGCTGATCTTCAGTGCCTTATTCCTACCCACCAACCTTGTGTTACTGATCATATTGAGCAAATCAAGGATATGATTTCTAAGGTCCTTTCATTTCTTTGTATCTCTTTCATGATGTTTTCTAATTATAAATGCTACTCCCTCTCTGGGATGCCTCTTGTCTTCATGCCCTTGTTTGTACATCAGAGATATACTTATATCATAAGTTGACGCAAACTGTATGATGTTTATATGACTGCTCTGGTCTCGTGTGCTGGATTGATCTTCTTTAATACATGAAGTCTGGTTATTTGGATTTTGGCTTAGAAATTATACTCACACAACTCTATTATTGCTATCTGTGATGGAAATTATGTGGTTGGGATAAGTTTGATGACCCTGTAAGATATGAGTCATATGACAATATTTGTTCTTTCTGCATATATCCATCTATAGTTCTTCATTAACTTATCTTTCTCACTTTTGCAGATAATTGAAAATGGTTGTGCTTATGCTGTCGATGGAGATGTTTACTTCTCTGTTGATAACTTCCCAAATTATGGTCGATTGTCGGGACGTAAACTAGGAGATAATAGAGCTGGAGAAAGAATTGCTGTAGATACAAGGAAGAGAAATCCTGCTGACTTTGCTCTATGGAAGGTGAAAACTTGAATTTTCCCTTTAGAAATGGTTTTTCCAGAATTACCTCTTGAGTTTCTCTATAGCATATTTCTTTCTTATCATAGGGTGCAAAGCCTGGGGAGCCGCAATGGGATAGCCCCTGGGGTCCAGGAAGGCCAGGATGGCACATCGAATGCAGTGCCATGAGTGCTCATTACTTGACACACGCTTTCGATATTCATGGTGGTGGGATGGATTTAATCTTTCCTCATCATGAAAATGAGATTGCTCAGAGCTGTGCAGCTTGCTCAGAGAGCAAAGTTAATTACTGGATACATAATGGTTTTATTACAGCAAATGATGAGAAAATGTCTAAATCTGTTGGTAACTTTTTCACCATTCGCGAGGTAAATATTTGAGCTCTCAATTCTTCTACGTTTTATTCTTTTGAACCTTGCTGAGTTGATCATTGGTGTTCAATCAATTACTCTTTCCCAGGTTACAAAATTGTACCATCCTCTTGCACTGAGGCACTTTCTCGTGGGAAGTCACTACCGTTCTCCTGTGAATTACTCCATAGCACAAATAGAAATTTCTTCGGAAGCTGTTTTCTATATATATCAGGTGAAATTCATTCGTGGGACATATTTTAGATGGTCTACAAATTATTGCTTCTGCTTTCAACTCAGGTTCATAATTTGTTCTCAGTTTTTTTTGGGTCATTCTCATTACCTTTCTTTCCATCAAATGGTAGATGACTAACATATGAACTCTAGGCAAAGATAGACTTTCAAAAGCTTCTGGAAGCTACTTTTTTCAAATGCTTTTAGTGACTACCCTGCTCTATCTTTTTATGCAGCAGAAACTAGTTATGAGTTTTTTGGATTTTCTATCTTAGTAACTTCAGGGCGTATGCGATGGCAATTTGAATGTTTGCATTCTTGAATTCATATTTGTTTTACATGGATTGTCAATTCACCATGACTATCTCCTTATGCGCTGCATATTTGAAGATTGATGCTAGCAGTATCAGTTATATTACGTTCTGTAAAGTTGCAGCATTGTTTGTCAGCACTTTTTAATGGTTTATTTTCATTTTCCACAGACACTTCAAGACTGTGACGAAGCATTGTCAGCATTTAGAGAAGATAGTGCAGTCAATGGTAAAGCAGTTCGTCTCAGCCCTGCTGCCCAAGAATGCATCAGTAAGCTCCATAATGAATTCGAGTCAAAATTAGCTGATGATTTGCACACGCCTACCATTCTAAACGCTACCCTTCAAGAAGCTTTCAGATATATCAACACTAGTGTAAACTCACTGAAGGCAAGGATTTCCATCAGTAGCTTCACCTCCCTACTTCTCTTTCTTCACCACTAATTTTTCTAACTCTGCCTATTTTATTCGTTTGATTATTTCAGAAGAAGCAGCAGAAGCAACAGCAACTATCCATTGTTAAGTCGCTTATTGATCTAGAGAAAGAAATCAAACAAGTACTTGACGTTCTTGGATTACTCTCCACCTCAACTTACACTGAGGTACCCCATCTTCTACCTTCCTATAAGCAGTATCTTTGGCTGCTCGTTCTCAGTTCTTTCCACTTTTCAGGTTTTGCAACAACTGAAAGAGAAAGCTCTGAAAAGGGCAGAGTTGACTGAAGAGGATATTCTGCATTCAATCGAGGAAAGAACCCTAGCTCGGAAAAATAAAGAGTTCTCGAAAAGTGATCAGATCAGAGCCGATCTCCAAGCAAAGGGAATCGCACTGATGGATGTCGGAAAAGAAACTATTTGGAGACCTTGCGTGCCAACTCAGCCCGAATCAGCTGATAAATAACAAATTGGAAACTCCAGTCGATTTATAACATAGACCATACTATTCTATACTGTTAACTGTAATTTTTGCACTTCTTCCCCACATACTGCAAGATTGAGTCATCCACATTTCCTCTGTTGCTTAAAAACCCAACCTCCCTTTTTGATTTTAGGATTGTTGTTATATGAATTATTTGAA
Organism: Mentha longifolia; assembly: GCA_001642375.2. NCBI lineage: Eukaryota > Viridiplantae > Streptophyta > Magnoliopsida > Lamiales > Lamiaceae > Mentha > Mentha longifolia. The sequence continues at coordinate 28,539,000 of CM038121.1, forward strand.
ACTTCATATGTAAACCAGATCATTCTGAATTCTCTTTACTCTTTTTTTAACCTGTACTTCAAATTTCCCCTTACAAGGATTTTGCAGCATTTTCTCTGAAGCTCGTTCGATGGATACTTGAACGATCAGATAAGCTTGAAATCGTTCAATCAATCAAAGTACGTGGCGGACTGGTCCATACCATCCTCGTCTCGTTAACCTATCATACAAAGCAATCGCCCCCCCTAAAAATACGATCAATCAGACAATAATGCGTGCCATATTTAGCATGTTGTCACACTGCAACGACGTTGTTTATTACTAGAAAGCTAGAAGGACTTGTGACGAAGGAAGCGTAATGGCGGTGTAGGGGTCCTCGCCCTCGGAGAGGAAGTTCGTTCAGCTAAAAGTCGTCGTCGGCTCCGAATCATGGAATTTGAGGTCCCAAAGGTACAACTATGGAGGTACAATCGTGGCTTATATGTCATTCAAGACCCCCAGAAGTTAGCTTGTCTTTTGCAGTTAGATTTGGACGCTTCGAATATTCAAGTCCTTTGCCGACAACTACGGAAATTGAGACGTACGTTCTTTTTTTCTTTTTTCTCTTTTCTTTTGTGGAAAATGATTCTTGCACATAGGTTTAGATAAATATATACATTGAACACATAATTAAAACTGGAAGATTTAGGAAACATACTTTCACGTGATTAAAAAAGAAAATATTACCTGTCTATAGTTCAGGCTTTAAAGCTTAGGCCCCTACTTCATAACAACTTATGGATATGCAAAGATTTTTTATTTGAGAGAGGGAGAGGGTCATGTCATGTCTAAAGTCTTGATTTTAATGCTTTAAAATAAAAATAAATAAATAAAAAAAGGACAAGCAATAAATTTTGCCAGAGTCCACAGAGTTCCACAAGCCACATTAGGACAAATAATTCAATCCTAAAAAATGGACTCTAGTAGTAATCATACATGATCTTACTAAGATCTACGGCTGATATTGGTATAAGCATGGTCGCAATATATAATAAGCATGAAAAAACTCTAAGCAAAAATCATATAAAAAATAAGTAAGATTACATGTGTATTTAAATATGATTTAATATAAGTATAAGCATTTTTCGCATATTCACTCACCAGGATTCATTTTTATAATAAATCTGAGATATACTTTATTTCTTAGGATATGAATGCAAATTTAGATAACAATGTGTAATCATTACAAGACCCTAAAACAATCATTTTGCATGATTACATCAGAAAACGAAAATTGGAGTTCAAAACCTCCTTAAAAAATAATTCTATGTGAACAACATGATATAATTAAACTGGATGGCCAGCTCCATAGTGGGGCGGTTTGTTTATCAAATAAATTCCAGTAAGTGCTAAAATAGTATATTGTCATAATCAAAACTAATTATACAAAGAGAGACATGCCCATTAGCTATAAGAAAAAAAGCATGCATAATCATTATCACATTTTTGTGCTAGTTTTATTTGAAGCAAATTCAACTCCTAGGAATCTGATCCATTATCAGTGCCATAATTTACTCCAAAGAAACAAACTCTATTTTGTCCTCACTATGCAATCTTGATTAGGGCACACATGCAAGTGAATGATCTACATTTAGTAGAACAAATTAAGTGATTGTCTAAATCTTATTATGTTTCTCCTTAAAAACTTACATCATTATACAAAATATGTAAAATAAATTAGGCATATACCTTCATCAAGAACCATATGAATATTTATGCTTCTACTAGGATCTTGTCATGCTATAATAATAATTCTCACATAAACATGCATGAAATATAGTTTTAAGTAAATTATACTCTCTCCGTTTCAGCTGAGTCTTTTTTTTTTTTTTTGCACGGGTTATAATAAATGGTAGGTAAGCGTTGTTAGTGAAAAGAGGGACTCACATTAATGTGAGTGGAATAATATATAAAAATAGAATGTGCATACTCTGGTGAAACGGATCGAAAAAGAAATTGCGAATAATCAGACAAAATAGAGAGACTATTATAATCTAATTTAATCTTCGATTGAAAATGAATCTGAGCATCAATGAAATGATGATGATTGCCTCACTTTGAGGAAGCTAGCTAGCTTTCACTCACCATAGATAGAAATACAGACAAAAATTAACCACCCTATAAATTTTCATATTCTGTCGGCTCTCTCTCTCTCTCTAGTTTGGTTTTTTGATTGATTTTACATGAGATGGATGTCCACACACATCAATTCATCATTGATTAAGGAAAAAAAGAAAAGAAAGAGAACAACTGGCCCTCAAGTACAGCTGCCAGTGCGTTTTCTTTGGGTCGAATATATATATACATAATATTGGTGTAATTTTCTTGAAATTTTCCTTTGCCAACAATCACGTAGCATGTATAAATGTCAAAAAAGTAAAGAAAACTTTTTTCCTAAGTCAACAAGTTTTCAAGAATCTCAGATTGTGTGGCAAATCCTTGTTTCTTTTTCATCAAGATCGGTTCATTATCATATACTACAAATCTTTAAAAGCATCCAATCTAGAAAAATCTACACTAATTAATTTATTCTCTTGTAGCCCCCTTACAATTATTTCATATCTAATCTTGACCCTACATCATTTCATTACTACTCAACCATAAAATATAGTGTACTTGTACATACTAATTTATTGAACTTATATGTGTATCCTCTTTCCACAATGTAAGCATATGTTGAGAAAAGTCACGATTTTAAGTATTAGGTGTCACATATAAAATTCATCAACTCATTGTATTATATTACACTCAAGTGTATATATACTAACCTAATTTCATATATTAAAATTGGAGGGAAAAAAAAAAGGTTCTAAAGCCAACACGAAGAAGCTAGAGCATGAATGGAAAAAGCACCGACTTAAACATGCACCACCATTTCTTTTTATTTTTATTGTTTTGAAAAAGAAAAAAAACAGAGCACCAATTATTTTTAAAGCCTCACTTTGCACCGAAAAGAAAGGTCCCATTTTGACCATTTTCCCCTCTTAATGGGATATATATAATAAATAAATAAATAAATATAAATAGTAAGCTTTGAACAAATTAGACTTTGAGGTGCTTCGACAACGAAGCGCAGCTCAGTTGGTAAGACGCTTCTCCTTCGTTTCAAGAAGTTGGGGTTTCGAGTCACCTCGGGTGCGTACGTGTGTGAGTGTGTTGTGTTTGTCTGATTAAAAAAAAAACTTTGAGGTGCTTCATTCTTGGAATGCATTATCTCGTTTTCGTGCTTACACGTAAGCTTCCTTAAACACAAATCTCATTGGTTGCTCACATCTATCTATATATATATACTTACTTTTATGAGTGATCATTTATTTCGCAATTCTTTTTTTCTCAACTATATCTGAACCTTTTTTCCACAAGTTTTCAACTGGTTGTTGAATAATTATTTAATTAATTAAGCCGGCATCATTATTATATAATTTATATTAGTCCTCTACAAGCATCCAATGAGATCTCCAAATATAAATACTCCCTCGATGTAAATTAAAATATTAAATAATCCAAAGTTTTAATTCATCCAAGTACAGATTAAATATGCTTTGAAAATTAACTAATATTTTCATGCTAAAAAAACTGTATTAAATTTGCAAAACTACATTGTTCCTTTTTCTAGGTGAAAGTAAAGCAAAAAAAAGACCTACCTCTCTAAATAATGATGATGATAATAATGACTAAACTTGCTATACTTAAATATGAAAAGATTTACACTTTGTGGGGCTGTCGTTTTAGTGAAGTGATTAATAATTTTGTCTAAATCATGAAAATCATCATGTCATGCCTTCCTTTTATAATGACTACTATGTAACACATCAAGACTTTAGTACTACTATTATTTAATCCTACATTTAAATATTGTTGGAAACATTTTCATCATATACTTTTTTTCTCTTCGCATTTTCTTTTATTTGACATTTTTTTTTTGGGATTAGAAATTTAGAATGTACACTAAATAAAAATACTTTACAATGTTGGACCCATAATTTCCGAATTATAGAAATAATCAATGGATGCGAGAATAATTATCTGGCTAGAGAAAAAGAAAAAAATAATAAATAAATCAGAAAAATGTACAGAAGCGGCGCCTAACTGAAGCCGAGATAAAAACTCACGGCGCGGCTGGAGCCAAGCTGAGATGCAGATCCAGCCCGAATGCATCATCAAAACTGGGCCCATCACTCGAAAATCTGCTCAAAGAAGGCCCATCTAGTCTCCCACTGTGGGCCTTAATGGGCTGAGTGGGCCCAATACCCTGCAAGCCGGATTCCGCTACGCCGCCGGCGTACGATAGCCCCCCTACGCTCCTCCCGCCATTCGAAGCAGGGAAGACGCACCCATGCGATACGTGGAAGGGTGGCGCGGCGCGTGGCACGTAGACCCACGACGGCGAGGGGGCGGCGATGGAGGGGACGACGACGGAGCCGGCGGTGGAGAGGAGGTGGGAGGGCGGGGCGAAGGCGGAGATGATGGGGTTGCGCATGTAGGAGGCGGCGGCGTTGCGGGTGGCCTGCATTTGGGCGCGCTTGAGCTGCTGCCGCTCCTTCTTGTGGGCGTTCTGGTGGCCGCCGAGGGCTTGGGAGTTGGCGAACTCGCGGCAGCAGTACTGGCACTCGTACTTCCGGCCGTCCGCCGCCGAGAATCCGCCGGGCTCCGGAGATTCCGACGGCGGCGTCTTGGTGGAGTCCGCCCCCTCTTCTTGGTCCTCAGTCACGTTGAAGCCGAATAGTTTCAAGGGCGGCGCGCTCGTTGGGCTGCCGTTGCATGGTTTGTTTTCGTAGTCGATCTCCCCCATGCTATACATACTTATATATATATATATATGTATATATTAGAGAGAGAGAGAGAGAGAGAAAGGGTAGAGTAACAGATGGAAGCCAGACAGAAAGAGGAAGCAAGCAAAGTGTGGTTTTATAAGGCGATGCTTGCATGTGTGGGGTATTTATACAAGTAAATATATGTATATATGTATATGTAGGAGTGTGTGTGTGTGTGTGAGAGAGAGAGAGAGATGGTTGCGGACATCCCTAGGAGGAGGAGGAGATGAAGAAAGTTAAGTAAAAATGGGAACACGACCCAAGGAACACTTGGGGGCCCAATGGATTGCACTTGTCTTTTAATCATCATATCATACTTCATTTTTTCTATTTCCTTTTTTCAGTCACACTATCATAGAAGTTACCTAATTGCCCTTCTATTATTATAATTGAGGCAATTATATATATTACTTCCGTTTCGCCTAAGTATTCGTTATTATTATTTTTTTCTGTCCGTTTTGCCTGAGCATTTGCTTTTCATTTTTGCATACTACTCCATCCACATTAATGTGGTACTTAGCTGAAACGGAGAGAGTATTATTCAACCAGCCAATTGTGCAAAAAATGAAAAATCCAATGTTTTTATGCTAGGGTTTTCTCACTCTGCTGCAACTCAACAACATATGATTATGTATACAAATAAAAATGTGTAACTAATGTTTTCTTCACATGAATAGTCCATTTTCCTTTCTTATATTTGGTGGTATACATATAATATGTGATTTTAATTTGGAAGTAGAGTGAGTGGGGAATGGAGATTGGAGTGGAAGAATGTGATGCATGTGACCGTTGTAGGGTAGTTGAACTATCAAATGATTGAGTTTGCCCCTAGTTTTTGAGTTGCTACAATTTTTTCTTTGTTGTTAGCAAGTGAATATATTCTCACTTCATCATGGGCAACATCAAAATCACACATACATATAATCATATATTAAATATTTGCATCAAACAGTTGGGCATCATTAAAAGTCAGATATATATACATTAGGATTATAGCTACTTAGCTAGATTAATTAATAGCTATTTATGTATTCTTGTCTTTGAATAATATACTGAAGATTCATTATAATCTCATACAAGTACCAAACTCGAGTTAAATTTGTATGTATTTACCTAACTTCTACTTGATCCCATATCCTTTTCCTTGACCTATTTAGTGGAGATATATATGAAGAAATTAGAGCAACTTTGCATTAAATTTCTTGTCGTGCACCATTTATTATGACAGGATACCAGAATTTGTTGGAAAATTAAGTGGCAAATATGCATTTAATTAGACATCAGAAATATCGACATTTTCATGCCCTACTTCATGTTCACATCGTTAGGTCAAATAGTATATATATATATAGAAGAGACCTTATAAATAGACATAAGAATACATACCTAGCTAGCTAATTAATATGTACGTTTTAGGAACCTAGTAAAGAAAAATAAAATAATATCGCTTGCAAATGGGGAAAAACAAACGAGCTAAATTTGATTTTGCATCTATGATCGGACCAAAAATAATTGTACTAAAAATTTAAGTGTTTTTAGGCACATTCAATTTATGGTAGTAGTTTGTATACTACTACCTCCATTTCACCGGGAATGACCAGTTTGTTTTTGGAAGTTCTGGCACGTTTTTCTACGCTTCAAAACGATAGGCTTTAAAGTGGATTTTTGAAAATTTCTTTCATTTACGGGATACTAGCGTTTTTCCACGCTTCAAAACGATAGGCTTTAAAGTGGATTTTTGAAAATTTCTTTCATTTACGGGATACTAGTAACGTGCCAGAACTTCCAAAAACAAACTGGTCATTCCCGGTGAAATGGAGGGAGTATAACTTTAGGAATTATTTATATTATATATATATACATAGTATATTATAGAGTGGAACGAGCCCCAATGAGGTATCGTGAAGCCCATTTCTCTGCAACCCTGGCTCTCTGCTACAGATATGCTCCCTTATTAACATACTTCACATTCACTTCATCTCTCTCTCTCTCTGCACTATTAAATCCTAGTTCTGCATGCAATGGGCGAGAATGTTTTTCCACAAACCACATTGTTTTGCGTGCTTATCAATCCCAACTCAAGGGTTCAGTCAAACCTATTTTACTTCATTTCTGTTGGGGAAAAAAAAAAAGAAAAAAAAAATATCTCGCCTAAATTAATTGTCACTAAAAAAAAATTCCGGAATTAAATTAAAGTATAGAGTCGAGACTCCATGAAAGTCAAAGTTAATGGATTATGTAATGCATAATCACATCCATAAACACATGAATGTATTCACGGCTAATGTGTCAGTACTTAAGAAAATTAAATTCTAAATAAAAAAAAGTTATTGACGTGAAACGGCTACAAGAGTCGTGTGCACACCTTGAGTAACGAATTGAAGTATTCGTTATGCCGACAATATATGTATATGAGTAAGAAAGTTGATAAAATGTTTCAACTTAGATGGGCCCACCGCAAACATTACGTGGTGATGATGAATAATAGTTGAGGATGTTTGCGTGATTGACGTTGAAATCTATATCGTTTTAAGCTTTGTTTTCAATGGGAAAGATCTCCCAAATCTTACTAACTACTTCATCTATATATATACATCATGAGATAGCACCAAGAAAGAGAAAGTATGTATACATATATATATATATACCTAAGTTAATAAATGAATTATATTTGATGGCTTCCAAAGTCTTCACCAGAACTCAAAAGAATGAATGCATGACCCACTATCTCTCTATATATATGCTTTTTCCTTCAATTTTTATACTACCTTTTTCATATTCATACACACATACACACGCAGTCTTTTACTCACTCACACACACACACACTCACACAAAAGCATAAATACAATTAATCTTCTCTCTCTTAATTTGAATTTCGTTAATCATGATTAACAACATAGCTAAAAAAGTCAATTCTAGACACGCTGCATGCCTTTTAATTTCAAAAGGTTAGGACGGAGTTTTCTCTGATTAACGTTAACCATGCGTCCAAGTTCAATCGAATTTCGAATTTACTAGCTACATGTAAATTCTAAAAACTTTATAGGATTAAGTGCAATGATCAAGTTTTAATTTTCTAAGTAGGGAGAAAAAATAATATTAATAATAGAAATTTTTGAAATCGTCACCTGTTTTTGTCCCATCTAATTTGTCACAACCAGCTAAGGTTAACCTAATCAGAGATTGAAATTACTTAAATTTGCATCATTCATGTACATTATATATTCATGGGACCAACCTATATATATACATATATATTTATATTATCGAATTATATATATCTAGTTGAGAAGTAGTAGATTTAGCTAGGAATCGTAGTTCGGAATCCCAAAATAGAAAAATATTTTTTTACAAACACCTATATAAACTTGTCATTTACGAGAACATGGATCTAATGATTATATATACATATTATATATATATATATATATAATGTACATTAGCTAGGGAACCCTAGATATATAGCTATATATCGATCACTTCTTCTAGAGGGGCTCAAGAAGTAGGTTTGACATTTAATAATATATGTAATCTAAGTAAAGACAATCAACTTTGGATGTTTAATTTATGTTCATAAGTTTGTTTAGACTTTCAAGTCTTGCTTAAAACTCGATTTTGTTCAAAGTTTTGTAAAGTTGCAGAAATCGTGTAGTGTTCATGTATATATATTGTTTTTTTTTTTTTTAATCTTCCAATAAAGAGAAATTTATAGGTACATTTTAAATAATTCTTACACCTAGTAATTAACTTTTTTTAGGGGATCCGATCTGCATCAATGAAATTAATTCACTATTATATGGATTTTTTTCTTCTATTAATTAATTAATTATACAGTGAAATATTGCAGGTCAATTGAGAATCTTCACCCGAAAAGCTACCCTATTCCTCCTAGTAAGTTTAGCCTTGATTAGAAAGCTTAATTGTATGCTTCCTCTAATTGAAGTTTCGTGAACATGCATGCATATGATTCAACTAGCTAGTTCCATAAATTTATTATTTTAGATAGGTGTAACAATCACACACACAAACACACGCACACACTAGTCTTCCTACACTTGATTTTTCTTGCTACAATATATAAAGATGGTGGCAGACCTAACCATTTTGAACTTTTTTTTTTGGGTATAGTTACTAAGATTTATTGTATTATAAACCTTAGCTTAGTCTTGATGGGAAACAAGGAATCGGCCCAACCAAAATTCTGCAACATATAATAATGAATCACGGTTATAATAAGACAAGAATAATATTGTCAGAAGAGCTAAAATATAGTCAAGGTTAGAGAAAATAATATATATGCACATGGCCGCCCCATTCTTTAAGGGAAAATTACATGTTATTGTTCAAATAAGAACATATTAATTGCACGTTATCCATGTTAAGATACACACACACACACACATATATATATATATATATATATATGCATGAAAAATTACCTATATTTACTAAGTAAATGAAAGCATAAGTAGAGCTACATAATGGTTTCTTTTCTTTATTAAAAAAATATTTAGTCAGTTGATGAATATTTCCATTTGTGCTAATTGGGTGTTTTAGATAAGCTAGCTAGTCCAATCAACTTCTTTTCAAGCTTGTTGATTAATCTACTAATGTACTTAATTAATAAATTTATGAGGGGCTTTAATTTCTTGTTGTTAATGGTTTCCACCACCGATTTAAAAAACAATAATGCTTTTTAAGGACCTTAATCATGCTTTTTTCTTGGTATTGATTGAAGTAATGCTAGATAATTATTATTTGAGATTGCCCAAATCTTGATTATGGCCCACTAATTGTGTTTGTGAAGACAATTTAAGCCAATGAGAGCTCACTCAATCAATATCAACAAAAGATTATTTGCGACATGAACATATCATAATACAACCCCCCATTAACTTTTCTAATCATCTTTGCTCCCTTTTTACAGCCATGACTTTGGAAAGATCCAAAAAGGATTAAAGAAAAATTAGATGATTTATGAGACTAAGTTTCCAAGTTGTAATCCCATTTTCTTGAATATGTTTAAAGCACAATTAATTAAGTGGTAATGGTAGAAAATAGCCACTTAACTTAAGAAAAACAAAAAAATAGCCACTAACTTATAAAGATATAAAAAGTAGTCATCTTGACATTTTTACCCTTAATACTTAATACTTGTAAGAAGAAAAAAAGTCTTGAGATCGATCGATCCTAAGATGAGATCGATCGATCCTTAGTGTGTTCGGAGCGAATGGGCTCAATCGATCTCATGTGTCGGGATCGATCGAGCCTTGGTGTGTTGGGGTCAAGGGCTCGATCGATCCTTAGTGTGTTGGGCTCAAGGGCTCGATCGATCTTTAGTGCCTTGGGCTCGATCGATCCCGTGTGTTAGGATCGATCGATCTCATTAAGGGTATTTTTGTCTTATCAAGTAAAAGTGGCTATTTTTTATATATTTTTAAATTAGTTAGTTTTTTTCATCCACTATCTTAGATGGCTATTTTACATTTTGTCCCATTAATTAATCCATTTACCTTTGTGGGGCTGACTCAAATTAGTGGGGATCCATCGTTTTATCTCTATCAGAATTTAATTAACACATATATCAATATTATACACGTAACTTATAATATTAAATAATTGATCAAAATAAAAGAAACTGACGTATGTGCTCGGAGTAATGAGTCCCTCCAAATAAGTATTCCAAGTGATAATTACCTAATTCAATTTTAATATAATAAAATTTGTGGGATTGGTGGAGTTTGCTTTTAGTCATGTGAAGTGACTCTATCCCTTATTTGTAGTTTAATACACATGTCAACAATTAAAAAATGATGTACTTAATTAATAGTCTAATAACTAAGCCTAAGCCTAGATTACAGTCAAGAATGTCTACTATATTTTAGTACATTGATAGTGAACTCCATTTGGGCTTTTGACATTTAATTAATCTTAATAGAAAGTCCCGTGAATTTATATTAATTAAATAGTTTTCTTGGGGGGTAGGACTTGAAATAAGACAAATAAAATGTGCTTAGGGTTGCTAATAAAGTGGACATTTAGGCGGCAACATAAACACTACATTAGATATTAACTCAAGTTACTCAACTCATAATTTAGGGGACACTTGCACATGTCAAGGGATTAATTAAATTAAAAATGTTCCTTCAATTAATCTAATTGGGCAGTTTAGAAATTTAGAATTATAATTGTAATAGAAAAAAATAAAATGTTTACCATCCACGCGTCCCTAGTGACGTGGACAACTTCCGATTAATTTCCATGCAATAATTAATTTTCTTTAAGACGTCATTAGTGCACGTGTAATATCCCTATTGGTGAGATTTAAATACATATTATTTCATTAATTATTATATTTTCATACGGATGTATACGTATTTGTCTACGTATATATAATTATAAACCCGCACATGTGCATACGTGCGACTGCGAAGGACTAGGTCATTGAGAAAGACTTGCATGATTAGATTTTTAGTTATAAATACTCTGCAAAAAAAAATGATGGTTACCTATTTCTTTAAGAAAGAACCTTAAATAATCAATCTTTTTTTCTTTTCTTTTTTTCTTTTTTTTCCTGAGTTTTGGAGGCAATCAATGACTTGGGCCACCGAAGTTGCAAGTGGAATGCAATTTGTCTTTATATAGGACATATATCTTATTACGATTAATGCAGTTTCAAGTTAAGTAAAGATTACAAGTTTCCTACCAGAAATTATTAATTAATTAGTGTACCTACACTCTTGTGATTAGGTCATGTCTGAAAAAAAAAAAATACAATATTTATATAGTATGTATCTATTTTTGGAGCTAAACTATATACGAGTCTAGGAACAGATAACCTAAGATGGCGTTTTGTGGTCAGTTTTTATAATTTTCATACATATATATATATATATATATTAATTCTGATTGATTATTAATTTGTCGATTTCTCGATTGGTTTCCTTTCAATCTGTGGGCAATTTTATGATATTGACAATTAATCCACCATGAAGAATTAAAATAATTTTCCCTATTATAAAACTTATCAAGATTTTTTTTTATTAATTTCCGATTCTCTACTTAATTTCAAGTCATATTGTCTTTATATTTAAATATACAAATGTGACATTTTCAACTAGTACATGATATCAAATATCAATAATAATTTATCCTAAAAAAAATTATATCAATAATTATTTAATGTCAACCTTTGGCAACACGCTAAATTTGGGCGATTCGTGCCATCTAGCTAGGAAATAAATTCAGTCAAACCCAAATTAATTAAATTAACATAGATCCGATCTTAAAAGGGACAAGAATGATGGCAAAGAACAACAAAATCCAGAAAATATGGTGCAATAAATAAAATACAGAATAAAAATTGGAACATCTAGTCATCACCCATAGAACTTTGTTGTAAACAAAATTATATGTCCTAATCTTTTAAAGTCTATGCCTATGCATAATCTTTTATCAAGATTTTATAAGAGATTAAAAAGCAGCTTCCATTTAAGTAACTTTCTATCTAGTGAAGGCACTTTCAACAATCACACGACTCTTAAAAATAATAGCTAGAATATATAAATTCTGAATTTGGATTTTGATTCAAGAATAAGTATGATATTTGGAAAATCTTGTAATAATGCAACTGATAAAAGGAAAGAATTGAGTTACGATCAAAAGTTACAGTTACAGTGTACCTCAAAAAAAGAATTACTGATACAGTAAAAACAGAACAAATATAATCAATTTCTTCTACTATTCTACAAACTATCCCAGCTCCAACATCGAACAACGACGAACATCTTCATGAATAGAGACCTAAATACATACATTTTTTTTCCAGCATTTTACAGCAATAATATGACAAACCAGCTATAATGGGACCGTCCTCAAGAATAATATGCAACTCAACCAAATAATAAAGGGCGAGCCTTATATAGAAATAAAAACTGCCATGTCGGAAAACATGAATGCAAGAACAAGCTTCAAACCTCAGAAAGGAAGTAGCTGTAACTCCCAACACAGTTCACTTTTTATCGGATCCTTTGAGGTTAAGATTGAACCATTTCTTCTTTGAAGATTTATCCTTTGAATCTGAACTGCCCTCGTCCCCTGGACTTTCAGATTTATAATCCTCCCCGAGTTTGCTGCTACTTCCGTTGCTAAAATGTCCCATTCCCGGGAACGAAACAGACCTTGATACTGTGAAGGATGAGTGGATGCTATCCCGCTGTTTTAGCAGCTCATCAACCTGTTGAAAGCAATAATTTGAATGGTGAGAATCGAAAGCCACAAACAGAAAAGATCGGCTTGATAAGTCGGCAAGTATGTCGCAAGCTGTGGTTAAACTGACAAGGTTAAAGTACCATTTAACTAAGACATAACCTCTTGATCAAGAAATATAGTAAAAAAATTAAAATATGGAGTAATTTGTATGAACAACTCTCCAAGAGAGTTAATATAACCGGATAGAAAGGGGAATAAGCTTCAGGTATCGGACATAGCCATCAAGACATTCTAACATCAAAAACAAGAAGTTACCAAGGAGTTTCAACGTAAACTTACAGACAGCTTTTCCTGAGTATATCGGTTAGTGACTTCTTGAAATCGTGCCAATGCCTGAAAATGAAGGAGGGTGAGAATAAGAAATGCATAAATGGTTCTTGCTAGAAAATATTCATAATCAGGAAAGAAGAAGTACCTTTCTATATTCTGTCTCAAATTGCCTTAATTCATTTCTCTTCCTCAAAATTTGAGCTTCAATATCCTTAAGCTTGTGAGTTGTATCCTCGTACGTCTTTGCACAAAGGGCCTCAATCGTATATGTAGCAGGTTTGAAAAAATTATCTCCTGCAGAACCGCACAAGACATTAGTCCCTAACGAGTTCTTATCTACTCCAAAGCAAACTTTGATTACCAGATTCATATGCCAAGAAATACAAAGAACAAGGATCCCATTAGAAGTTCTGACCATATACAGCAAATATGTGAGTTCCAGCTTTGAGTTCTGAAACCTCACAAGGTTGAAGGCCTTCAAGTCTTTTAAAAAAAGCAGCTTCTGGGTCCTTAGCCATGGCCAACTACATCACCAAGCAAGTACACTCATCAAAAAAGTTATAGAATATGAGCTCTCAAGTTAAAAGAACAGAGAGAGCACGCACCGCATTTACTGTTGAATCCATCCTATACACTTGAAAATGCAAGAAGTACATTCCAGCTGATGTAACCTTCCCTGCCTTTTCGCTATCTTCCTGTATTAATAGTGGTACATGTCAGCAAGAAGCTGTGTGTTACTCCATTAGGAATACATTTTTGCTCAAACTATTCCTTTGGATGTATAGCTATGAAAGTCCAATACATCAAGAAACTTATGAAATTCATCTCAATACCAGAGCAGCCTGGAATTTTACGAGCAGATTACCCACCCACACCCCAAATGCTACAAATAGACGAGGTATGGTAAATTTGGAAGAAGATAAACAAATAGCAACATATTTTAAAAATATGGAAATGGGAGTAGAAATACCTGCAGTGCCAAACCATATCCCCCATTCGCATCTTGTTCAAAGTACAATAGCTGAAAATTTCGTGCAAAAGAAACGCGAGTGAACTCATTGAATTTATAAAAACATAAAAATGAGTGGAGAGGAAAATAATCCTTCAAGTTAACTCCATTTAAGTACACGATGGTTAACTCCATTTAAGTACACGATGAGGGTTAACTACAATACAGGAAACAAGTGTTTCTGTCCATTGCAGATATCACAAAGTATTTCAGATGAAGCTAGTATAAACAGGCACCTTAAATTTACTCTGTGCAGCAGAAATAACTCTAACTACTATTCCTGATTCTGCTTGCTCATCACTGATAGTTACACCAAAGAAGTGAGCCGACTGCTTTTCAACCTGGTGACAGATTATTGGAGAACAGAATTATAGTTAGATCAAACACATAGAGAAAGATCAGCATCAACACTAGGCTTTTGTATTCTTGTAATGGATCACAAACCTTTCCGCTCACAGAAGTTCCAATAGGTAGAGGTCTAACTGTGACTGTCCCATTCAGAGCCTCTTCGAGAACATTAGCAGAGATTGTAGTCTTTATGGGCACACCCAATTTGCTGCCCAAAGTGTACAGAATAATGAGCTTACAAGTTAATAATAGTATCAAAAAAAGATCAATGTTTCTAAAAAAAAACCTGAATAAAGCCGCAAACATTGTGTTGACAGTTCCAAGATTTGACAAATCGATCTCCATGTCCATTCCTTCAGCATCAAGGGCCTTATCACCAATAACAGATGTCAAAGAAATTAAAAGGCACCCTCACATAAATGACTGGGAAAGGGAAGACATTGAACAAGACAGAAAATTAGGGTGGAAAATTTGGGGTTTCTTATATGGCTTTTGTTTAGGTACACATATTAAGTTAAATACCTATTTGAAATAGATGAAAGCAATACATTACTCTTTCAAATGAGTATATCAATAACAAAATGACTATCAATTAAGAAGAGAAGAAAATACCTCAAATCCCGAATTATCATACTGCCTTCTTTTCTCTGGATCGGACAGGATACTATAGGAATATGCAACCTCCTTGAAAAGCTCTGAAGCTTCAGGGTTGTTAGCATTCTTATCCGGATGATACCTGCCAAAATAGCAAGTCGAAGGAAACTTTAACTGCGTTTGTTGGTGCATGCATTGGGAGTCTCTTCAAAGGAGGCATGGATACCTCCTTGTAGCTAAGAGGATGAAAGATATTCAAGAGCCTATTTCTTCTTCTTCAAGCCTACGCTCTAGTTAAAAGGAGGCTCATCTTTTACATAGTACGCAATTTAATGAACAAGCAGCACGTATCCTAGAGGCTAAAGCTAATCCACATCTCCTAACTTTCTTTCCCAGATGTATAAGCAAAACCATCTCCAGTATCCTTACAACACTCTTCCTCATAGTAACAAAATGATTTATCCTATAATGATAAGGCAAATCGAGTAACATGACCAACAGATCCACTAACAATAGAAAGCTCAGCTCGATGAAACCAAAACATTTCACATGACAGTCACTAAATGATAACATAATCAGACATCTCTGTTGATACCAGTAGATTACTTGAACCCTTAAAACTAAGTTCAAATACTACTTGCGTCCCATAGCTGATAGATAGCGATAATTAACATAAGTATACAGCTAGACCCCTAAAACTACCTCGAACTTCATCCAATTCTGCCGCAAGAAAAATGCACAAACTCCACAACCTCAGAATGTGCCGAAAATAAAAATAGCATTTACGCACAGGACTTGATACAAAGACGAGAATGCTTCAAACAAACAATACATAGGTTCGATGAAAACAGCGAAAAGAATGAAGCAAGGAAACGTACTTTAGTGCAAGCTTCCTATAAGCTGTCTTAATTTCCTGATCGGAAGAATCCCTTGTAACAGAAAGCACCTCATAAGGGTCTCGCCGCAGCGCAGGTGCTGATGTTCCCTCCATTTTCGTCCCCGCCATTACTCCTCCCCAAAATTCACCTGCTTCCCTTTCTGTTTTTCAAAATTTTCTTCTTATCAATTTTCACTACTCTACCCTTTTATAAATCTTCAGCCTTCACAATTCAGTTATTCAAATCTCAGCATCTAAAAAACTTCCCGAATCACATCAAGACTCACGTTTCACGTACAAAGCAGTCGCCTTGTCTGCAAATCTGCAAGCACATACAATCAAGAATTATAAATTCCAAAATATTTGGGAAAAAAGGAGCTGGATTAGCTACGAAATCCAATGCCTCGGATCGCTGAAACGGTTTAGAAATGCAAAAAATCAACAAAAATTAAGGGTTTGTCAATAGGCAAATACTAGTAGAAAATTCTAGCTGCCTCCGAGATCTATCCCGCACAGATTTCCAACAAAGAACAAAAGCAAATCGAAACGCCGACAGCCACAAACATCATCCACCAATAGAATCTAGGGTTTTTAAGGAATTACCTCGGCGATTCGAATTCAGGCGGAGAGAGATGAAGCGATTTTTAAGTTTTTTTTTTTTTTCTTTTCTATTTTTCCTTTTCTTCTTTCCTTGCAGGCGTCAAGTAGTCAATGAAATAGAAAAAAATACACTTAACTATTTTCGTAAAATGTAAAAATGATCCTCGTAGCAGTAACAGTCGATTTGGAATAAATTGGTTGCTTTATTTGAATTTGAAGAAAGGAAATAATTGATTAATAGTAGTATTATGTTTTTCGTGCAATCTTTCCTTTTGATGACTCGTAGATTAATTATTTCCCGATTGCTTTCTCTTTTGTGTCCTTTTTAATAAAGGACTTTTTCTCTGAACGGATTGCGTCTCTGTTATGGCCCAGAGGGAATGGATTGCCTTAAAAATTTTATTTCAAAACATGTATACAAGTTGATAGTGAGCTGTGCCTCGTTAGTTTTTATGTATGTACATGCAATTTACAATTATTATACAAGATAATGCATAAAACAAAAACCAATCACCATGGGAAATTCAAGTGGATTCCCATCCATATTATTGTGATCATGATTACTTCTACCAAATTCTTCTATCTATTCCACGTATATAGGAAGGAAAACAGATACATAGAGGGAGAAAAGAGAAGCCAAAAAAAAAAAAAAAAAATCAAAATTTTGTTCAAAATCATCAAGACACCATCTACATGATGTGCAGCCCACGTGGTACCACCAACCAAATATACAAATGAATTCTGGGGAAAAGAGAAAAACTCCATCGCTAGTTAATTAGAACAATTATCCCGATCAACCTTGATTACTCTTGTATTATACGAACCGCAGGAGCCACACTTGTGATACAGCCAATGAAACGGTGCCGTTCCTTTCTTATCACAGTCGTTGCACAAGATGTCCTGCAGATCCAACACTCGGATTCTCGATCAATTGTGCAAAAGTTGATGAATGATACAAATGAGAGAGAGAGAGAGAGAGACTGACCTGACATCCATCTCTATATTCTTCTGGGAGAACCTCCGAAGCCATAAGAGCATCGAGCATTCCAAAGTAGACCTGGTAGGAGAAGTTTCTTTCTTAGTAAAACTCAGTATCTTGACTTGATGATTCAACCAATATTCGACAATGATACTACTCTATAATCAATGGTCGTCAACTTCTAAGTCTCAAGAAATAGAGCAACATATGGAAATTCTGCAACATGTGTGCATAGAAAAGTCTGGTGCATTTTGTGGTGATTGTTTTTTGTTGATCAGTACATACAATGTGTTTTCTTTCCCAACTAAATTGATTTAAAATTGAAAATGATCATCCTTACCGACATGTCTCCCATTGACTTGCTACAAATAGGACAGCTGTAATGTGTGCAAGCATATGCCTGATATGAATGGGAGAGAGAGAGAGAGATGAGTATACGCACTAACTTGAAATAGAAATCGAAATGAGAAAAACAGAGGAACAGACCTGGAAACAAGCAGAATGCATGTAATGACCACACGGAAGAGCCCTCACAGCTGTACTTGATGTGAATAAAAAGTCGCAGCATATTGGACAGTTGGTTTCAAGACCCTTCTCCCTGCACTTGTGGTCGTCTATTTTCAACCCGAGGCAACAATTGCACGTCATGCAATGGAAAAAATCCACACCAAGACCCTTTCCAACACGGCACAAATTGCAGAATGGACAATGATAGACATCCCTGAAAAGCAAAATCCAGAACCACGATGCCAAATAAGAAATTTATTGAGGCGAGGAAGCATGTGGTCACTTCTCGTCTACTTTTAAAACACATATAAACAGATTTTTTCAGGTACATCCAAGTGGAGAAATTAAGATACTTCTGTGAAACCCCCTATCTGCATTTGATGGAGCAGTATAGTCCTTCGAATTTCAACTACTAAGTAGAAACTATATTGTATATTCTATAATAGACTAAATAGGGAAAATAAATCTGATGAAAGCTCACCTTTCATCATCGAAAAACTTGCAGCTGCTGCAATAGTATTTCGCCATTGAAAGCCCATCACAGGAAGGTGTTATACAAACTGGCCCAACGGGCTGAACTTGTAAGCAATTCATACACAACATCTCAGATGTTGCCTTTCTGCAAAAATGATACTATACTAAGTAACTCCCTTATGAGTAGAAAGTAGAAACACAATATCTAAACAATCTAATCTCTTCTTCATGAGTTACCTGTCCATTGAATGGTCGCTGACTTCATCATGGCAGAACCTGCAAGCAAACAGCTTGCCACAACATGCAGCACGAAGCTTACAGTTTCTTTTGTAATGCTCACATCCAAAGATTTGCTTCTCAGGATCACGAAATGATGGGGTTCGTCCAAGTAAATCTTTGTCGTCATCAGCTTTACTAGTTCTTGACTGTGAGTATTTCTGCTGAGAAGCTATCCACCGACTAAATGACAGTTACAGTGTTCTAAGTATGTTAATTTCCAAATATGACAACTATTGCAACCAAAACAGCATTCATATAATAATAAGATGGCTGCACCTGGTCATTAGGTTTTGAATGAGATATGCTTTTCTTCTTGGATCAAGGGTTGGATCACGAGAGACTGATCGTATCTCTGACTCAAGCTCATTTTGGTTCATCCGGAAAATATCTTTCCACCCGGGCTTAAATGTAAGATCATTTTGGTCCACAGGTTCATGGACATCAATATCTGAAAGCAGAAGACATATCATGGTTATGAAGCATAAGCCGTGGAAATTGGTGACATATCCTAGTAGCCCGTTTTAGGTTACCTTGTGAGATGCTATTTTCTGATGTGGATGACTGTGATGATGCAGCCGGACCCCACCACTCATCGAGCCATTCACTGAACATAGTGTTCTTAGTTGCATGCTTCCATGTGTCCATCATTTTGTTTTGCTCTTCCTGAGTAAGAGCAGATGTCACCCAAGGCAGCATAGATTGAAGCACCTCTGCTCCTGTTGTTCCAATAATGCGGCCGACGAGCCTGTCTTGTTCCTCAACAGAAAAATGCCGATCAAACAATGGCCAAAGTTCCACCTCTTCGCGCAGAACATGATGATCCAATGTTACTTTAATGGATTTGCACATGCCCTGGATCTTTGTAGCTAACTCATTGTATTTCTTCAAGCAATCAACACGACTTAAATTGCCAGTGGCAGTTTTTGCACTCAAATTCTCATGAACTCGAGAGAGCTCAGCTAGTGCAGATGATATATCCTCAAACAGTTCTTCTTCCTGCTTGTGGTCCAAGGTGTAAGAATGGCTAACATTGTGGAGGGTTTCCTTTGATTCTAAGGCAGGAAAGACAATATCATCCTCTGCATTACTATGAGCTCTATATAAACCCCACAAAAGACGAAATCTACCAGTAAACTGTCTCAGGAAAGTGTCATCACAATCACCTAGCTTTCCAGACTCAAAATCTAGAAATTCCAAATCTTTCCGGATTGCTTTGTGAAACTTAAAGATGTTATCAATTGGCCTTGATGTATAGCCGCTGATACTGGAGCTATTATCGGTTTCCCAATTAAAAAGACTAGAGTTGAGAGAAGGAGCACTTGGACCAAAAGATAACAAACGCAAAGATTTTGCAGCAGCAAGGGAACTCATTCCTAGACTATTACTATTCACTCCTAAGCCAGGAACACAACAAGACTGGTTAGAAGCTTTTGGAGATTCGGTCTTTGAAACACTACAAGCATTATTTTCCACTGAACAAACTAAGTTTCCCTGATCAACTGTCTTTTCACACGTTTGCCCAAAAGTGGCATTAGAAGTGCTAGCACAGGCACAGTAACGACATGATCTGTCAGAATTCTCTTGTGAGTCTTCAATCTCCTTAACAGGACAACAACCAGTTGCACTGGAAGACAAACAGATTTCCCTAGGATAACCCTTGCATGCCCAGCCAGAAAACAGTGTTACCAAAGCAGTATCTGATGCTGGAGCTGCAATAACATCATTTGCTTAGAATAAATAACAAGCATTAATTGTTGGAAAATAGAAAGTGATGAGATCCCAAAGATAAAGAAAGAGGACTTCAAGGTATACCTGCCATGTGCATGTTAGTAAGAAAGCGCCTAGCTTCCTCTTCACTCAGTGAACCAACCAACCATGGTAAGACGCACTCAATCAATCTGAGCGGCATCACACACAAGCTCTGATACAGAAGTTCTCGCTGCCGTTCAGGACTGAACTGCTCCCTTGCAAGTGGAAGAACCTGCAATCTAATTCGTTGAGACATCTAGAGGCACTAAAATAAAATATCACTGGTATTGAATTATGTCCAGTCTTTTAGGAATGACAGCAGACCTCCTCATCAATACATCTATACACATACTTTATATAATTCATGTTTAGATGTCTTTTTGATAAGAGAAGTTGACCTTTCGCCAATGATATGCATGTAATTTTAAAATCTGCAAGCGAAAAACAACCAAATACTAATTACATACCAGTTTTTCCTCATTGAGAAAATGCTTCTTTATCGTCTCCATTATATGATCAGCCTGTGAGCACAATTCAGAATAAAATTCAGCACATGAGTTGGCTCCAGCACTTTCAATACTTTCGATCAAGCATCGGAACTTGTCAAATTCACTTTCTTCTTCAGCGTGCTCCTCAACAAAGGACATTTCTACAGCAGGGAATATTACTTTGTCCTCAGCAATGCTGCAGCAAATGCAAGTAAATCTTAAGTCGCCGCTTAAAATAAAGAACATAGAAGTACCAAAGAAAATTATTTGGGACGCATAAATTTCAAGTAAAATATATGAAAAATGTAATACCTGTGGAAAATACAGACTTCGGCTATAAATTGAAGCCTTCTATTGAAGGCAGATAGATCAGAAAAATCTCCAGTGAACTTTATACTTCGAGCTGCTTCAGCTATATCATTCAATTCCTTCTGAATAGCATTATGCCAATGCAATATATCATCAACCGGATGGTATAGTGAAGACCTGATAGCACTACAATCAGATAGCAGAAGATCTCTTCCGGCAGTCGAGGAAGATGCATGAGAGCAATCTCCATTACTAGGTAGATTATTCGAGCTACTGGAGAGTCTGGGATCCTCCTCACAACGTTTACGCTTGTTGCAAACCTTTACCCCATCCATCCAGTTAAATATAATCTTCATTGACATGAAGGCAAGTCAGAAAAACAGGACTAGATATGATTTCTGCTTTTGTAATAGTCGAACTGTCTAACCTGTTGAAGCAGTTTTTCATCTGGGATTATTCTGTGCAAGCATTTACGCATATCTTGCCTCTCATCAGGTGAAATTGAAGATGAAAGCCATGGCAAGAATTCTGCCATCATATTTACAGGAATGCTGCACAGGAACTGCCAAACTAATGATGCCTGCTCCTCAAATGAGAACTTTTCACTGAGTAAGGGGAATACCTGGCAAACAAAAGACAACACATTAATGCATCAAATTAAGATGATATAAGCACTGCCTCAATCTAAATCCCCAAGCATAACAGAAGTAGAAATGCATCATTTTCTACTGCAGGACCTTTTGCCAAGTGGTTTTGGATCTACCTGAACTGAAAAGAAGAATCGGAGCACCACAAGCAAATTTGCAGCAGATAAAAGAAAAGGTGTTTCAGAATGACCCAGCCAAAGTTTAGATAAAATTACGAAATAAACCCCATTATTTTGTAGGGATATTGTTCTTTACGTAATATAAGTTGCTTCATGCTTGAATTGCTGGCAATGCATGTGCAAGACAAAACTAAAGTTTATACAGTGTCCATACATGGTTCAACTCATTACCATGATTATATCATTTGAGCATGATCTCGATGACGTGGTTTTAGTCAAGGGATAAATACTTCCATTTTTGGATTGATGAAAGTTATACAGCAGCAACAACCTTACTGATTTCAATTTAATCTTCATTGTGAAAGCAGCAGGGAAAGAAAAATGAAGAAAAAAAGCTTAGGACAAGAACCTTCACTGATGAAGCCTAGCCTATCTTAGACAACTGGAGATTAAGCACCACATATCGACAAGTGAGATGAACTTATGCCACCCAACATGCAGCGGTACAAACGAGATATTGCTGATCCAGCGAGGCACCAAAGGCAACCTTGTGCAGCCAGAGCAGATATATTTTCACTAACTACGATTCTTTACACAATTATTTGTGATAAGCGTGATTCAATGTGGTCATTAACAATGAAACAAAGGGTGGGGAAGAAGGAAAGGAAGGATGACCAAAATCAAACCTGCTCTTCTTCCTTAGACATGTGCTGACTTATTGACGTTTGAAGTGCTCCTGTACAAGATGCCAACTCTCTTTTGTTGCTTTCCTCATTTTTCATATCATTCGCTAACAATGTAAACAACTGATCGAAAAGCACACTTTCACCCTCATGCTCGAGGGAATAAGTCCGTGCCACATTCTTCACACGGATGTCAAGTGCAGGAAATATAACCTGTAATTAATGTGTAAAAGACTAATTAGTTGTTAGCTTGCATACTCCAAACAGTTCACAGTACGAACAATCAGGGATATTATCTATAATTAATCTTTAATCCTTGCAACAAATAATTTTTTAGCAAAGATACTTCTACAACTCGCTTTCAACAACAAAATGTCTTAAAAGTGGAAATCAGCAATCATGATTAAAAGCATGATGAAGTCGAGAAGATCGAGGCTTAGTTACAAATCATTACACCAAATCACAGAAATTTCAAACTTGAACGCTGTAAGCGACGAAACTGAATTATAATATAAAGTTGGAAACAAACAACACGATATATTAAAGCTCCACTGCAGAAAGCTTCCAAAAACTTAATCGAGCTGCATCTACATATAAATTATCAAACAGAAAACAAGTAGCTCTAATTAAAGGACCCTGAAGCAGATACTTGAATTTTAAATATGAATTCTGGATATGTTCATCAGAAATGCCTATACGGCCAGTTATACCAACCAACTACGTAATACGACATACTTTTAGTCCACCCAAATTCAGCCAACTAAAAATCAACAAAAGCATCATCCAATTCGGACGCACAGCAAAAATCCAAAGCGATAAAGTTCGGCACAGACCTCGTCCTCAGCATTGCAATGGTGCTTGTAAATTGACCTCAACAAATGACACTTCTCCACCAATTGCTTAATATCACCGCCGCTTCCATTCGTCGCCAGAGCCAAGGCGGTCTGGTGAAGCTCATCCAACTCCGCCCGAATCGCCTTGTGGAAGAACAAAAAGATCCTAATCGGAGACGACAGCCTCAGCGAAGCCGCAGACCGGCCGTTCTGATCCACCGACGCCACTGTCGGCGCGGCCGCCATCACCGAAACGCCGCCGTTCTGTATCCCCGGCGTTGCCATCTCCTCATACACACCCCGGAAAAGGCGAAGGAAAGAGGTCTTTTTCCTTTTTTGTTTAGGAATTTTCTCCCACCCTCGGGAATTTTATCTCTCTAGAAATTCTCTTTATTTTTTTCTATTTTTTTTACCTGAGGCGAAAATGAAGCGAGGAATCAATTTTAATGGATAAAGGGGAAGGCAATTTATAGTTGGACACGTGGCGGGGAGATTCATGGTGGATGACATGGCGGTGGTGGAACACATCAGCAGAAGTGATGTGAGCTGTGGCGATGCATGGCACGTGAGGGGAAAGGCGGAGTACGTGGGATGAGTGAGTTGCGGAAATTAGTAGCGCCGATGCTGATGTCATTACATAGCGGAAACATAGTCCTAGAATTTCAACTGTTGAAACAAATGACGTCATAATTCACTCATAAGATCTTAATGGTGCATTTTCTGTAATTTATGCTCGAGTATTACATAAATTGATACTCTAAAATAGTTACTATTTATTAGTCAGGTCATCCAATGCAATGACGAGGTTATAATCTTCCAAATGTCAAATTCAATGTAAGGATTATTTTTTTAATTGCAATTCTTTAGCTATTTTAGCATGAGTCAAATTAAAATATGTAGCAGGTATGGATCATCACATTGTAAATACACTTAAAAACATTACAATCAGGCCAAATCGACGCTTTACATAAAATTGACGTGATTTTTTTACTAATATTATGAAGGGAAAAAATGATTTTTCATCAAATATTTTTTAATTATGTATGTGGACAAGAGAAACATAGAGAATAGTCAATGTGCTGCCAAACAAGCAGTTAATATCCTCAGACCATTAATTTTAAACATAAAAAAAAAAATCATAGCGATAATTCTCTTTCTTGTCATCACCTAAATATAATACTCCCTCCATTTCGCTTAACTTGGCTCATTTGAATAGTGGCTTTTCTGGCACGCTTTTCCACGCTTCTTGATGATGGGTTTTAAAATGGATTTTTGAAGAATTATTTTTTTTACGGGATACTACGACTGTCGTAGTATCCCGTAAAAAAAATAATTCTTCAAAAATCCATTTTAAAACCCATCATCAAGAAGCGTGGAAAACCGTGTCAGCACAAGCCAAAAAGTTTTGAGCCAAGTTAAGCGAAATGGAGGGAGTATAATTTTCTTATAAGGTTATTTGACTGCAAAAAAATTGACTATATTCAAAAATGCCACGCAAAGTATGTGCAAATGTTGAAAAGTCGTGTGACGAGACAAATGGGCGACGGTGAAACGGTAACGGCGTTAAAGGGCACAAGCTAAATCCGAGGCTGGCATGCGAGACGGTCGTGCCGTCACACGTCAACGCCCGCCTCCTCCGCTAGCTGTGGAGGGTTGTACCTCAACGTACCGCCACGGGAACTTGACAACTCCGTTTCACATTTTGTTTACTGCGGCTTTTAAGGGCCGTGGGCCCTAAGGTTGGGCTAATGATGTGCACAAAATTTGGTGAGATTCTTAATTGTGCGTATTTTATTTATTTGGGCCGTCGCATTCGTATTATGTTACTTTGAATTTGGTGGATTTTCTTTTATTATTTATTAAATCTGGATTTTTTTAATAATTAGTTATTGATTATACGTTGGATTTGTCATGTATCTGGACGTGTATTGTGTTAGAAAATTAGCACTGCCTAACAGCAGGGTTGAATTGTATTAATTCCGGAAATAATTTATTCTCTCAACTAATAGAAAATGTTATTATTATTATTATTATATGCTTTCAGTTGTTTACTAAATAGTTGACTGAATATTTGAGCCTCGTGTAGATAAATTTATATTTTTTTTAAATAAAAAAAATACAACATTGGTAGCGAAAAAGTTATTCTCCACGTATAAATTTAGGTGAAACCATTACATTCGAAGACTATGATCCTACTTGGCACATTGTAATAAGAATACTTCAGGCTATACCAAAAATTCATATTTATGTAGATTTTTTTTTTTTAGAGCGTCGGTTAGGTCACGTGGGTAAAGCATATAACTTTTGATTTTAATAATTTACCCATATATTAAATGGAGCGGCCTAATAAATGAAGAATCATGCGTTGAGATTCCGGGTTGAAATTTGAATTTTATAGATGAAATTTGAATTTTTTGTTTGTTATATAAATATATCTAGTACTGTGTTTTTGCTAGTATTATTTATTGTGGAACGGTGATTTCCGGCATATTGTTTTCACCTCACAATTAAAAAAATTACATATGGCATAAAATTCAGGAAAAAATAATAGTAAAATGTATAAACTTTGATTTTTCCATACATAAATATATGTATACAAAGACAAAAAAGGGTCCAAATTAAATGTAATGGCACCTTGGCTTGTATAATGATGTCTATCCATTGTTTACGACACAAGTGCGTGAGTACTTTAATATTGAATCCAGCCCACAAAATTTAATGTGGGAGTGATGTCCACAAATCTTACATATTAATTTATTATTTCTTGGGCTAACTCCAAACGTTAGAAAAGATAATTACTCGCTTTGGATAAGTTTATGCACCACAAAATGGTTTAATAGTTACAAATTTGGGTAATAGACTTGTATTTGACTGATTAAGTACTTGTATTTGACTGATTAAGTTTTTTTCCCTTGGCTAAATCCAATTGTTAGAAAAAGTATTAATTTTGAATTATTTTTATGAAGGAAAAATTGGTTAAATTTATGAAAGCAATTAAGTTTTTAGTGA
The DNA here is from genome assembly GCA_001642375.2 of Mentha longifolia. NCBI lineage: Eukaryota > Viridiplantae > Streptophyta > Magnoliopsida > Lamiales > Lamiaceae > Mentha > Mentha longifolia. Next base: position 28,565,880 of record CM038121.1, read on the forward strand.
TTTGTGTGAGTGGCCAATTCTGAATTCCACTGTCCAATATTATACTAATGAGCGTGTGCTATGCTTATGGTTAACCCACATTCTTTATATTATAGTAATTGATTATTTCTCACCATTTTTAATTCCCTTGTCATGTCTTCTTATCCTTTTCCTACTTTTTTTGGTGGTGCTCAAGATTAATTAACACCCTTTTTAGTTTTAAACATAAAGCATTTACTTAAATTCCTTTTAGGTTCTTATCAAATAAGTGAGTTTGGTTATTGGAGGTGGCACTTAGATTGCTAAAAAGAGTAATTATGCTTTAGTGCCTTCAAATATGCCCCCACCAACTACATTACTCATTGCATTTGAACACTGTTTTTTATTAGTGATCGATATGCACAAAGTTGGTAGCTTTTGTGTAGGGTGAAAGGTCAAAGACTATTGAAAACAAATATTTACCTTTTGTAGTAAAAGGGTTGTCTTTAGATGGATTAGTCTTTATTTCAAGTGGTCAATCTCGGAGACGATGATTCGTATGTAATTCATACTTCAAGATTTGTGGTAAAAAATTCGAAATTGTGATTTTTCTAGTTATAATTGATTAGTAAATTTTGATCTGATCATGATCACATATGTGATCGCTAAAAGATTGATTGCTCGATAATTGTACAGTCATGTGTTCATTAGTGAATATAAAAACGATAGGCAAGTAACATGCAAGTATGCAACACAATACCAAAATTTAAAAAAAATAACAAAAATCTTTAGTTATAGTAGTGCAAAATGAGTCACGATGCAAGGGATTTTTTTTTTTTTTTTTTGTGTGTGTGTGTGTACCCTTGACCCCATGCAGAGAAGAAATGGTGGACATAACTGCATCAATTGACATCTCTTCATGCTTTCGGACAAACAAAAAATATGATCCATAGTAAATTGTACACCAAAATCATGTCAAATTTTATCAAGATATGTGATGAAGAGACTTATGGAAATCCACTAGGAAATCATAATATATAAATATATATATAAGGATAATATTTCATTTATGTGGAGTCATGCACCACTTTAAAGATATTTTCCAGTCAATATCATGTGATATATATTTAAGATTCTTCATGTATGATTTTTTTTTTTTTTTTTCCCACTTCAAAATATTGGCTTATATCGACCTCTAAAACTGTCCAGTTAGAGGAAGTTTAATGATAATTGGCCCATGGAAATTGATCAAATTTGACGGATATCGGCGCATACTAAAATAAGCCCAAGATTCATACACTAAGGGGGTGTATTCAATCTGGAGTTTAAATTATTTTTTTGTATTTTGAAAATCAATAGGTGTTCAATACAAATTTAAGAAAATCTTTCTAAATCCGATGGTATTCACATGACTTTTAAATATCCATTTAAATCCGATGATATTGAAAATCCGTAAAATTTTAAATGATTTTAATATATCAATGATTTTAAAGGGGGTGTATTCAATTCGGAATTAAAAAAATTCCATTGAAAATCCGGAAGACTAAACTTATGCAACATTTAACTTCTTAAAAAAATGGAGCCACTTCAAAATATATTAATGTATAATAGCTTTGAAAAAATGAGACGAAAAAGTACTGCTGAGGGCCCATTTAACTCGAATTTCATTTTGTAGAAGTTGAAAAGTTTTAAAATTAGATACAGTTTGTATTTTTATTATAGCCTTTTATGTAGGATCGATCATCTATTGAATTATTTCCTAGCTCAAAAAAAGAAAAAAGAAGATCTACTAAATTATTTCAAACAATTATTGGACACTCCATTGATGGCACTTAAATCTCGATCCATAATCACAAATAATAATGTATTAGTATTATTAAATGGGTAATGTATAATCACAAATAAGCTCGGTCGGGATTACTACCATACACGTAATACTACCTTTACCTTCATCCCTTCTTATTAGTCCTCTTTAGATGGACATAGAAATTAAGGAAGGAGGGGGATATATGACTAAAATCAATTTTAAGGAGAGAAGAGTTAATTGTAGACAAATATTTTTTGTTATTTTAGAAAATGAGACTAATATGATGGGACCATCCAAAAGGTCCAAAACGAAAATGAGACTAATATAATGAGATGAAGTACTAATATAATATTATCATATTTTATTTTAAATAATTAACAGTTACTATTGACTATTCCTAAATAAATAATCCCTTTCAATTATGAGAACTCGTGGAAATGATGGTATTATTTTGTAATTAAAGTAAAGCAGAAATTATTGGAACTCAACTAACGCCTCTCAAGTCTTTTGAATCAGTCCAAACTGTTAACGGGCAGCTCAGTCTCAACCGAAAATGGCGACGCAGAGAGTGAATTTGGCAGTGATAATCAAGAATCCATTAAACGACGCCGAATTCCTACTCACGAAGCAAACCCTACCTCCCAAATTCGATGACCCTGAGTATGATTCTTATCAAGATTCTGATCTATGGGACTTGCCTTGTGCGCAATTATCACGTCTTGATAGCTCGTTGACTGCTAATCAAGTTCAATTTGAAGTCGAGGAGAATTCTGTGGCGGAATTGTTAAACCAGCTCGATGTTGATTCCGCCGTTGATCAGGTAGTAATTCCATCACCATGCAGTGGTTTCCTTTTTTTTTTTTTCATTTTTTTTTTCATTCCATTTGTTGAGTTCCAGCAATGTGGGAATTGTTTGGAATTTTTATTATTTTATTTTTTGGGTTAGAGAGTTTTAAAATTGAAGTGGAACTGTTGTTAGTTGAAAATGGGGTTAGTTTAATGATGTTTCGAGATAGAATTTGGGGTTTAAGATGTTGCAATAGCTAAATTTATTTACTGAATTATCAGGAATTAGCAGTTTTTTTTTTGTTTTTTATTTTTTTTATCTTGCACTCTATGCAGTTGAAAGGGATGAAAAATCAATGTTTTTCTTTAATGACGAAGAGAGTAGGAACAAGTCAGAGTACAGACATTATGCAAAAACTCTAATTTAGCGTTTATTCTTGCAGGATGTATTTAAGTTACATTATACTTTCTGTAAAAGTGGATTTCATAAATAATTTCACAGATTCAGGTTTTTTGAGTTGCAATCTCAATGGCTTTCATGTAGGTTCTCAAGCAAGTAGGATATGAGAAGACCACAAATATTAAGTGGAACTTCTTGAAGGTTATAGAGGAGCCTGAATTTGGACCAGGGGTTCCACTTAAGACTCTGTATATTGTCGGAGAATCGGGAATTCATGATTGGAAGTTAGGAGGTGCGTTTTTCTGATTATTGCTCTTAGTGTCTATGTCTTTATTGTCTGATTTAAGAGAGGAACTATAGAGGAATCGAGCTACCCAGGATTATATTATTGCATGAGTCACAAATTGTGTTTCTGATAATTTTGGCCACTACAGCTGTTAGAGTCCGAGATGATAGTTTGAAGACATCTTTTCTCATTAGTTATCTTATCTTATCTTATGTTTTTTTTTTTTTTTTTTTTAATTTCATAACTTTTTCCTATTGGTATGTCATGTGTCTAGCTATTTATGCCTTATCTGAATGCAACTCTATAGTACTTCGATTATAAAGCATCTAAGTGATAGTGGCTTGCAAGTCTACAACAAGGCTTATGTACGTGTTACTGCATACAGATTGCTCTAAGTGGATGAGCACCGAAAGTTGTGCAGATTTGCTTCTGGAAGTGAAACCTCGTAATGAGCGTATAGGGCCATTAGTTGTAGTTGGACTTCTGAATGATTCTCTTCAAAGTTCAAACTTGCATATTCCTGCCACCTTGAGATGTCAGGTTCGTTCTTCGTGATTTTTGCTGAATTCCATGACTATTTATTTATTACTCAATCCACCACTTTCACCTCTCTTTTTTTGGTAATTCAATAGTCTGGTGCTTGGGTAACTCAATATCCATCATAGATGTTAAAAATGATGGAAAAGCACTTTTTTTTTTTTTTTGCATTCTGTTTCACAACTTATGAATCGTCTGTCAGTTGTTATATCTTTTCGAGTAAACTTTGATATTTATTGAGTGAAGAATCATATTATTGAAGCTTGAAAGAGAACACTGTGCTTTAGTTACAGAATTTCAATTTCTTTCTCATTTGGCAGGAATATCCTCCTGGGGTTAATCTTGTTCCCATGAAAAGCAGAACAGCAAAGCCTTTCCACACCACAAACTTGATCGTCTTTGTGCCTAATAAAAGTCACAATGGCTCTAGTGGTGATAATTTTCTCGCAAGTGGAGATGCTCTCATTGTAGATCCTGGATGCAGCTCTGGTGCACACAAAGAGGTACGAAGTCTTTTACACGATTCAAAACAAATAAAAGTAGCCTAAAAGTTACACTAGGGGTACTTCTAATCCAAGTGACAAGTATCTTGAAACTGCTTCGAAATGGCTATCTCAAAAGTTATAGCTCACTCTCTCACATTATTTCCTTTTTACTGGTTCTTGTATTTTGAGTACATTTTCGAACTAAATCGCATCATGCATGCTACAATTAAAATTTAATATCTTTAATTTTCATATATGTTTGTTGTGCTCTGATGCCGTTATAATGTGATGTGCTGCACTACCAGCTGGAACAAATTGTGGCAGCATTGCCACGAAAGTTGCTCGTATTTGTCACCCACCATCATCATGATCATGTGGATGGTAAGCATTTTAAGCTTTTTATATGACATGGTTTGTTCCTAAGATTTTTCTTGTTCTTCATTAGTAAACCTTTTGCTTTGACTTCTCAACATGACCTGTTTTATTTTCTGCAGACATTTTATCTTATTGTATCTGATTGTTTATTTTATTTTTTTTATTTATTCCTTCATGCAACTGTTATTAGCCTCAATCTTCTTACAGGTCTTTCAGTTGTCCAGAAGTCCAATCCTGATGCTACTCTCTTGGCCCATGAGAACACCGCTAGAAGAATTGGGAAAGGTATGATACTTCTTATTGGATTTTTTATTCCATCAGAGCAACACCTTTTAGTTTGGAGTAACTGACGAAGTAGCTGAAGCTGTTCTCATCTCAAAAAAGCAGTTGACACTCTAATACATAATAATACAATTATAAAAGCCTTCACAACTGACAATCTAGAAATATCTAATAATCAATCATCTAAAAAATCCCTAATCGAGTACGATGACGACATAAAAATTACTGCTTAACATATAAGCAGTGTTTTAATGTAGGTGACTGGTCTCTGGGACATATTCCAGTAAGCGGATCTGAAGAAATCTGTATAGGTGGCCAACAGTTAAGATTCATTTCCGCTCCAGTAAGTATATTGATGCATTTTCTCTGTATATCAATAGTGTTTAGCTCCTAATTGCTTCACTTAGTACTGCATGTTTACTTATTCTTTTATTTTTATGGTAATGTCCAGGGGCACACAGATGGCCATTTTGCATTACTTCATGTTGCTACTAACTCGTTGATAGTTGGCGATCATTGCGTAGGGTAAGTCTTCTCAGAGAAAAATCTGGATACGTTATTATGGAATGTTTATTGTTGAGTACACACACACACATATGGTGGGGGTGGGTGGGTGGGGGGCGAGAGAATTCTAGGAAGTTGGCAGTATGAATCATGAGAAGATGGCAATGACAGTATTAGGATCTTTTCTTGAAATGGTGTTCTTTTACTGTCTCTGTCTCAAGTCGTAGTGTACTGATGAAAACTGTGTTATTTCAGCCAAGGAAGTGCACTCTTGGATATTACGGCTGGTGGAAATATGAGTGTAAGTTTACTTCAAGTTCAAATATCATTTTTTACAATTTATGTCCATTCAAATCATGCACAAGGAACATAGTTTGCTTGATGCAAATGAATATTACATTCATTGGGGTATTGGGCAGTTTTATTTCTCACTATCAATTGTGAATGTGATAGTAGTTCATTAAACTCTGTGTTCAACTTGGCATCTTCCCCATCAAGCACCTTGTCTCGTTGATGTACCAAGTTTAAAATTAATCTCTTTATTTAAGACACTTATTGATTATCACTGTGTTTATGTAATAGGAATATTTTGATACAACATACAAGTTTCTGGAGTTGTCCCCGCATGTATTAATACCAATGCATGGAAGAGCTAACATGTGGCCGAAGCACATGCTTTGTGGGTATCTCAAGTAAGCACTTCTTAACAGCGCGTAACTCTATTGAATGAGTGTTGAGCCATCGAATATTTGTTAATTCTATCATGTCCTGTTATGAATTCTCAGAAACCGCAGAAAGAGAGAATCCACCATTTTAAAGTCTATACAAGACGGAGCAAAAACATTGTTTGATATTGTAAAAGATACTTATGCTGATGTTGATCGCAGTCTATGGTTCCATGCTTCTTCAAATGTGAGACTCCACGTCGATCATCTAGCCCTGCAAAATAAACTGCCCCAGGTAAAACTAGCCCATTTGAAGTTAATTCCTCATTATTTTTTTTATACTATTTTCTTTTAGTATTGCAACATACATTCATCCATTCAGAAAAATTATAGCCTATCATTGGAGAAATTCGCAAGAAGAAGCGACGAAGAACTTTATGTTCTATACGTTAGATTTGATAAATAAGCATTAGCTCCATTTTCTCCTTTAAGTTGGAGAAAAGACATGCTATTCAAGATATGCCTCTTGATTTTGTAAAGTGTGTATAGTATAAATTTGAAGTAGTCCTTCCACCAAAGCTATCTTACTGAACTAGAATCGAAACTTTCGTCTGAATGCAGGACTTCTCTCTAGAACATTACAGAAGCAGTATAGCTGAATTGGCAGCAAGTATGGGTAAAATATGACGAAAGCTACTCCTTAAAGACCTCACCAACTATATCCCTATTTTAGGTTGGAAAACTTCACTACAATTTACAAAAAATCAAGAGTGAAATATTGCTTACTGGTCTCGAGTTTTTTCCTCTCCCCAACATAACCCCGTCACTGTGTGCTTGACATGAAGCTCTTATTCTTTGCCATGTTCAGGAATTCTCAATGCAGAGATATCAATCATCTTGCAAGGTGAATTTCTTTTCGCGCTGGATTTGGGAGTATCTACGCAACGCACGATTTATAAAGGAGCACCGTCTACAGATGGTTATCGGAGCAGGTGCAACTGCTTCATTTGCTGTTCTTTACCTTCATTCAAAGAAATAGTAGTTCCAATAAATAAAGTATGAACATTTGCAAACTATTCTCTGTTGTATCATGACAGTGCTTTATATCAATAGAAGGATCTTGATTCTTGATTTATATGTTTCTATATGCTAGAACCATGGCCCGGTCGCCTGATATCATCGAGCCAAGTTAGACTTCGGGCTGGCCAGCCTGGCCCGAGAACTCAGCCCGACTAAAAATGGGCTTTCTTGGGCTTTTTACTTTCCAAATTTAAGCTGATACATGTTTTTTTCACCGGCGCAACACATGAGAAAGCAAATTCTCCCCTATTAACCTCTTTTGAAATGATTTTAGCTGTGAATCAATGCATTCATGTTCTTTTATACGCATAAATTACACACCATTTATGTTTATGCTAATACTTTACATGTGGGATCCTTCGTTCCAAATAATTTCCATTTCTTCTCGACGAATCAAAAACACATTTCGCAGGGTTCGTCTCCATCAAAAATCGATATGCTTCGAGACGAACTCTCCATACGCATACGAAGAGAAATCAGAGATGGGAAATTCCAAGTTGCTACTACCATAATCTTCTGTTTATCAGTTTCGTTTATCGTCTTAATCTTGGGAATGATCATCAACGACCACTTTCGAAGATTCGTGCTCTACGAAGATCTCACTCTCTCCTCTCTCAATGCATTTCCTCCACTCTTCTCCTATTCCCCATCTCCACAATCTCCATGCATGCAGCAATGCAACCACTCTCACACATTGCAGGAGTGGGTTACTCCTAGCGATCTTTGGCACTCGATGAGCGACGATGAGCTCATGTGGAGGGCCTCCATGGCTCCTCGCATTGTCCAACCGCCTTTCAATTGGACTCCGAAAATCGCGTTCATGTTCTTGACTAGGGGAAGATTGCCGTTGGCGCCACTTTGGGAGATGTTCTTCAAAGGCAATGAAGGGCTCTTTTCGATCTACCTCCATACGTCGCCGGAGTTCGCCTACGAGCCTCCCGAATCTTCGGTATTCTACAAGCGTAGGATACCGAGTAAGGTAGATTAAACATTTTATTTTGTTTAGAATAAATTTATATATTGTTTAAGCTTGGATTATATTATGTCAATCTTGAGATCTTGAAATCGTGTTTCCGCTCTAACGATTTCTTGATTGTATGCTCATAGATGGTTCAATGGGGGAAAGCAAGTATGATCGATGCCGAGAAGCGCCTTTTAGCAAACGCGCTTCTCGATTTCACGAACGAAAGATTCATTCTACTATCCGAATCGTGCATTCCCATATTCAACTTCTCCACAATCTACAACTACCTCATCAACTCCAACCAGAGCTTCCTCAGCGCCTTCGACGACCCTCGACCGATTGGCCGGGGCCGATACAACCGGAGGATGGGGCCCGCGATCTCGATAACCGATTGGCGGAAAGGGTCCCAGTGGTTCGAAGCCAATAGAGAACTTGCCCTAGCTATAGTATCGGACGTCACGTACTACCCCATTTTCAGAAACTATTGCATGCCGCCTTGTTATATGGATGAGCATTACTTTCCAACTTTGGTAACTAAAGTTTGTCTGAATTTGACATCGAACCGGACCATTACTTGGACCGACTGGTCCAGAGGCGGTTCGCATCCTGCTACGTTTAAGGCGAATGATGTTACGGTGGAGTTTTTGAACCGGGTCCGGTTCGGGTTCAACTGCACGTACAATGGCGAGGCTAGCTCGGTTTGCCATCTTTTTGCTAGGAAGTTTCATCCTAATGCTTTGCAACCTTTGCTTAGGATTGCTCCAAGATTATTAGGATTCAATCCTTGAAATTCTTCAATCTTGTAATGCTTTTCATTATTTAGTTTCGCCAATATAAAGAAAAAAAGAAAGAGAAAGAAAAAAAATAAAATAAAATTTACATATCATTTATCGTCATTCCGTGACATACCATCAAAATCAATAATTTTAGAATGGTAATCAATGATCTAAAAACACAAACTGCGGGCATGTTTAAGGGAGAAAATACCCAAAAATAGCAATTTTGATAATGTAAATGTAAATTTTAGCAACCAATAAAAGAACATGTAAGTTTTATGAATAAAAATTACACCGTATAATTTTTTGTATAAGATATATAGATATTTTATATACTTTTGAGAGACGCTCATAATAATTTTATAATTTATATTATATGTTTCATTAACAATTTAATCACAATCATCTAATTAAATTTCAATTCAATATTATTTGTCCATCTTAATGGTATGTTGATCCATCTCGATTATCTATATATTAACTAATAATAGTTACGGAAGTCAATTTATGGTAAGTCAGTTCATTAATTGCTAACATTAATTACTACAGAAACCTATATATAGAAAGTTCAGTTCATTAAATTTATACATTTATATAAATTACTAATTATATAAATAATATATAATATTAATCTATATAATCTTTTAGTTTATTAATTACGTCCGATTATATACATTTATGTGTCAATAAAAATATGATAAACAATATATAGCAGTGTAGTGTACATATAATTTTATACACACTTATATACTCGCAGTTTTATAGGCGTGTTTTTTATACTTCGTATTATTTATTTTGATTTAGACTATACATTAATTTTTTTTCACTCTTTCTTTTTCATATAAATATTATACTTAGGTTATACACTATTAATTAATAAATTAGAAATCTTCCTTTTTAATATAAATAAGGATAAGGACAACATAAAACTGCAAGTGCAAATATTTAGCAAATTAGATATGAATTTGTGCCCTAATCATGCTCTTTACTTATATTTTCGGCATTAGTTTAGCAATTACTTTAATAACTATTAAATTCATAATTAATTCAGTCAATTAAGAGGAACGTTACAAAATTAATCACATTAATTTATATTATCTTTCAAATTTTATATTGTAATTTACCTATAAATTCATGTTTTGGACATTACTTACTTCATATGTTTTTCGATAATTTTGTAACTTCACAATGGAACATGAAAAATGTATGAGCACGAAAAAACTCTCACAAATTGCAATAGATGGTTGGAAAGTAAGGTTGACCGCAACAATGGCGTCACTATGTAATTTCAACAATAAATTTTTTAGTGTAATAATCATGGACCACCAACAAAGTAAGATATATTTAATTTACTTTAACTATTAATTTTCCTATAATTATGTCTTTTCTTATATATATATATATATATATATATATATAGATTGGTTCATATGTTAATAAATCTTGGTGTATTAAATAGGAATGAATCTAGACCATTGATCTTAATCAAATCTATGGCTGTCATTGATTTAAGCATGATTTCAAAGGGCAATAAACATGATTTCATTTAAGCATGAATTGATACATTTAAAAGCACAATTATATAATAAGCATAATTTTATGCACATTTAAAGTATAGTTTTGTATACCTTTAAGCATTTTTAACATTTTAACACGCTATGATTTATTAACACACGAACCATTCCCTATATATATATATTATGAATAACACATTTGATAATAATATTATCACTCAAATTAAAGATAATTTCCTACTAATTAAATTTTAACTTTTTTATACTGTTTAATACGGAGTATATATAAGGGCAATATAATGGATAAGGCATTGGTGGACATAAATTGTAAATTTCTATGGGAAGTACAAAATTAACTAAATACTTTCTTAGACTAAAAATTAATTAAACATACTTTTTTGTTGTTTCTTGAAATTCTAAAAATCGAAATAATTTATATAATTATAGGGACACACTTGGGTCAGCCAAAGGCACCGTGCGGCCGGCTAAAATATTGACACTTTTATTTGTGTAGATTAACACTTTTCTGTATAAAGATTGACACTTTTAAAAATTGGCATTTTATTTGTAAAATAATTATGTTAAAGATTGACACTTTTATTCGTATAGATTAACACTTTTCTGTATAAAGATTGACACTTTGACCCGGCCACACTATGTGGCCGACCTCACCCAAGTTTTTGTCTAATTATAAGAGCTATGGATATTTTTTTTTAGAAATTTCTATTATTCATTTTTTTCACTTCTAACAATAATATATATAAATGGTATGTCATAATTATATATTAAAAAAATTACGCCTAATGCAATAACTTATTCATATCAATAGTCAATCACTTAGCAGTTGAATGTTATAATTTAATATTTACTAAAATTAAAAGGTAGATAAATATAAACTAAAAATCCAACACTTTTTGTATATAAATAATTTATTAAAATAATTGTTTGGTTAAACGTTAAACCCATTCGATCTAAAATTAAAAGGTAGATAAATCTAAACTAAGAATCCAACACTTTTTTGTATGTAAATAATTTATTAAAATAATTTTTTGGTTAAACCCATTCGATATTCGAACATGCATCAGATAAACGTGTGCGTAATATAACAAAACTACGTAATATCAATAATTTATCAATTTTCATATATCAAAGACTATCAATCCTAATAATTATAGGCTTCTTTTATAAAATTTTGGATCTTTTCATGGAAAAATTGTCTGAAATATATTTTTTATATGTGCCATATTGAGAGATTAGACATGCATGCATATGCAAGATAATTGATTTTATTTTTGTAATGGTATTTGGACATAATTTCTTAAAACCGAAGAAAATTACAACTTTGATTAACACGGTAATTTAGCACATGCTATATAATATACTGACATTGTATGAATGTTATTGTAATATTTAGACATCTCAGCTTTCATGCAAATTTAATTTGGGATATATTCAGGTATCATGAAAAATGAATGTAATGAGAAAATTTATTCAATTTAAAGGTAGAACACTAGACATTGAACAAGATTTCTAAGTGAGTGGAAGCATATGACAGCCTGTGAGGGATAGACGGCAGTGATCACGGTGGTAGTGATGATTTTCGACAACTTCGAGCCGGCAAACATAATGTATATGGGAGAAAAAAATGTCCATTTCATAGAAATGACTGATTATAGATTTGTGATCAATTTCAAAATTAGGATGAAAATTAAAATGAAGAAGCTCATAATTTTGCCACGGTTTATCAAGCAAAAAAAATGGAAAAGTCATAGAACAATAAGTGAAGCATGCATGAACATGGAATTAAAAATAGAGAAATTTAGGAAATAGGCAAAGGTCAGCAGTGGTTGTCGGTGGTGATTGGGCCTGTGGTTGCCTCACCTATGTTGGCCAATTCCATGTCCTAACATGGTCATCCAACTTCTTCCGGCATACCTTTTGGACTTTTAAGCTTTTTGTATACTTGAAAATGGACAAGAGAAAATGAGAATTTGAAACCAAATAATGAAATTAAATGAGTTTATGACGATCATATAGTTTTCAAAAAAAATGGCACGTCATACAATAAAGCAACTGAAAATCATAAGTCATCAATACGACTTCCAATTTTGAGAGATCCAAGAGTTTATAAGTTCTAAATAAAAAGTTTTTCGATCTAACTATAAGCAAGACTCAATTGGAGGTGCATAAATATTTAATTTGATCTATTTTTTTTCTTTTTTTTAATTACTTCAAAAAATATTTAATTTTCGTACACTCAAATAATGAAAACAAAATCATACATATTGAATTACAAAAATACAACTCATTTTACCCCGTGCGTCGCACGGGTGTATTACTAGTTTAAATAAGTCTTGGTCCAAGCATTTAAAGTCTGGCCTATTTTATTTAGTTAAATACCGGCTCATGTAATGAAATAGCCCAGCTGAATTAATTATTTTTGTTTATTAACTTAACAAAAATCTAACCCAGACTCTCTCTCTCTCTCTATATATATATATATATATATATCTTCTATCTTCTCCGGAAACTACGAGAGAAAGCACGAAAGAATATTATACAAAAGGTTTAAGATCACTGATCGATCGTGTATTTTAGAGTGATTATACGAGAGAGAGAGAGAATGTAGAATACGAGAGGTTTTTTACGTGGTTCGATCTTTGATTAGATCTACGTCCACGAAGGAGAGAATGTTTTATATTTTCGTGTTCTAGCCGCTATTACAACCTGCCTCTTTCTTTACAAATGATTCTATTTTATAGAGGATGGAGGTCACGGGTGTTTCAGGAGTGGTTGGGGGTCGTGGGTGCTCCTGTCTGCACTGTGGAGTGGTTGGGAGCAGTTGGTTGACTTTCTTGACTTCCACTGGGCTTTATCCTTGATTGGGCCGGGGGAATTAGGAATGGGCCGAGCTGATCTGGGCCTATTGGGCCATATCCTATCACATCCCCCCCCAAAAGACCGGAGCAGCGAGGTCATTGTGGGGAGGTGTAAACTGGTCGAGGTCGAGGTCGAATTGTACTTGCTTCGTCGGAAATGAGATCTTGACGAAGTCGAAATGTATACCGCCTCGTTTTGACGAGGTCGAGTTTGAATTTCATTGCTTCGTCGGAAATGAGATTTTGACGAAGTCGAAATGTATACCGCCTCGTTTTGACGAGGTCGAGGTCGAATTGTACTTGCTTCGTCGGAAATGAGATTTTGACGAAGTCGAAATGTATACCGCCTCGTTTTGACGAGGTCGAGGTCGAATTGTACTTGCTTCGTCGGAAATGAGATCTTGACGAAGTCGAAATGTATACCGCCTCGTTTTGACGAGGTCGAGTTTGAATTTCATTGCTTCGTCGGAAATGAGATTTTGACGAAGTCGAAATGTATACCGCCTCGTTTTGACGAGGTCGAGCTTGAATAGACGTGGCGTGATGTGCGACTGCTGTTGTCAGCGTAGGTAGGACACGCGTCGCTTTTTGGTTGGGGCAGGTGAAGAGGCGGGATTTGAAAAGGCGTGCCCTTGCCTTTTAAAAGCTTCTTATGTACGCTAAACAACATTTTTCTCAATCGATTTTCAATATCGCGCAAGAGAAAACCCTAAGCCCCAAAATTCTGCAACCGCCGTCGTTTAGCCAGTTCCCGGTGATTTTTGATCGGAAAATCTGTGACAAGTAAGTAATTTTCTTCACAATGGATGCTTCTCCTTTTCCTCAAGTAGATAGTGATAGTGAGAACGTAGGGGTTTCGCCTTCGCCGGTTAGGGGGTTTCCGGCGAAGGTTTGGCTGAATGTATATACCCGCGCGTTAGTCCCGCCGGCGTTTAGGGAAATTGAATTCCCGTCGTTGGTCGGGTCTGACGCGTCTCTGGCTGTGGCCTCCACCATGTCTGTATCTCATATGCAGGGTTTGGCCCGCAGTTTTTTATTTCCCGAGTCTGTCGAACTCCTTTTACCTCGTGATGTTGATAGGGGTAGTTCGCCTCCCGTGGGTTTTTTTACTGTATATGAAGATTACCTTCATTTTGGTTTACGGTTCCCTTTGAACCATTTTTTTGTCGAGCTCTTAGAAGAGCTTGAACTGGCGTTAGGTCAGTTGCAGCCACCCTCTGTCAAGCAGATCATCGGCTTTTGCTTCGAGGTCAGCCGACGTGGTGGTACGCCTACCATAGAGTCGTTCCTTAGGTTTTTTAGGCCTAAGCTTGGTCCGACGGGGTGGACTTACCTTTCCCCTATTAATAGGTTCAAGTTGGGGACGCCTTCTAAGGTGCCGAACTGGCAAAAAAAGTTCTTCTTTTGCCGGTGTGAAGGTGTCCCGTTATACCCTTGGATGAAGGGTAAGTTCGCTCCTCGAGACACTGGGAAACCGACCGGTGAGCTTGAGACGAGCTTGGTGAACCTCGGCCTCGTTGAAAGGAATTATGCCGAGGCCGAGCTTGCGAATCATGGGCTAAGCCCGTATAACTCCGTGTCTGACGCGGACTTGGGTGAGGCTCTGCTTCGCTGACTTGCGTTTCGTGATTTCTTTCGTTTTTTGCTGACTATATATATAATTTTTTTTGTAGTGGATGCCCAAGCTTTCCAGGCCGCCTTACAAGGCAAGAATAAGAGGAAGAGGCAGAAGCCCTCTGTTTCCGTGGTGGAGAGGGTGACTTCGGCGGCGTCGTCAGAGAGGACGACCGACCTTCCAAGGTCGGTATCCGTAAGCTCGCAGCTGGAGGCGCCTGTCCGTGGTTCCTCTCCACTGCAGGTGGTCGGCCGACGACCTCAAGGAGCCGTAACTTCG
This sequence comes from Mentha longifolia, assembly GCA_001642375.2. Classification (NCBI taxonomy): domain Eukaryota; kingdom Viridiplantae; phylum Streptophyta; class Magnoliopsida; order Lamiales; family Lamiaceae; genus Mentha; species Mentha longifolia. Next base: position 28,581,072 of record CM038121.1, read on the forward strand.
TTAGATGCCGAAGTGACGATCGTCGAGAGTGGCGCGACCTCGAGCCAAGGATTCCCTGAAGTAAGTGTACAACTGAATATTAGATATATATATAGTGATTGTACCTTTTTTAATCTCCCCTTTGTTTTCGGGTTTTAGGGAGCCGAGGCGGTTTTGCAGGGCTTGGCGAGCTTCATTAGGAGTGGAGTCGCCAAGTTACAAACACAGGCTGCCGAAGCTGCGGCTACGGAGGATCGGCTGATGGCCAGGGTCCATGCTGCCGAAGCCGCGGCACAGGCAGCACAGGAGAGGGAGGCGGTGGCTTTGGCTGCCGCCGAAGAGGCGAAGAAGAGGAACGCCGAGCTGGAGGCTGAAGTGGACCGGCTGACCAACGAGATTGCCGGGGTAGTGGCTGGACAGGGGGACGTGTTCCGAGCTGTGGTGGAACGTGTCTTCCGGTCGAGGCATTTCTCCCACATGGCCGTTCAGTTGGCGAGTGCCTTGAGTACCCCGATCGTCTCTGCAGCGCTCGACAACATCGCCGCCGACATCCCCGAGCTTGATAAAACCAAGTACGGGTATGGTGTCATGACGGAGGAGGAAACGCTGCAGGACTTCGCCGGTGTGCTCTTGGAGCTCGGTTCTTCAATCCCGGTGGTCGAGCAGCTCGCCGCGCAGAGGGTTCTTCTCACTGAAGGGACTATTCGGCGATGTCCCGCCGACAGGTAGGAACTCCTGGAGACGGTCATTGCCGACCTTGAGAAGACCCCGGCTGCACAGACCACCGAGGAACCAGCTCGCGACGACCTCGAGGAACCAGAGGTCGGCCTAGAAGGAGAAAATCGTGAAGTAGTGAATTGACACTTCACGATTTTTGGCTTCTTTCCCTCTTCTCTTTTTTTTTTTTTTTTTTTTTTTTTAGTTTTGTACTTCGTCACCGTTAGGGTGGCGTTTCTTTCGCCGTTTTCGGCTATAAATAAAAGGATTTCTTTTTGAACCTTGCTTGTATTTGTTCTGTAGTCTGCTCCCGAGTTTTATGATGCCTCCCACCTTGTTCAAGAAATATCCGAGCTTCGCCGAGCTGTAGAGGTGGCCGAGCTCGATGTTTCGAACTGGAAGAAGCGGGCTAATAACATAGAGATCGAGGCCGAGGTGAAACTTCGGGCTTCTTTAGAAAAACTCGATGAGATGCATGCCAGATACATGGAGCTCGAAGACCAGTACCAGCGAGCTCGGGATGACATCAAGGCTTGCAAAGAGATCGTCGAGGAGCATATGGAATACGAGACCATAATTCACCGAGCTGGGGGATCCACGATTTCCGAGACTTATGATAAGGTCAAGGAGCTCCAGGCCCGATGCCGAAGTTACAGGGAGGAATTTGGGAGTGAATCCTGGCAGGTTAGAGGTGAGTTTGAAGAGCTCGTTCGTGTGGCGAGCATTTATGAGACAGTCCTTGATCGATTTCCGAAGCTGAAGCGGCGTCTGTCTTTACAAGCTGGTTCTGCGACTTCAGTTTCTTCCGATCCGGATCCGAAGTTGCTCGACCGTACTTCTAGAGAATTTTTGGGAGGTGAATCTTCGAGGTCTGCTGACCCGGACCCGAAGATTGTGACACGCCATTCTCAAGAAATTTATAGTCAAGAGCGGCGATCGGTGTCTGGACGGGGTCGGGGTCGGGGTCGGGCGAGCCAGAATGTCCGAGGTAGAGGCCGAAGTTCGGCTTCTGGACGCGGTCGGGGCAGGTTTAGTATAGACGATGTTTTGAACTTCAACTCCGGCAGGGATTTTGCTAGAGATTGGCTTAGCTTTAGTAAGCCAAAGCCTCCGGGTTCCTCGCCTTCTTAATGTAACAATGTACATTTATTTCCATTCAAATAAAACAGAAATTTTTGCATTTGCGTTTACCAGCTTTCTCAGTCACTTCGTCTTGCGACGAAGATCGTGCTTTCAGTTAGCCACCTCGTCTGATGATGAAGTTTAGGCTTTTAAGTGGCCACTTCGTCCGAAGACGAAGTTTAGGCTTTCAAGTAGCCACTTCGTCCGAAGATGAAGTTTAGGCTTTTAAGTGGCCACTTCGTCCGAAGACGAAGTTTAGGCTTTCAAGTAGCTAGCCACTTCGTCCGAAGAAGTTTAGGCTTTCAAGTAGCCACTTCGTCCGAAGACGAAGTTTAGGCTTTTAGGTAGCCACTTCGTCCGAAGATGAAGTTTAGGCCTTCAGGTAGCCACTTCGTCCGAAGACGAAGTTGAGGCTTTTAAGCAGCCACTTCATCCGAAGACGAAGTTGAGGCTTTTAAGCAGCCACTTCATCCGAAGACGAAGTTGAGGCCTTCAGGTAGCCACTTCGTCCGAAGACGAAGTTGAGGCCTTCAGGTAGCCTTATTTGTCGAGTTTATCGATAGGGGTGGTCCCCTTACGCGCGTTTAGGTGTTACTCCGACGTGGAGTTTATTTGTATCCTCGTCAGGATTTTAAAAATCGAGATACTTAGTATAAAACGAGAGAGAGGTGTACCATGCATGCAAATTATTTAAGTGAACTAAAAAAAACTTTAATTAAATGGAGTTAAAAAAAGACAGAATTTACCAAGACGACCCGGCTCCTAGGACCTAAATGGACTCGGACACTGCTCTCTGTTTATACAAAGTACCTCTTCAAGTGAGTAATGTGCCATTACGGGGTATGGGCTCACCAGATAAGTGGGCGAGCTTGTACGACCCTTTTCCGAGGACTTCTTGAACTCGGTATGGTCCTTCCCAGGTGGCTTCTAATTTGCCGAGCTTTTCCGCCTTACTGACCTCGTTATTCCGGAGTACGAAGTCGCCTATTTGGAGCTGCTGATGCTTCACCCGGCTGTTATAATACCGAGCTACTTGCTGTTTGTATCGAGCTTCTTGTATGTAGGCTTGTTCCCGTTTCTCTTCTAGCAAGTCCAAGTTAGTTCGAAGTCCATCTTCGTTGTCTTGGGCTGCGAAGTTAAGCGTTCGGGGGCTCGGCAGACCGATCTCTACCGGGATCACCGCCTCGGTTCCGTACACCAAGCTATATGGTGTTTCGCCGTGTGATGTCCTCGGGGTGGTTCGGTACGACCATAGGACTTGAGATAAGTTCGCAGCCCAGTCTCTTTTGGCCTTATCGAGCCGGGTTTTTAACCCTTTGACTATCGTTCGGTTCGTAACCTCAGTTTGGCCATTCGCTTGAGGATGGGCTACCGAGGTGAACTTTTGCTGGATGTGGAGTTCGTCACACCATTCTCTGAACGTCCTGTCTGTGAACTGGGTTCCATTATCTGATACGAGGACGTGAGGTATGCCGAAACGACAAACTATGTTCTTCCAAACGAAGTTCAGGGCGTTTTTACTTGTGATCCGGGCCAATGGTTCGGCTTCGACCCACTTCGTAAAGTAGTCGATGGCTACAATGAGGAATTGTAATTGGCCGGGGGCTTTTTCAAATGGGCCGACGATGTCAATTCCCCACTGTATGAACGGCCAAGGGCTTTGTATGCTGGTCAGCTCGGTCTGAGGCAACCTCGGAACCGTCGCATGGATTTGGCACTTCGGACACCTTTTGACGAGGTTGGTAGCGTCTTGGAACATGGTGGGCCAGTAGTACCCGCATCTCATGACCTTTTTGGAGAGGGCGCGGGCTCCAATGTGACTGCCACAGGAGCCTTCATGGACTTCGCGCAGTGTGTAGTTTGCTTGGTTGGGCCCCGCACATCTTAGGAGAGGTTGGAGGTAGGATCTTCTATACAACACTCCCTGTTCAAAGACATATTTGGGGGACTTGGCCAGGAGCTTTCTAGCTTCAACCTTATCGGTGGGGAGTTCGCCTATCTCTAGATAGCTGCGAAGTGGAGTCATCCAGTTCGGTCCATCTTCGGTTACTATATTAACTTCGGCTTCATCGATACTTCGGAGCTGTACTTCTTCCACTGGAGAGATTGTTGATGATGACGCGAGCTTGCTTAGTGCGTCAGCTCGCCCGTTATCCCCTCTTGGGATTCGCACTAACTCGAAGTACGAGAAGCCTTGTTGTAGGATCTTGGCCTTATGAAGGTACTTCTTCATTCGTTCTCCTTTGGCCTCGTATTTACCCAGTATATGATTCACTATGATTTGGGAATCGCTGTGAATTTGAATGGCCCTTACCTGGAGAGCCTCGGCTAGGCGAAGTTCAGCGATTAGAGCTTCGTACTCAACTTCGTTATTTGTGGTCGGAAAATTGAACCGGAGTGCGTGGGTGATCTCCTTTCCTTCCGGGCTGATGAGTAAAACCCCGGCTCCGCTTCCTTTGTTACCTGATGCCCCGTCCACGTAGACCTTCCAACAGTCTCGCGGTTGTGGATTGGGTGCCTCGGCCTTTGGTTTATCCTCGGTAGGTTCAACGGATTGCTGTGCTTCCGTGAACTTGGCTTCCACCAGGAAATCGGCCAGGGCTTGCCCTTTGATTGCTTGGCGAGGTATAAAGGAAATTGTGTGCTCGCCGAGTTCTACAGCCCATTTAGCGATTCGCCCAGACGCTTCTGGCTTTGTAAGTACTTGCCGAAGTGGTAGGTCGGTCAGTACTTGTATCTGATGTGCATGGAAGTATGGTCGAAGTCTCCTCGCTGCATTCACCAACACAAGTGCGACCTTTTCCAAAGGCTGGTATCTCGTCTCCGGCCCTTTTAGGGCTCGGCTTATGAAATAGACGGGTAGCTGATGACGTCTTTCTTCTCGTACCAGGACTGCACTGATTGCCTCGTTCGAAGCGGCGAGGTATAAAGAGAGGGTCTTATCCTTCTTTGGTGCAGATAAGGTTGGGAGGTTTGCGAGATACTTCTTCAAACCATCGAAAGCTCCTATGTGCTCATCGTTCCACTCGAAGTTCGGAGCCTTTTTTAGTATCTTGAAGAATGGGAGTTGTTTTTCGGCGGCCTTAGATAGAAAGCGACTTAGGGCGGCTAGGCAGCCCGTCAGTTTGTGCACGTCGTGGATCGACTTCGGCACTTGCATTTCTTGGATAGCCCGGACTTTTGAAGGGTTGGCTTTTAACCCCTCGCGTGAAACCCAACACCCTAGAAATTTTCCAGATCGGACCATAAAAGTACACTTTTCTGGGTTTAATTTTAGGTTCACTTTACGAAGTAGGCCAAAGACAACTTTAAGGTCGTTTACACAAGTGGCGATCTCCTTGCTCTTTACGACTATATCGTCTACATATACTTCGACAATGCTACCGACGTGGGCTTCAAAAATTTTATCGACCATCCTCTGGTATGTGGCTCCGGCGTTCTTTAGTCCGAAGGGCATTTTTTTGTATGCATAGATGCCGAAGTCCGTGACGAAGGCTGTCTTCGGAGCGTCTTCGGCATTCATGAGGACTTGGTGGTATCCCTTGTATAGGTCCAAGAAGCTGAATACCTTGTGGCCAACAAGAGCTTCGACCTTCTTGTCAATGTTGGGGAGGGGGTAGCAGTCCTTTGGGCAGTGCTTATTAAGGTCCGTGTAGTCAATGCACATCCGCCACCCACCTCCCTGCTTTTTCACCATCACGGGGTTGGCCAACCAGGTCGGATACTTTACTTCGAATAAAATATCGGCCTTTTGCAGTTGCCGGACCTCGTCGTGAATTACTCGACTCCTTTTGGCCGCGAAGGCTCGTTGTTTCTGCCGAACTGGTTTTATTGCAGGGTCGATGTTGAGGTGATGAGTGATGATGTTTGGTGCCACCCCGGTCATGTCAAGCGGCGACCAGGCGAAGACATCTCTATACTCCCGAAGTAGCCGGATAAGTTGACTTCGGAGCTCGTTTTCGCCGACGAACCCTACTTTGACGACCTTGGCAGGGTCATCTTCGTATAATGCGACGTCTTCTACCGGCTCGATGGATGGAGACGACGTCGGCTCCACCTCTTCGGGTTTCTGTAGTTGCTATGCCTGGGGGTGTTGATTCCTATCACCTCGGAGTGCGACCTGCATGCACTCCTTAGCCTGTTGCTGGTTTCCCCGAAGCGTGATCACTCCGTTTCTAGATGGAATCTTAATCGTCAGGTGGTAGGCCGAGCAGATTGCCTTTGTCGATATCAGCCAATCCCTTCCTAAGATGATGTTATAGGGGGAGCTGGCTTTTACGACGAAGAAGTGGATTATCTTCGTAGTAGACAACGGGCTTTTTCCAACTGTCACGGGCAGTGAAATTATGCCTTCCGTCGTCATCTCTTGTTGTGTGAAGTTCTTTAATGGCATGGGTGCTGGCTTTAGACGTGCTTCTTCGATATCTAGCTTATCGAAGCAGTCTTTAAAGAGCACACTCACCGATGCTCCACTATCAATAAATACGCGGTGGACCAGTTTGTTGGCCACCACCGCCTCGATTATGGTGGCATCTTGATGAGGTACCGCATGGGGAACTGGGTCATCACCGGAAAAGGTGACGACCTCGTCTCTCCTGAACCTTTTTTGAGTGAGTTCTTCTCGCTGTTGACTCCGGGCTTCGGCTTTCAATGATGACCTCGTCGTGCCTTCGGGCAGTCCGGTGATGGCCGTGATGACTGCGTCATATTGAGGCTGATCTTCATCTTCATCCTCGTCGTCGTGCCTTGGCCTTTTGTCATTTTGGGGGGCGCAGTTATAGCCTCCCTTATTTTTCTTTCTCTTGCCCTTCCCTTGAGGTCGGGCCTCTTTCTGATTGCGACTTTGGTACAGTTTGAGGGTACCGTCGCGTATCATGTGCTCTATGTCCGAGGCGAGATCTCTGCAATCTTCAGTTTCATGACCGTAGTCATTATGGAGTTTGCAGTATTTCTTCTTGGATCGACGTTTTGATCCACCTCGAGATAAGGGCGGCGGCTTCTCGAACAAGTTCGCATGAAGCTCGTATATTTCGGCCCTTGACTTTGTCAGTGGTGTATACTGACTTCGGTCTTGGTTGGATCGAGGTCCTAATCGGGACTCGAGGGGTCCTCGTTGTAACCTTTCGAGGGCACTTCGGCGGCTTTGCCCAAGGTCGGTGCGCTCCTCTTTCTTTCTCTTATCGTTGTTTTCGGGCCGATCTGCAGCCCGTTTCTTCCGATCGGCCTCGTCCGCTTCGGCGAATGTGTCGGCGATCTTCCATAGCCGCTTGGAGGTCGTAGGACGTGCCTTTACGAGCTCTCTGAAGAGAGTCCCGGACTGGATGCCATTTTGGAATGCCGAGATAAGCACGTCGTCGGAGAGACGATCGACTTTTAGGCTCTCGTTATAAAAACGGGCCAGAAAATCACTGATCGTTTCTCCCCACCCTTGCTTTAAGGTGAGGAGCTGGGCTGGGCTGATTTTTGCCTCGGCTTTTTGGAAGAAACGACGTTCAAAGGCGTCCAGTAGGTCGGCATATGATCCTACGCTGCAATTAGGGAGGCTATCGAACCAGCTTCTAGCGTTGTCTACTAGTAGCTCGGGGAAGACTTTACACATGTAAACGTCTTCGGCCAACCCCTGGTTCATCATGTTGTATTGGAACCGGGATAAAAAATTGCTGGGATCTTGGGTTCCGTTGTAAGGCGGGATAGAAGGTACTCTATACGTCGACGGGAGGGGAGTATAGAGTATCCTATTAGTGAAGGGAGTCAAGATTCGACCGTAGACGGCGAACCTTCCTTGGTAGGTGTTCTCCTCGTCGTGCCGAGGTGGAACGGCGTTTTGACGCGGTGGCGTCGGATCGCGCTGAGGTGAAACGTGATCGTTCCCGCGGCGATTGCTCTGTCGCCTTCGGGGAACTTCGGGCTCAACGTCGAATCTTCTTTGATAGACGTTCCGTTCGTCACGCCAATGAGGAACGGCGTTTTGACGAGGTGACGTTGAACCGCGCCGAGGTGAAGCGCGACCGTTCCCACGGTGATTGTTTTGTCGCCTACGGGGAACTTCGGCCTCCCTGCCTCCAACGATCCGAAGACTTGGGGATGGCCTTTGTGACGGTTCGACTTCGTCTTCCTTGCTTTGACTTTGTCGGTGTTGGTCGGCGAACCTGCGAAAATCCTGCTCATGGATGCTCAGGTACGCTTTCAGTACGTCTCCCAGCTCGGGTTGGAGTTCAGCATTCCCGCGTCGGCTGCCACTTTGATCTTGTCCGTCGCTAGCTGAACCCCCAGATGGGACCTCCTCCGGGTGGCCTTCAGGAGTTCGGCGGATGGGCTGTTGGTCACGCTGGATGTGGGAAGCAGTTTTCTGAGCTTGACTAACGTCACCTTCTTCCTCGTTGGCCGGCATGTAAGGTGGATTGGAAAAGAGGTCAGCTCGTTTCTGTTTTTCCGTGGCAGCAGCGGCGGCAGCGGCGGTGGTGGCGGAGCGGGTTGGTCTTACCATCGTGTTTTCACTTGAAATACGCTGATCGGTTTCACAAAATTCTTTCGTTTCCCACAGACGGCGCCAGTGATCGATCGTGTATTTTAGAGTGATTATACGAGAGAGAGAGAGAATGTAGAATACGAGAGGTTTTTTACGTGGTTCGATCTTTGATTAGATCTACGTCCACGAAGGAGAGAATGTTTTATATTTTCGTGTTCTAGCCGCTATTACAACCTGCCTCTTTCTTTACAAATGATTCTATTTTATAGAGGATGGAGGTCACGGGTGTTTCAGGAGTGGTTGGGGGTCGTGGGTGCTCCTGTCTGCACTGTGGAGTGGTTGGGAACAGTTGGTTGACTTTCTTGACTTCCACTGGGCTTTATCCTTGATTGGGCCGGGGGAATTAGGAATGGGCCGAGCTGATCTGGGCCTATTGGGCCATATCCTATCAATCACCTTCCCCCTTTTCGTTAATTTTATGTTTGTAAATTGAAAGGGAAAAGGATGTTAATCTTCTGTTTGTAAATTGAAATGGAAAAGGATTTAGGGCTCTCTCTTTCCTCAAGATTACCAAACGTTATTTAAAAACAATGTAAAGGCATGAAAGACAAGTGTGGGATGGAAGTTTACGTTTTTTAATTTGTTACTATTATTCTGCATATATATAATTAATTCTGATTATATATGTTTGAATTACGAAGATGATGGTGGTTTTTGTTTTATGTTTGTGCAGATATTAAGAAGGATGAGCCAGCATTTTGTTGTTCAACATAGAGATAGAGATGATGAAGGACAGTTTTATTTATCCTTGTATAAGCATTCTTCTCTTGTACATCTACCTGGATTTTTTTTGGACCAATATTTACCCCTTCCCAACCGAACAAAATTGGTTGGAAACCATTGCGATGGGTTCCACCAAAATATTTCCATCTTCAACTTTACCACACGAGAGATCAAACCCCTCACCCTACCCAAACCTGCCGCTCCATATGATGGGTCTTTCCATGTTTTCGGCATCGGTCGTTGTCGTGGTTCCAATGTCTACAAGGTTTTTTTTATCTTACACCCATAACTACCGTGATGAATATGAATATCCTTACTTCGACCAGTCTGCATTTTTGTACTCGTCTGATACCCATTCCTTGAAGAATATTGAGTGTCCTCGTTTTATAACAAATTTGGATTGTGTGTATCTTGCTGGTAAGTGTTATTGGTACGCTAGAATTCTTAAACCACTAAATGGGGTTGAGCATAAGTTCAACGAAGATAGATCTTATGTCTTATCATTCGACTTTCGTACTGAAAAATAGGCATGTCTAAACGGTACCGGTACTTCAAGAAACCCGGTACCGTACCAGTACCGAACCGGGTACCGAGTACCGAGTACTGATTTTTCGGTATACGGTACGGTACTCGGTACCATCCATTTTATTATTTTCGGTACCCGGGAATCCCGTACCGTACCGGGTACCGAAATTAATTATAAAATAATTAAATATTTATTTTATTTATAAAATTTAATTTATATTTTCTAAAACTAAATTACTAAACCTAATTTATATTTTTATAAGAATTTGAGGTTATTTATGTTTGGTGTTTTTACTGGAATTTAGAGTGGAACTCAAATTGTTGGAATTGTTATTTTAGATTGTAATTCTAATTGTTAATTTAGATTTGAATTTGGATTGTGGATATGTGATTGTGAATTTATAATTATGAATTTAGATTGGTATTGGTATTGGAAGTTTGAAATTTGTATTTTTGTTGAACACTTGAACTTGACAGTTGACACAATAGGAAACGGAAAAAAATAAAAAAGTTCATTTTTTTTTTTTTAAAATTTCGGTACCTTTTCGGTTCTTCGGGAATACCCGTACCGTACCGGTCGGTACCTGGGTACCCGAAGTAATATTTCGGTACGGTACCGGTACCCAAAATTCTGGGTATTTCGGTACCCGGGTACCAAATTTTCGGTACGGGACCGGTACCGTACCGATCGACAGCCCTACTAAAAAATTCAACATTTTCCCTCTACCACCCCTAACCGGAGAGCGATTTTGTAAGTATGATATTGTCGAGCATGGTGACAAGTTGGGTGCTATTGAGCATTTTGATCCTCATGACGGGCACGCTCATGTTTGGGTACGTGAGAAGCGTTCATGGAAAAAAGTTGGTAAGTTTTATTCAGGATATTTTGAGAGAGCATTGGCCTTGAAGGATGATGGTCGGCTCTTGTTTATCGAGGTACCATGCCTTGATAATGCTGAGCATAGTCAGGTAGACATATTCGATGTGGTTAGCAATAAGTGCACCGCGAGGCTCCACATGCGTTGTTGCCGTGGCAAGATAGATGTGTTCCCTTATGTCGAGAATTCAGATCTGTTGCCGTTTGGACAATCTATACCTATGATAGGTTAGTCTTTTTCTCTTATGCTGTTTAATTTTCTTAGATTGGATAACATATACGAGTCACTTTGCTCATAAATGTTCTATGTCTTTTTTATGTCCTATTCAGAGGTGGAGAAGGAGAAGGAGAAGGAGGAGGAGGAGGAGGAGAAGAAGAAGAAGAAAAATAAACATTAGGAAGGGAAGTTTCACCTAAAGAGTCATTCATATCTCATATTTTGATCTTTTCTTGATCACCGTGATGAATTTGGTGTCAATTTATTGTTTCTTGGCTCTTGGATGCTTCGGTCTTTAATTCAAACTGATGCATTTTCATCTTGAAAAAGAAGAATAAAAGAAACACTCATCATCAGCTGAATATTCAGCAAAGGCATTTTGTAATTGCACCAACGGTGTGTACCCACGGTGGTAATGTTTATACAAATTTGAGAGTTGTCAAAACGGCCCGCATCGGCTATTAGGCCCAAGGATGGCCCAACCTAGCCCATTTTCATATTAATGGGCCTATGTGTGGTTTTTGTTTATACACCAAGAATAATTCTAATTTATACAATACTTTATCTAATTATTTATCTTACCCCTTCAAAGAATTACTGTAATAATATTAGAAATCTACTGAGAACAATTTTAGATAAGTTTGATACCAAAACCACGCAGTTTAATCCGCTAACTCACACATTACAACTAAACCCTGCCCTATTCAAGAAATACTCAATTTACAAAACTTCAAACTAAACAGAAACTACCAAACTCTTACAAATTCCCCAATTTCCATCATTCACTACCTCTTCCGGCATCCTCCGATGCCGACGCCGGCGACTCCGACACCGAATCATGCGACGGCGACACCTCAACCCCCCTCAACTCCTCAATCATCTTCACCACGTACCCGATCTTTGGCCTCTGCTCCGGCCCCACCTGCGTACACGCCATCGCAATCTGCAACAATCCCACCATCTCCTCCTCAATATCCTTGTACCTCATCAGCTCCAGATCGAAAACTTCCGCCGTCCACTCCTCCCTCACCACACTCTGCACCCACCTCGGAAGATCGACGACCCCACTGTACCCGATTCCGGGCCCGTTGCTGTCGACAATCGAGGGGCATTTCCCGGTTAGGAGCTCTAATAGTAGGACCCCAAAGGAGTAGACGTCGGATTTTTGGGTCAGCTTCCGGCCGTCAAGGGCCGCCTCCGGGGCTCGGTAGCCGTTGGATTTGGGGGAAGATGAAGACGATGCGAAGACCGAGAGGCCGTAGTCGGATAATTTGGCGTGGCCGAGTTTGTCGATGAGGACGTTTGTGGACTTGATGTTGCCGTGGACAAGCTTGAGAGGTGCGCATGAGGAGTGGAGGAAGGCGAGGCCTCGAGCAGCCCCGGATGCGAGCTTCAGTCGAGTGGTCCAGTCCAGTGGGGTTCGACCCGGGCCTCGATTGCCTGAAACGGGATGCAGAAAATAAAAAAAATGCAGTGTAGTTACAACTAAAAGGTGCGTTGATGCAGTGGTTGTGCTTTGGCTATATTATATGGAGTGGTCCTAAAGCAAACATGCTATCATTAAAGATCTCAAATCTATGTTTCGCCATCACTTTCAAGAAACTAGACAAAGATATGGATGAGGCAGCAACAAGAAAGATGAAATAGCAAAGCAAATCTTCCAACATTTTGCTATCTAAATCAACAGTTCAAGCAAAGATCATAAACGGGGACGAGACACGAGCAACATGAACAAAGCATAACTAGCAAAGAAACAGATAATTACAGTCAATGCAGTGAGCTTTTAACAAAGGTGTGAGTAATGTAGAGTGGTTAGCTGCATTTTGGCTCCATTATATGGAGTGGTCCTATCATCAGCAGAATTTCATACATAAGATCTATGTTTTTCGCATTGAATTCACTAAATCCCAAATCCGAATTTCACCATCACTTTCAAGAACCTAAACAAAGAGGATGAATTGATGATCTCAAACCAAGAAACAAGCAAGTTGGATGAGCCAAAGACATCAACAAAGCAAATCTTCGAACTTTTTGGAGTCCAAGTCCATGGTCAAATTCTCAAATCAAGGAAGAGTCTTGAGTAACAAGCACAGAGCATAACTGGCTAAAAGAAACAAATTATCACAGTCAAAGCAGAGAAACATCGCCGTTCGATAGCACGTGCTGACTAAATAATGACATAGCTATATTCCTCCATTTCCACTGTCCTACATCTTTCCACTAGGATATACAGATCCACTACCAATACATTTTATGGGTCCTATTGTCTTCTCCTTCAACCACTAAATTGGCCTTTTGTACTACAAAATTTTTAATCTAGACAAGAACCCAATCTTTAAGCATCTAAGATTAAAGAACAAAATGCTAAAAAAAGAAACAATCAGAACCCCATGTGAGAACATGCCATTATCTTATTTCTTCAAACACAATCAAGAAATGTGCAGTCACTAATCAGTCTAATCTAACATATTAAACCAAACTTCAAAAGGGAAAAAAGTTGAAAAATTCTTACCATGAAGCAGCCAAAACAAGTTGCCATTAGGCATGTAATCATGAACCAGCAATTTCTCATCTCTTGCGAAATAGTAAGCCTTTAATCCGACCAAATTCGGGTGGCGGAGCCGCCCCAGAACCTCCATTTGCTGCTCAAACTCCTTCTTTCCGTTCACATTCAAATCTTTCAATCTCTTCACCGCCACCACATTTCCATCATCCAAAATCGCCTTATACGCGGTCCCGAATCCGCCTTTTCCCAGCATTTCCGCCGATGCTCTCAACAAATCCTCGAGCTCGAACCTCCTCTCGCCGTCGAAGAACACCATTTTCCCCCTCTCGTACCCGGGTTGGCCCGGGTTCGGGTACGGGCTGGAGGAGTAGACTATCTTCTCCGCTTGCACGCTGCTTTTCTCCGATGTTAACATGCTTGAGTAGTTTCTCCAGAAATAGCAGTACAGAAGCAGGGAAACTAACCCTAGAACCACAACATCTCCGATTATGATACCAATTATGGCAAGGGAGCTGATTTTACTCCGGTGGGAGCTGTGCGGTTTGGGCGGCGGGTTGGTCTCCGCCGGGACTGCTGTCGGAGACGAGGAGACGGTCGTCTTCGGGCTCACCGGCGACGCCATTGCTCCGCCCGGCTGGGTAGGGTTGCTCGAAGCCACTTTACATTTCTCCAGCGGCGGCCCGCACAAACCCGGATTGTTCCAAAATGACGAAGCTGGGAAGCCCGAAAACGAGCCCGATAGCTCCCCCGTGAGCCCGTTTCCAGAGACGTTGAAGTCCTGCAAGTTCGGCAAATTCATGCCGGAGATGGAGCCGGAGAAGGAGTTCTCCTCGAGCCGCAGCGTCAGTAAATGCGTGAGCCGGTTCACGGCCGGCGGAATGCCGCCGGCGAAATTGTTATACGACAGATCGAGGCGGTAGAGCTTCGAGAGCGAGGATAAGGAGGGCGGAAAATCGCCGGAGAAATGGTTGTGGGAGACGAAGAGGAGTTTGAGGTTAGTGAGGTTGGAGAGATCCGGAATTTGACCCGAAAACCCATTTTGCTTGAGGCTGAGGACCCGGAGCTGAGTTAAAGAGGCGAGAGAGGGAGGCAAGGAGCTTTGAAGATTAAGGTTTTCGAGGACTAAACGGGTGACCCGGTTGTGGATGCAGGAGACTCCGACCCATGAGCTGCATGGATCGGAGGAGGAGTTCCACGAGCTGAGAACGGTGTTTTCCGGGTCGGCGGTGGACTTGAAGAGGAGGAGTGGCTCGGCGTCGGGATGCTCCGACTCGGCGGCGCAGTGGAGGAGGAGGAGGAACAAGACGGCAGTGGTAGGGTTTGGTTTCAGTTTTGGCGCTGCTGCTGCCGCCATTGTAGCGAGAGATAGAGAGAGAGAGTGAGGATGAGGAGGAGTGGAGGAGAGAGTGGGAGGTCTGCGAACTGAGAAGACCTGTATGGTGTATTAATGGAGGAATGGTTATAGAATTTGATGCTAATTAATGAAGTTGCTTTTAATTTCAATATTTTTTATTTAAATAAGATTTTATATTTCACAATAGTGCTGTTTTATTAAATCTTGAGTTGAAAGTGGTCATTATGTTTTTAATGTGAGGGACAATATTTGAACTTCAGATTATTTTTATGCTAAATTAACATGTTCATAAAATTAAACGGTATAAAAACAACATTTCATGATTGATAGCATTACAAATAAATTACTACATTAATGATTAATTAACAATCAATTAAATGATTTTAATGTAGTAATTTTAAATAGTGGAAACCGTTTCAGTAATTCGTGGTTTGCCTATAAAGGCTCCTTTGTCTTCGTCTCCAGACTTCTGACAAAAAAGGTTCCACTTTCTCTTCTTTTGGTACTGAAATTAGCGGTCAAACATCATAATTTAATTGCAGTTTTATTGACTAATTAAATGTGAAAAAGAAATCACGAGAGTTCCTTTTTATATAATTTTTATTTAGTTTTTTAGGTAATAATTATATTTTCTCAATGTATATTTCCCATAGAAAATTTAAATCATGACCAAATGCACCCTTTTTTGCATGGGAAATTGTAAAATTCGAAAGTGACGATAATAGAGTGAAATATTTGCTTTCATTATTAAAATGTCGTACTTAGACTAATCATTTGGTCTCAAGACAAAAAGTGAAAGTTAAAACTAGAAAATGAGGCACTTGTTTAATTGGTGGCTTTACATTTTTTGGCTTTTCGAGATACTAGTATGGCTTTCTTCAATTAAATTTGAAAAAAAATCATTACTATTATTTAAAAGAAAATAGCATATTTTTGAAAAAAAAAAACATTTTATTAATTCAAGTATATCAAATAGGGGTGCCATAAATGGTCCGGGCCCAGCCCATAAAAGCAGTAATTGCTAATTCTTCACGAGAAAAAACGTAGCCCAACTTCAGACAACAGCCCATTAACTATTTTGAACCAAAACAAATTATAGCCCGTTAAGGCCCTTAAGTGGTTCGCAAATGGCCCGAGCCCAGCCCGAAATGTGGCTGGGCTTAAAATTCGAGGCGATTAAAATAAGCTAGTACTAAATTATTAATCCAAGCATTACAAAATAAATTGATTTTTAATTCCTAACAAATTACCGCGACGATTTAATAAAAGATAGGAGTATATGATCCAAAGCCAAGCCAATTCCCAGCAAATTAGCCCCTTTCTTCCGCCGTCGTCACCCGCCGCCGTCGCGCGCCGTCAATCCGCCGCCAGCTCATTTCACCTTCTCCCCCTCACCTCACAACTCCTAATTTGCGATACCGATTGAATAAGTGTAAGGACTATCGATTAAATTGAAGGAAGGGAAGGATCGTGCCGCAATAGCTGGTTCTCATGGTTCCAAATTCCTAAACCTCGGTAATCCCCAGCTCTAATTTCGATGATTATTTGAAATCTCAATTTTTTTTCTTCCTAATGTTTCATTGGTGTTGCAGAAATACCTCTTCGAACAACCATGTCGCAATCTTCCGTGAGCCCAAACGTGAACCCGAAGAGAAACCGGCCTCCGCCTCCATCCCCAAATGCTTCTCTGCAGTCAGATGCTCATTTTAACTCCGGTCTTGCTACTAATACTGCTGTTGCTTCAAGCACAGCTTCAGTGGCCGGAACTCTCAAGAGGCCCCGTGAGGAGGATTATTATGGAGAAGCTGCAGAGGCTGGGACCTCGACTGATGTGCCAGAACCGAAGCGGCGCGTGAAGGCCACTCACGATGTGATATATCGGATTGTTGTACCCTCGCGGCAGATTGGGAAAGTCATTGGAAGAGCAGGGCACCGTATTCAGAAGATTAGAGAGGAGACTCAAGCTACGATTAAAATTGCTGATGCTATCTCGGTAAGCATATTGATGCATGGCTCTCTCTTTTTGGTTTTCTTTATACCTTGATCAGTATTTGTAGTGAGAACGTATAGAACTGAATTCATCATCGACCATTCATTCGCCAATAGTTTAAAAGGTTCTAAAACAAAACTTATATTAAAGTCATAAGTAACCATTTTCTCTTTTCTTTCAAATACTAATGATAAAAACCATCAAGGAAATTGAAATGAGCTGGGAAATGTAGTAGGAGCTGATTCTTGAGTTTGATTATGATTTTCTTTGGGTAGCTTTCTGGCTATTAATAAAACTCTGAAATCAATATATAGTTTCAGCTTTCGAGAATTGGTTCTGTTTCTTTTTCCCGGTGATAATCTGATTCATAATTTAGTCAGTAAAACTAGCACATATTTAAAATAATATAACAAGCTACTCACTTTCCTATTTTCTTGCTCTGCAGTTTTTCCTTGACAGATACAGGAACTAAGTCTGTAATCAAATTTAGACCAGTAAGGCTGGTCTAGGAATCTTGTTTCAGATTCTATTCTCTCCTGCTGGGAATTTTCGAATTGCTTATGCCCAGATTCATGCCTATCTCTAGGTCAGGTTTTACAGAAATAAAAAGCTCACCCCTCCCCCTTTCCCCTTCCCTGCCCCTACTCCCCGATTCACCCCTCCCCACTCCCCGGTTCAGGAAATGATCCTGCCTTCTCCCCTTTCAATTCTCTTAAATGCATTTCCTTATTTATTCTTCCGCTCCCTTTCTTGGTATCTCTGTGTGTGTGTGTGTGTGTGTATATATATATATATATATATATATATATATATATATATATATTTTAGTATGAGGAGGATCTTCTGGTTCTTAGTTGGCTGGATCAATTTTTGCCAACTGGTAAACCCCATCAGCCTCCAACTAATAGGAAAGGTTTGGCCTTGGCCGATGATTGGTGTAGTGTGTCATGATTGCGTAGGGCATTCTTTATTTTGGTTTGTTTGTACTTGTAGGCACAGATTTGGATCTAGTTCAATTTCTTCCGGACCTGATTTACTTTTTCTGATATATTTGTCTCATTCTTCTCATCCCTCTTATAGGATTGCCTGTTACCTGATAATCCAATTTATCTTCTGGGCTCGTGATTTTTTTTTCCCTTGTGTTTCGCAGAAACATGAAGAGAGGGTGATCATTATCAGTTCAAAGGACAGTGACAACGTGTTCTCTGATGCAGAAGTCGCTCTTCATCAGATTGTTACCCTGATCCTCATGGTAGCACGATGTACTGCTTTGAAATCAAATTAGAACGAGTGGTTTTGTTTTGATTGAAAACTTAGAATTGCTATTCAATTCCTTAGACTGGTTGCTTATTATCTTTAATAATCTTCATATATATGACGCAATTTATCCATGATAGGACGATGATGGGAACACAGAGGCACTGAAAATTGGTCCTGGGCATGTACCAGCTAACGCAGTGAGACTTTTGATTGCTGGTTCTCAAGCAGGTGGTTTGATTGGGGTTTCAGGTCAAAATATTGTGAACTTGAGGAATTCCTCAGGAGCTAGTATTGTTGTTCTTTCTCCTAATCAGATGCCTCCATGTGCATCTGCTCACGAATCTGACCGAGTTGTACAGGTTTGTTCATATGAGTTTTCATCGTACAATTTTATTTTAGAGTTGTACTGGTCTGTTCATATTCTATATTAGATTTCAGCATTTCTGTTTTGTCATTCTCTAAACATGTAATGTGTAATGGGTATAGCTGAAAATTGCGAGCAACTCTATCATAAAGAGAATATATTAACCAAAGCATTATGCATTATATGTTCATTGCTTATGCATTATGCTGGTTGCTTTTCTACCTGTGCTGCTATTTAGAAATATTAATGGTATTTTTCTTGCAGATATCAGGAGAAATTCCAATTGTTTTGAGAGCTGTAGTGGAAATTGGCTGTCAACTTAGGTGGACATCAGTGGTTTACTTTATTATTTGATCTGGCTCCTGTATTTCAGTGCTAATATTACTCTCTTTTGCAATTTATAGAGATAACCCACCTAAACAAGTAATATCCATTAGTCCAACAAATAATGTTGGTTTACATCGGCAACCTCAACAGCATGTGGATCCTACTTCAGGTAATTAGTTCTTTTTCAACTTAAGAGTCATGAATTTGTGGGTTCATTCTATTACTCTGTCATATCTTAGTACCACAGGGACCTCACATTTAGCAAAATTTTGCAGCTGATTATGTTAATTTGGAGCTTTTGGTTCCTGAAAATCTTGTGGGTGGACTGATCGGAAGGTTTGGGGCCAATATCTCAAGGATTAGAAATGAGTCAGGAGCCAATATCAAGGTGTCTTTTGTCATAAAAATTAATATCATCAATAGCAAGCTATATGGGTTCATGTTTCTGTTTCTGAATTTTGGCGACATTAATTGTTAATGTAGTTGATGCCTCGTCATTTTGATTCATTCTGATTGTAGGTTTATGGTGGGAGAGGTAAACAATCACAAAGACAGATTCATTTAGGTGGTACTGCTCAACAGGTAAATATTTGTTTACTTCTACTTTTCTGACTACTTTTGTATTTTAAGCATTTCTTGAATATGTCTTTTCTGCTGAGTAAATAAAATTACGTATACGTTATCACTTATCACATATGATACTTACCTTTCATAAGCGATCAGCTTGCAGTCTTCTCAAAGAACTGTGTTTCTGGGAATTCTTTTCCCTTGTTTAAGACTATCCATCCTCTTATTTTCTATATTTTTGGCCTACTAGGTTGCCCTTGCCAAGCAGCGAGTTGATGAATACGTCTATGCTGAATTGATGCGACAAGCAGGAGGGCAAATGCAGCTCTCTGCTGGTCAATTGCAACCATATTCTACTCCACAGCCAATGTAATATTCTTTTTGTACTTTCCCTCAGGAAAAAATAAAAATTTGAGTTGTACTTGCTAACTGCCTACAAGCATTAATCTATGTATATACAATGGGTGCTTATTTTTGCAGGCCTGACCTCTCAAATACTCTCTACCAGGGTTATGGACAGGCCTCTGCTCTATACACAACCAGGTTACCTCTCAGAACCTGCATTCCCTTAAATCTTGATATGATACCGATCATCAATTGTACGAGCTATATAGATTCATTCAATCTTAAGTATCATAGTCGCAACATACCTTAGAGATTCACCTGGTTCCAATTTTTAGCAAATTGAAAATACGTTTGTGAAATTACCTGCTTTCTATAGCTGCTCGGAACAGGTTATACGTTGATATTAATTTCTAGAAATTTTGAGCCTTCACCTTTTGTGATTATAATGTCCTGTGCAAAAAGCTTGTTGCCAGTTTTGAACTCGATTATTACAGGATATAGTGAACAATCAGGTGTTTGCTTTGATCTAGCTGCAGTAGTTTTTATTAAAGTGTAAACTTCTTGAAATTGCAGTAATCACGATGTTGGAATGATGGAGGCCCTCCCCTCGATGTATGCATCGAGTGCAACGACCCAAGCTCATCCTCAGTACTATGCTCATCAGTCCTATCATGCTCCGCCATTATAGTCGCAAATAGAGGCATCGTTCTCCCTCCCCCCTCTGTTTCATTTGCAGGCCTTTTAGTTTACTTAAATATTTGTTGCAACAGATTTATCAACTCGAAATTATATATTAACGTGGAGCGTATGTGAATTTACTTCGAACTAATTTAAAAGTGAATTCACTTCGAACTACTGTAATTTATTCTCAGCTAGTGAATGAAAAACTCACAGAGATTACTAGTAGATGTAAATTTTCTACTAGCAGATGGGCCAGGCCTGGGTATACGGGAATAATAGGGAAATTGGGTTGAAATTCTGTTTAGATTAAAAAATTATGGCCCAGCCCAATACAAAACTGGGCCCGGCCTGGTTTGACCAATCTAGAAATAAAAACTTGCAACAAGCAGGGTCAATTATGTAGCTGTACTTATTCAACATAATTTGGTTAGAGCAATTTAATGCACTTCTTGAATAAAAGGTTCAACACCACAAAGTATGGAGTATGGACCCATATTTTGCTACTGTTGCCTTCTTTTATTCCATTTCCCACCGCCAAATTCCAAAGTCAGTCAACTCTGGCGTGAACGACTAGTGGTGACAAAGAAATGAATTATATGTTAAAAAGTGGTGGCAATGGAACTGCAAAAATCTCTCAAAACTATTGTTTAGTTTTGTTTTGATTTGATCCCAAAAAAAAATAAAAATGGCTTCTTTCAAGAATCACTCACTACTTTCTCTCTGCCATCTTCTTCTTCTTCTGCTCATCACCAAGGCTGATTCCAAGTGCCAAAAATCCTACCCCTGCAGAAATTTCACCATCGAATTTCCCTTCACTGATATTAACAGTTCCAAATGCGGATTATTTCCAGTCAACTGCGATTTCCAGCAAGTGAATCCAAGAGTTAACTTTGGTGCTAGAGAATTCCCTATGGAGCTAGTGACGAAGGTATCAGCTAACAAATTCTTGATTCATGATCCTGTGCTAGCAAACTACTTCAATGGCAACAGCTGTTTTTCCTTCGAAAACGTTTAACTCTACTGGAATCCCCTTCAGTTTCCTTTACATTCTCCCCTAACCTCACCTCCTTCAGTTGCTACAATCCAACTCAAGAAATTCAAAATCAGTTTGCTCAGTACCATAACGAAAGCTGTGATGTTTTGACCATTTACTACTATAAAACTGATGAAGCTCCAGCAGAGCATGTTATTCCTCCTGGATGTACAATGAATCAGATTCCTATAAAATCCGACCCAGATTTTGGGAACGATGTTTTCAATCTGTTGAGTCCAAGTTTCACTGTGGAATGGCATGTTTCTGAGGATTGTAACAAATGCTACGATCGAGGAGGGCAGTGCCTCACTAACGACAGGAATGAGTTCTACTGCAAACAAGGTAACATAACATGGGATAATAAATTAAAAACTTGATAGGCATAATAAAGAAGAGAATACTCCTACTATCTATAACTTGTTTGTTGCATATATACATACCTGCCAGGGGTAAAGCGTATTTTATTTGCAGTAAAGTTAGTTTTAATTTTATTTGTTACGAAACTCTTCTAAGTTAAACTCTCTACATATGTTGAGTAATGATAGATTTACAACAATAAAGTTAGAAAACAACATATTAGAATTGTAAGAGGAATTCCGTAGCTTTCTGGAATATATTTCAAAGTCGATTAGCGTGTTAGACGGAGTCAATGCCTTCGTGTTATATAAACAGAACGGAAGCTTTAGGGGGGAGAGAGAGAGAGAGCAAGAGAGAGAGAGAGAGAGAGAGAGAGAGAGTATGGGTGTGGCCAAGAATTTATCGTTGGTGTTGCTTTGCCATCTTTTTATTATACATGAAGCTCATTCGAAATGCCCCAAATCCTACGCCTGTAGAAACTTCACTCTGGAATTTCCCTTCACCAAGTCTACCGATCCCAACTGCGGATTGTTCTTGGTTGACAACTGTGACTCCGATCTCGGACACCCGTCAATACGGAGAGAAGCCACAGATACTTTTCCTCCATATCTTATTCTGGGGAAGCCATCCTCAAACAAATTCTCAATCCACGACATCACGCTTCAAGTTTTTCTGGGATTAAATCAGTGTGTTGCTTTCACCAATTTTTCTCTGCTTCATTCTCCTTCAGTGGAATTCACATTCTCACCTAACATCACCTTCTTCACGTGCCGCAACGAAACTCCAAACCAGAACATCCATGATTATTTCCAGAGCTATCACCGGAAAGTCTGTGAAGCCTCCACCATGTACTATAAGATTCCGGCAACTCAGGATCATGCTCCGGCGGCTATTCCTGGATATTGTTCCTTGATTCAACTACCGATGAAGCCTGATGAGAAGTCAAAGGACTTATTACAGCTCTTGACTCCTAATTTCACTTTGGAGTGGAGTATTTCTCAAGAGTGTTACGACTGCCACGATGGAGGAGGGCAGTGTTCTAGTGACAACGGGCAACCATTTTATTGCAGAACGCTGAAAACAGGTATTTATCGCACCAATGCCTGTACGCCACGTGTTTTGATTATATAAATCTGGATTACAATTTTTTTTTTTTTGAGAGAAATCTGGATTACAATTAGATGTGTTAGAATAGGACTGGACTCCAAATTTGCTTTGGACTGGGCCACACCTTTTACGCCCAATTTGGACCTATTTAGTCCAATATATCTGGGCTGATTTTTTCTTGAGTGGAGTATTTCTCAACAGTGTTGTGCTGCTACAGTGGAAGCGGAGAGCTTTCTCGAAATAGATACTGTTTATCAAGTAGGAAGCTTCCTCGGTCATGGTTGATCAAGGACTATTCAAAAAACGCAAGTCTTCGGCGAACTCAACCTAGCGTGTTTGATCAAAGCAACGACTATTAGGAATGAGAACCAATTAAGCACATAAAGAGGGCAAAAAAAGCAGTTCGATTTTGTTACCACTTTCTCCTACTCTGTTTCATAGTTTTTGTACAAAACAAATTTCATGCATGGCTCTTGTTCTAGTCAACTTCTTGCTTTTCCTTTTCTCGTTTCATCTTCTCCCTCTCTCGGCTGATTCCGATTGCCCACCATCCTTCCCCTGTGGGGATTTCAGCCTCGAATTTCCATTCACGGTCACCTCCAACCCCGGCTGCGGCCTTATCACGGTTGACGGCTGTGAGGATTCTGCAGGAAGCCCCAAAAATATTTCTGGGCATCAGTTAACTATTCTGGAGAAGATAGATCCAAACAAATTTCTTGTTCTGGACAATTCACTCGAAAGTTTCTTGAAAGACAGGAGCTGTCTTTTTGTTAGAAATCTCACTATGCCTCAAGTCTATCCTCTTTCATTCACATACTCTCCCAATATCACCACGTTCCACTGCTTCAACAGATCCTCAGACGATCGAATCCATGATTATTTCGCAAACTACATCAGCATCACTAGCCTTAACGGAATTGACTGCCAATCCGATTTTTCCACCATTTATTATAGGAGTAATAATCAGACAGCTGGTACGGAGGAAAGTGATGTTCCGACAGAATGTTCAATGATGCAAATACCTGTGATACCTGATGCAGATTCATCAGATGATCTGCTTAGTATGTTAACTTCTAACTATACCTTAGAGTGGAATGTTCCAGAAGGCTGTCGTCGTAGTGAAAGTGGTAACGAATACGACTGCGGTAAAGGTATCACTTGAAAACAGAAGGCCACAAACATACCATTACTAATTTATTCTTATTAGTTCGGATTTTAAGATTAGATGGAAATCATACCTTTTAAACCTAACTTGTTCAAACTTTGTTGCTTCTCTCCTGATATATAACTGTCATTGATTTTGTTTGCAGGAAACGCGATAATTAAAAACATCATTGTAATAGGTATGTTTTTTTTCTTCTTTTTACCAATGCATAATTTGCTAAGATGTTTCCGTCTTCAATTATACCCTCTTTATTCTATCATTCATACGAAATTCTGATACTCGGTATCTATGTTCAATTTCTTTAATACTATCTCTGTTCCATTCCATTTAGCTTGTTCGTATATACTTTCCACATATTCAACATATAGTCATGTAAACCAAATAGAGCGGGACGGAAAGAGTACTATTTTTGTTTGCTTTTATGCTTGAATGTGGTCTAAATACTTTTCCATTATATCATTCTTCTCAGATTTATCAAAACAACAATCCTTTTTTATCTATTGACAGGATGTATCACCATAGGCGTTCTTGCATCCACTTTGACGATTCTATTCCTTCTCATTCGGAGGAGGCGTGCAATGGCAAGACAAGAGCATGAAAGGGACATTAAACTCTTTCTCAAAAACAATGGAAATCTTGCTCCAATGAGATACAAATACTCTGCCATCAAGAAAATAACAAAGTCATTTAGTGAGAACTTGGGAAGAGGGGGATTTGGTAGTGTGTACAAAGGACAGTTGCGCGATGGTCATCTCGTGGCAGTGAAAGTCCTGCACGAATCTGATGGAAGCGGGGAAGATTTCATGAATGAGGTCGCAAGTATTAGTAGAACTTCCCACATTAGTATTGTCTCTCTTCTAGGATTCTGTTTTGAAGGTTCAAAAAGAGCTCTCATTTATGATTTTATGCCTAATGGGTCTCTTGAAAAATTCATCAGCAACAGTGTTGAATCCGGATTAGGATGGGATAAATTATTTGAGATCGCACTAGGCATTGCTCGAGGGCTAGAGTACTTGCACCAAGGCTGCAATACTAGGATTCTGCATTTGGACATCAAGCCTCAAAACATTCTTCTGGATAAGGACTTGAATCCTAGAATTTCAGACTTCGGACTTGCAAAGCTTTGTCCAAACAGATCAAGCATAGTTTCAATGATGGTGGCAAGGGGTACTATAGGGTATATTGCCCCTGAAGTGCTCTCTAGAAACTTTGGAGACGTTTCTTACAAGTCTGACGTGTATAGCTATGGCATGCTAGTTTTGGAAATGGTTGGAGGAAGGAGAACCGTTGATCGAACAGAAGTAGATCGCACGAGTGAAATATACTTCCCTCATTACATCTACAAAGAGCTTGAGAAAGATGCACACATAGATTTTGATTTTGTTGGAACAATGAGTGAAGATGAAAGTCTAGTAGTGAAGAGAAAATTGATGATTGTAGGGTTGTGGTGCGTTCAAACGAATCCTAAGGATCGACCGTCGATGACGAAGGTGGTGGAGATGTTGGAAGGGAAACTAGGATCATTGGAGGTTCCACCTAAACCTTACCTATATTCACCCCCAAGATCAGCACCAACTTTTTCAAGTTATGAATCTTTCTAGTATTTTTGTATGTGCATATGTGAAGTTTTAGTTTGATGTACTATTCTGCCTTTTAATCCATTTGATGGTTGGATGTGCACTTGCCTTTGATGAAAGTGTCAATTTAGAGGATTTAAAATGAAAAACCGTGGAGAATTTTTATCTTGGGCTTAAAATTTTTTTACTAAGGAACTAAGGCATATTAAAGCCCATTTCATAGAGTTACGTGGACTAATCAATCAAGCCAGTAAATTTCAATATTGTGCTAATGCGCTCTCAAAATAAACAAACAAATTTTCAATCAGAAAGCCTGATCATGTGTTAATTATTCGATAGAAAGAAGGTCCGAAGAAATATTATACCATAAGTTCTTTCGACACATTTATACCCATAGAGCAGGTTAAATTTGCATATGGGTAGCCTTCTATTATGAAGTAGATACTACTCTCTCCGTCTCATTAATATAGAGATAAGTTGACTGCCGATTTTTGTAGTAATATAATTGGTTTGATCTTTTCTTTTATTCTTTAATCGTAAACTAGACGCGAAGGGGTGTATTGGATGTAGAATCTTTAGGATATTTTTAGCCTTTCAAATCTTGTGATTGATTATTTATTAAAAACCAAATAAAGGAAGCAATAAAATAAAATAAAATAAAATCAAAGGAAATGTCAAATATCACAATAAATTCGAAGACCAACTTTATTTATCGCAGTAGACACTAGCAAAATCGTTGGCAACACTCGTGGGGGCATAGGCCCCTTTCATCCATTTGAATAAATAGCTAGGGTGATTTGCCTCTAGCTTTACATTGACCAGAAATTAATTTTAACTAATACAAAATATTCGAATATTATATTTTACAACCCACTTTTTTCTCCACGAAAAGCACAATTAAAAAAAAGTCAATTTTTAATCATTTAAATTCCCAATCCAACACGATCGTCAGATCGTAATTTCTATTACTTTTATGTATTTTTTAAATAAGTTTATTTTATATTGATTTGATTTAGTTTTATGATTATTAGCAAGGGTTACCCATTCAATTAGGATTTATAATTATCTTTTAGCATTTAATTTTACTTTTATTAGTTATATTAAAGTTAATAAATTCAAAACTAGGGTTTTCAATTTATAAAAAATTTCAAAACTAGTGATGGTTTACAATTTATAAAAATCTCAATTTTTACTTAGAATGTCTATTATAATTTACTATATTATAGTATTTTTTTATATATAAAAAATGATATAAATTAATAGAAATTAGACTTATAACACGGTTGGAACATCGAATTCGGGACAGAAGATCCTATCCGAGAAAAAAAAATAGAATTTAGCTTAGTCAATTTAATGTTGTCTACCTAACTTTCATTAATTAAAAGTGTAAAAAATTCAACCAATTGTACACGTGGACAACATAACATTGATTGTAATTTATAACAAATAAGAAATTATAATATTAGATGCACATGCAAAATCCGTGCATATTTCTAATTTCAAAGTATTATAGAGTGATAATGAGAACATAAAATGTTTCTAACTAAACACAAACCCCCTTTTACGTATTCCTTATAGCCCCATAAATTTGAAATAAAGAGGCAATTTAATTTGAATTTATAATGTTGAGGTGCATGTGCAATATTCGTACATATTTCTAATTTTACCAATTGTACTAGGAGAGAGATAGTGAATTGGTGCGTGTAAATTCTGAGTATATCAACTATTTCAGCTATATATGTATTTCGGAGCAGTTGAGTGCAAATCTAATCATCTAATGCATGTCATCAAATTTTAACTCACCAAGGTCGCACTTCTTAAGTTTTCTCGAGAAGATGAATATTCAATGATTTTTTTTTCTTTCTTGAAATGTGAGAATCACCATTTGCCATAAATAATGTTTCTGTAAATATAGTACTACAATTAAATTAAAATTTAATTTATTGATTAATTTAAACATATTAAAATCAACCATTGCGCCAATGTTTCTTTTATCGATTTTCATTCTATTATAACGAGTCTTGTCCGATTTTCTTTTTTTAGTGTAACTTCTTTTATGATATGTCTTTTAACTTTTCTGACATGTCTTTAATTTTTGGCTTCTAGCATTTACAATATCTGATTGCAATTGCATCATGGAGAACTTATAATAGCTGGTTTCGTACGATGTCTATTTTATGATTTGGTTTTATAGCTGGAGGAGTCGGAAGCGGAGGAGCGCATTTGCAGATCAAGGACTTAATTGAGGTAGGGCGCGGCGTAGGGGGAGGAGGCACCGGGTTGCAAGCTTGCGGCGGTGGCGGGTTAGGGGTGTAGGAGGGGGTGGTGGTGTTCGTCAATGTCAGAAAGGAAAGAAGGAAGAGGGTGTAGTAGGTAGCCATTTTCTGAATGAATAAATTTGTTTGGAGGGTTGCCTTAATTTATAGACAAAATCCTTATTTTTTTTTATTGTTGTCTACCTAACTTTCATTAATTAAAAGTGCAAAAATTTCAGCCAATTGTACACGTGGACAATATAACATTGATTGTAATTTATAAATAAATAAGAATTTATAATGTTAGATGCACGTGCATAATCCGTGCATATTTCTAATTTCAAAGTATTATAGAGTGATAATGAGAATATAGAGTGATTCTAACTAAACAGAAATCCCCTTTTACATACTTCTTATAGCCCCATAAATTTGAATTAAAGAGAGAATTTAATTTGAATTTATAATGTTAAGGTGCATGTGCAATATTCGTACATATTTCTAATTTTACCGTATTATAGTTTAAAAGTATAATCACAATTAATTTGTTAGTCCAATTAATTTTACTTGACTTACTTCCATAAATACTATGATTAATTTTGAAGTAACCAAAAGAAATCCTCAAGTTTGATTTTATCACATTCAGACGCATATATTAAAGTTTGATTTTATCACATTCACGTTTGATTTTTTCTGAGTAATAAATATATTAAAGTGCATAGAAAATGATAGTATTACATTTTCAATATGAATAACTTAATTAAATAAAAATAATATAAGGCTCAAATATCTATGATTTTAAAGAATAAGTACATTGTTCTAATTTAATATATTAATATAAATATATATGTTAAATTCTAGTATGACAATGTTCTAACTTTTCATCATATATATGGCATTTGAATGCATCAATGTAGTATACATATTTTACGCACGAGAGTGAAATCTTTAATTTCTTTATTGTAAATACTAATCCGTAACAGAGAATATGTTATCAAAAGAATGCACTCGTTTTCCTTATGCGTTCTTCTATCAAAACAGTTCATTTAATGACAAGGCTATAAATGAGGGTGCTATTGGCCCCATTGAAAGAGTGCTCTTTGAGAGAGAACAAGAAGACCTTCTGAATGATTTAAAAGACATACGTAGAAGGCTTGTGATCGTCGTATAAGTATATATGAGATCATTCTCTTATTAAGTTTTATTTAATACACATGTGGTGTTAAATAGTACTCAGTATGTTGTGCAGATCAATGAATTTGTGAAGCGTGCTAGGGCTGCTAACATTCATGCTTACATTATCGGCCATCTGAAAAAGGAGATGCCAGCAATGATGGGCAAAGCTAAGATGCAGTAGAGACTCATCGACAATCTGCCTGATGAATTTGCAAAGATCTATCTCTCTACACACAAATTCACATTCTTACTCTCATTTTAGCAGTTCTCTCTCTCTCTACACACACACAGGCACACGCACATTCTTAATCTCGTTCTATCCAATATTCAGGTTCAAAGAGAACACCATCTACTAGAAGGGGATTGGATTTCCCTCAGGTTAAACACTTTAAGGAGACGTTCAGTGGGTACAACATCGATAAGTTTGAGAAGCTAAAATCTAAAGTGATACAATCCATTGGTGATATACTTCGTTACGACATCCATAATCTTTTGAAGAACTTCTGAAATCCTTATGATTAAAAATGTCGACGCCAATGATCGAGATGGAGGATGCTCTATTTCTGATTTTGATCTGCAGCTACTTAGAGAAAGTTGATACCATCCGGCAAATGTGTCAAGGGTAGGAATAACGGTATGCACTGAATTAGCTTGCCCTTGAAGTGAGGAGATAAATAGTAAGTGATTTGCCCCAAAATTCATGTGAGATTTTAGAACCATGGTATGAACTTCTATTATTACAATATATATATATATATATATATATATAAGACATCAAATTTCTTACAGCAACGCGGAGAAGAAGCAGAAAATAGTGATCAAAGATGAGGACTTGGATGAATCACTGAAGAGACTGATGATGATTTCGAAGATTAGCAGCAAAGTATTTCAACCAATTGTACACGTGGACAACATAACATTGATTGTAATTTATAACAAATAAGAATTTATAATGTTAGATGCACGTGCAAAATCCGTACATATTTCTAATTTGAAAGTATTATAGAGTGATAATGAGAATATAGAGTGATTCTAACTAAACACAAACCCCCTTTTAGGTACTCCTTATAGCCCCATAAATTTGAAATAAAGAGATAATTTAATTTGAATTTATAATGTTAAGGTGCATGTGCAATATTCGTGCATATTTCTAATTTTACCATATTTTATAGCTTAAAAGTATAATCACAATTAATTTGTTACTCCAACTAATTTTACTTGACTTGCTTCCATAAATACTATGATTACTATTGAATTAACCAAAAGAAATCCTCAAGTTTGATTTTATCACATTCAAATGCATATAATAAAGTTTGATTTTATCGCATTCAAGTTTGATTTTTTGGAGTAATAAATATATTAAAGTGCATAGAAAATGATAGTATTACATTTTTAATATAAATAACTTAATTAAATAAAAATAATGATAAGGCTCAAATATCTATAATTAAGTACACATTCTACGTTAGCATATTAATATAGATATAGATGTGAAATTCTTAGTGTGACAAATTGGCAATGTTCTAACTTTTCATCATATATGGCATTTGAATGCATCAATGTATATATTTTAGGCACGGGAGTGAATACTAATCTGTGACAGAGAATATGTTATCAAAAGAATGCACTCGTTTTTTCTACTTTAATAATGAATTAATTAAACAAAATATACCGACTTACCATTCGATATCCAAAATTAATAACCTAAGCAACAGCAATAACGACTTAACAAGAACAAAAGAATGGCATGAATTAATTAACATATGACCACCTATACTACTCTAACTCCACTTGGTCTCTTCCCTTCCATGGCATCTTTCTTATTCCGACAGTCAGCACAGAGGAAAGGACGTTGCCATGGCTCCGAGCTCATCGAGAATATCGAACCAGCATGAACCGAGATTCCCTCGTTCGGTGCCAGGTCAGCTTGGCATACGGCACACATAAAGATACCACCGGATTGTGTACTCGACTCGTCGTTTCCCAGTCTGCCATAGTTGAAGAAATAAGATGAAACGAATCAGATTTTGTACACCTTATGAGATCTTCACATTTAGCTAAATTTCATATTTAATCCTTCAAATTCTCAGTTTCATGTATTATTAATTTAATCTATCACCTCAAACAAACGCCTCTGGAATAAAAGGAAACAAGATTTTAGGTCGGATACTGACATGATTTGAACATTTTTGAGTAAATAAAATTATGTATACGTTATCAAATATAATACTTACCTTTCATAAGAGATCAGCTTGCAGTCTTCTAAAAGAACTATGTTTTTGGGAATTCTTTTCCCTTGTTTAAGACTATTCATCTTATTTTTCTATGTTTTTGGCCCACTAGGTTGCCCTTGCCAAGCAGCGAGCTCTCTACTGGTCAATTGCAACCATATTCTACTCCACAGCCAATGTAATATTCTATTTGTACTTTCCCTCAGAAAAAAAGAAAAGAAAAAATATTCAAGATGTACTTGCTAACTGCCTACAAGCATTAATCTATTTATATACAATGTGTGTTTATTTGTGCAGGTCTGACCTGTCAAATACTCTCTACCAGGGTTATGGACATGCCCCTGCTCTATACACAACCAGGTTACCTCTCAGAACCTGCATTCCCTTAATTAAATCTTGCTATAATACCGATTTTCAATTGTACGAGCAATATAGATTTGTTCACTCTTAAGTATCATCGTTGCAACATACCTTAGAGATTCACCCAGTTCCAATTTTTAGCAAAATGAAGGTAAATTTGTGAAACATCCCTATTGCTCAACTTGCTTGTGCTTTCTAAAACTGCTCGAAACAGGTTAGGTTGATATCAATTTCTAGAAATTTGAGCCTTCACCTTTTGTGATTGTTATGTTCTGTGCAAAAGGCTTGTTTCCAGTTTTGAAGTCGATTATTACAGGATATAGTGAACAATCTGGTGTTTGCTTTTGATCTAGATGCAGTAGTTTTATTAAAGTGTAAACTTCTCGAAATTGCAGTAATCACGATGTTGGAATGATGGCGGCTCTCCCCTCGATGTATGCATCGAGTGCAACGACCCAAGCTCCTCCTCAGTACTACGCTCATCAGTCCTATCATGCTCCGCCATTATAGTCGCAAATAGAAGCATTGTTTCTCCCTCCCCTCTCTGTTTCATTTGTTGGCCTTCTAGTTTACTTGAATATTTGTTGTAAATCAGCTCGAAATTATATATTATCGAACTAATTTATTCTCAGCTAGTGAATGAAAAACTCATAGATATATAGATTACCGGTAGATATAAATTTCCTACTAGTAGATGGGCCAGGGCTGAGTATACGGGAATAAGGAAATCGGGTTTAAAATGGGCTGAGCCTGTTTTGTCCATTCTAGAAATAATACCTTGCAACAAGCCCGTTCAATTATGTACCTGTGCTTATTCAACAATAATTAAAGAATTCCATAAATGAACATGCTGATTTTGGAAATATTTTAACACATGACGAGCATCTGACGGTGCAATAGGAGATGCAACACCAAAATGCAATAGAGGATCTCAATTCATAGGATGCAACATCAAAATGCAATAGAGGATCTCAATCCTAATCCATAGTGAGCCTATATAGAAGAATAAAGATAGAAAACAACAAATTAGAATTGCAAGGGAATTCCATAGCTTCTGGAAAATATTTCCAAGTCAATTAGCGTGTTAGATGGAGTCAATGACTTGTGGTGTAATATGGGCAAAACCGAAGCTTAGGGGAGTGACACACAGAGAGAGAGAGAGAGAGAGAGAGTATGGATGTCGCCAAGAATTTCTTGTTGGTGTTGCTGTGTCATCTTCTTCTACCTGAAGTTCTTTCCGCCAAATGCCCAAAATCCTACGCCTGTAGAAACTTCTCTCTAGAATTTCCCTTCACCAAGTCTAGCCATCCCGACTGTGGACTGTTCATGGTTGATAACTGTGACTCCGAACTCGGACATCCGGCTATACACAAAGAAGGCACAGATGCTTCTCCTTTTCTTATTATGGGGAAGCCATCGTCGGATAAGTTCTTGATCCACGACACCACGCTTCAAGAATTCTTGAGATTACCTCAGTGCGTCACCTTCACCAATTTTTCACGGCATCATTCTCCTTTTGTTTCATTCATATTCTCGCCTAACATCACCTTCTTCACGTGCTACAACCAAACTCCTAACCATGGTGTCCAAGATTATTTCCAGAGCTATCTCCGTAAAGACTGTGAAGCCTCCACCATGTACTATAAGATTCCGGCAACTCACGATCATGCTCCGGCTATTCCTGGAAATTGTTCCTTGTATCAACTACCGATGAAGCCTGATGAGAAGTTGAAGGACTTATTACAGCTCTTGACTCCTAATTTCACTTTGGAGTGGAACGTTTCTCAACAGTGTTACGACTGCCACAATGGAGGAGGGAAGTGTTTTAGTGGCAGCCGGCAACAGTTCTATTGCAGAACGCTGAAAACAGGTATTTATCGAACCAACAATTACCTGCACGCCACGTGTTTCATAATATCAATCTGGACTAAAATTAGATGTGTTAAAATTGGCCTCCTACGTCCGATTTGGATCTATATATCCGGCCCGAATTCTTATTTTAGTCCAATATATTTGGGCTGATTTTTTCTTGAGTGGAGTTTTACTCAACAGTGTTGTGCTGTTACAATGGAAGCGGAGAGCTTTCTCTTTCTCGAAATAGATACTGTTGAAGTAGGAAGCTTCCACGATCATATTCATGGGTGATCAAGAACTATTCAAAAAAAAACGCTAAGTCGGCGAAGTCAACCTAGAGTGTTAGATCAAAGCAACGACTGTTAGGGATGAGAACCAAGGCAAGCTGATAAAGAGGGAAAAAAGAAAACCACTTTCTCTTGCTCCCTTTCATAGTTTTTGTACTCAGAATTAATTTCATCCATGGCTCTTGTCAGCTTCTTGCTTTTCCTTTTCTCCTTTCATCTCCTCCCTCTCTCTGCTAATTCCGATTGCCAACTATCCTTCCCCTGTGGGGATTTCAGCCTCGAATTCCCGTTCACGGTCACCTCCAGCCCCGGCTGCGGCCTCATCACAGTTGATGGCTGTGATTCTGCGGGAAGCCCCAAAAATATTTCTGGGCATCAGTTAAATATTCTGGAGAAGATAGATCCAAACAAATTTCTTGTTCAGGACAATACACTTGAAGGTTTCTTGGAAGGCAAGAGCTGTCTTTTCATTAGAAACCTGACTGTGCCTCAAATCTATCCTCTTTCTTTCACATACTCTCCCAATATCACCTTGTTCAGTTGCTTCAACAGATCTTCTAACGATCGAATCCAAGATTATTTCGCAAACTACAACAGCCTCAACAGCTCTAAAAGAAATGGCTGCCAAACCGAATTTTCCACCATTTATTATAATATTAATCGGACAGCCGGTGCGGAGGAAAGTGATGTTCCGACAGAATGTTCGATGATTCAACTTTGTTGGGAAGAATACAGATAAACAAACAAAAAACTGAACGAATTTTCTGAAAGGCGTGATAACACTTTCAGATCGAATCAATTCGACGGTTCTATCAAACTATTCGATCGGATACAATTCAGAAATTGAACTTTCGTATGTAATGTTTGAGAATGCAGAACCAAAAGAAAACACAGAAGAAGAATGATCAGCCCCGCGAGAAACTGATTTTCATCAGTTTAAAGTCAGTTTTGCAACTTTTTAGAAATTACAAAATAGTCCCTCGAAATTCCGAAAATTCCGGAAATAGTCGACCCCAGCCAGGGGCTCTGCCTCTTGGACCCCGCCAGGGGCTGCCGCCCCTTGGACCCCGCTATCGGGGGGCGCTGCCTCCGAACCCCCGTCCTTTAGGGGCTTCGCCCCTAAAATCATAATAAATTCATATAAGCATACACTCCGCACCACCAAACTTATATGATGTATTATTATGACAATACTGATCAAACAAGTCAATCCAATTACACTAAAATATCCAACATGTGACATCTGATGCAAATTCAGATGATCTGCTTAGTATGTTAACTTCTAACTTTACCTTAGAGTGGAATGTTCCAGAAGGCTGTAGTCGTAGTAAAAGTGGCAACGAATATGCCTGCGGTAAAGGTATCATTTGCTCCAATTAGACTCCATAATTTGATTGCTTTGTGTTACTCTTTTTGCTTACTTCGATGAAACAGGCCATTACTATTTCATTCTTATTGGTTAGGATTTTAAGATTATACCTAACTTGTCCAAATCTTGTTGCTTCTCCTGATATAAAACTGTCGTTGATTTTGTTTGCAGGAAACACGAGAATTAAAAAGATCATTGTTATAGGTATGTCTCTTTCATTGCCAATACATAATTTGCTAAATTGTGATGCTCAGTAAATTATACGGTCAACTTCATTACAACTATCTCTGTTTGCTCTATGCTTTGGTCAAAATGCTTTTCCAGTTATTATATTCTTCTCAGATTTATCGAAACAACAATCCCTTTTTATCGACAGGATCTATCACCATAGCCACTCTTGCATCCACTTTGACGATTCTATTCCTTCTCATTCGGAGGAGGCGTGCAATGGCAAGACAAGAGCATGAAAGGGACATTAAACTCTTTCTCAAGAACAATGGAAATCTTGCTCCAATGAGATACAAATACTCCACCATCAAGAAAATGACAAAGTCATTTAGTGAGAACTTGGGAAGAGGGGGATTTGGTAGTGTGTACAAAGGACAGTTGCCCAATGGTCATCCCGTGGCAGTTAAAGTCCTCCACGAATCTGATGGAAACGGGGAAGATTTCATGAATGAGGTCTCAAGTATTAGTAGAACTTCCCACATTAGTATTGTCTCTCTTCTAGGATTCTGTTTTGAAGGTTCAAGAAGAGCTCTTATTTATGATTTCATGCCTAATGGGTCTCTTGAAAAATTCATCGGCAACACTGTTGAATCCAGATTAGGATGGGGCAAATTGTTTGAGATCGCACTAGGCATTGCTCGAGGGCTAGAGTACTTGCACCAAGGTTGCAATACTAGGATTCTCCATTTGGACATCAAGCCTCAAAACATTCTTCTGGATAAGGACTTGAATCCTAGAATTTCAGACTTCGGACTTGCGAAGCTTTGTCCAAACAGATCAAGCATAGTTTCAATGATGGTGGCAAGAGGTACTGTAGGATACATTGCTCCTGAAGTGTTTTCTAGAAACTTCGGAGAAGTCTCATACAAGTCTGATGTGTATAGTTATGGAATGTTGGTTTTGGAAATGGTTGGAGGAAGGAGAAATGTTGATCGAGGAGAAGTAGATCGCACGAGTGAAATATACTTCCCACATTATATCTACAAGGAGCTTGAGGAAGATGCACACAGAGATTCGGATTTTATTGGAACAGTTAGTGAATATGAAAGTCAACCAGTGAAGAGAAATTTGATGATTGTAGGGTTGTGGTGTATTCAGACAAATCCTAAGGATCGACCCTCAATGACGAAGGTGGTAGAGATGTTGGAAGGAAAACTTGGAGCTTTGGAGGTTCCACCTAAACCTTATTCACCTCCAAGATCAGCACCAAGCTTTTCAACCTCTGAATCTTTCCAATATTCTGCTTGAATTCGCATTTTATTGATTGCAGTCTAACAATCCGTGGTGATGGACACTATTCCCATGCCTTTTTTCTTGAAAAATGACTTCAAATTCTTCTTCTGCTTGACAAACAACTTCACCCAGTCTTCTCTTATTGTTTGTCTACTTGGAATCTTGAAATCTGGACACACACGAGCAAGGAACTTTCTAAATCCTTCATTCTCCACAAATCTGAAAGGAAGCTCGTCGAGGATAATCATCTCGCACAATGCAAGTCTAGCTTCCTTCTGGGAAAATTTCCTACTACACAACATAGAACTACTACCCTCACCGGCTTCAGCTTTGAAAGTTAGCTTTGTTTGAACATCTTTGTCTTTCTTTTCATGTTTGGCCTTGCAAGATTGCAAATGTTTGTTCATGCCTGAAGTGTTGTTTATGTTTGGATCAGCTGCAATAGTAGTGCCACAAATGCTGCATTGCGCTTTCTGTTTTTGTACCGGAGGATCCCCTTCAGTTACCATCACACAAGAAAAATAAGCCCAAACAGGGGATGTTAATTCTCGGTCCTTTCGCTTCTTCTTCTTTTTCTTTTTTTTTTTCCCCACTCGCACCCCCAATAACAATATTTTCTTGCTCCTCTAATTCAACCTCGTTTAAATCTTCTAACTCTTGATCTTGGGGCCAACAATTATTGTCCATTCAAGCACAGTCATACAAAATCACAACAAATCAACAAAAGGTTTCCAACAGATTCACAATTGCCAAAATTTCAATTCCACATTACAAACTCGATATCTCATACATATGAAATTATCCAAAAAAAAGAAAAAGAGAGTTGAGGCAGTAAAAAAATCATCAAAATTATGCACATATCAAACAAAAGAATGTGATAGAATACAATGTATGAAGTTGCAAGCTAGATGAAAAAAATCAGAAGTAAAATATCATACTTCAAGCCGTAAAATAATGAGCTTTAGCAGAAGAACAAGACATGTTTAAAAAATAAAAATAAATAAAAGTTGATATTTGTATAAATGGAAAATACATAAAATAGATAAAAACAAGGCATGGTTCAACATCTTCTTTTGGGGACATCACTCGCTAAAGATTTCCCCTTTTCTTAACATCAACTTTAGTTTTTGCTCTATGATTGAAGTGATAATTCAATCATTCACTTTAATTTGCCTTCTGCAATAACGTAATAACGAGCAAATGATCGATGTTCCACAAAAACATTTAAATTAACAGTATTATACTAATATGCTAAGAATGTCCAAGCATTAGTTTAAACAACTCCAAACAACTAAGAACAAAACAAAATTAGATTAAACAAATATGAATTAACCCATTTTATAGAAGTAAAGTAACACTATATTTGTCCATCACCGCCATTTTTAGCATGCGATCGACCATGAAGATGCTATATAATTTAGTCTAATGAAGATGCGATCGACAATGAAGACTTGAATACTTTTTTCTCATAAACAATTAACAAATCAAATAAGACAGTTTTTAAACTTCATCAATTTGAGCATCATTTTTTCTCAACTGTATGATTCTTTAAAAACAATTTCGAGCCTTCGATTTGGAAGTCGGTGATACAATGTGAGATTTCTAATAGTTTGCCTTGAGTTTTCGAGTTATGTGCTTTGAGCCTTTGATTTCGATTGCTTCCACAAACTTTGTGAACTCGTGCTCTCGTGTGGGGAATCTGGTTGGAGTCGACGGTAAGCGACGGCGATGGGCTCAGGTGGCGACTAGAGACCGGCGACTGGCGAGAGACAATGGCCGGCGAAGTGGCGGCTATGGGGTTGGGGTTCGGTAGAAGAACTGGAGAAGAAAAGTCGCGGCGGAAAAGAGAAGATTAAGGATTTAAAGCATCTTAAATTTTTAGTAATTTTTAATATTAATATAATATATAATTTATTTATAAAAATATATAAAAAATTAAATATTAATCAGTATTCGGTTCGGTATCGATTATTCGGGTACTGAAATTTTGCTTGAGGCTGGAACCGATTACCTGTAAGGCGGGATTCCCGGAATACTGGATTCCGTTTGACAGCCCTAGTAGAGTAGATATAATTCGATTGAGCAAAACAAGAATTACATGTGGAAGTAAATTAAAACTGTACTTTTATTAACTCTGATATATCAAGTAGATTGTAGAGGGAAATTATTTCATGGCTTTTCTGCTCTTCCTCTTCTTGTATCATCTTCTACCAAAGATTAGCTGCTTCGAAATTATGCCCAGAATCCATCCAGTGTGGAGATCATTTTCCCCTCCAATTTCCATTTACCGATACCAACAATCCTAAGTGCGGCTTGTTCCCGGTTGAAGGCTGCAGTGATTCTGGAAATCCAGTAATTCAATCTCAAGGTTCTTCACTCTCTGGGTATCATATTCTGAGAAATATTTCTACAAATAAACTCAAAGTTCTCGACCCTTATCTCTATCATAGCTTATCTCAGTCTCAGCCCAGGTGTTTTCTTTTCCAAAATATATCTTTGCCGGAATTTCCTTTTATTTCGTTTTCAATCCCCTCAAATCTCACCTTGTATCTTTGCTCCAATCACTAGGGGTGAGTACGGGTCGGTTAACCGCCCGTTTAGCATATAAAAAAACCGACCATGCGCTTTTTAGGCGGTTCGGTTAACCGTGAAAAATGATAAATAAAACCAAAAACCATTTGTATGGTTAACCTAAAAATCGATTCGGTTAACCAATTATTCAACGATTAACCATAATCAAAATATATATTTAAAATTCATGTTATGAAAACATTTTAAAGTATAAATGATGAATATAAAATTATATATAACATACAATTTAGAAAAGTACATAAATCACTTGGTTAAGAAAATAAAATTTTAGTTCAAATAACAAATACGTATATATATAAGAATAGAGTATATATATACAAAATAACATGTGTGTTGTGGGATGAAAACGAGTAATAATTTAGAAAAAAAAATATGTTTTGATCGAAAAAAAGTTTAAAAATAATAAAAGAGAATAAATAACTAAATATAACTTATATGATATATATCTAATAAATATAATTCTAATTAATTAATATATACCGGTTCGGTCTGGTTAACCATGGGTTTTTCGATATGAAAACTAAAAACCGAACTGTTAACTCGGTTTTTTTTAATTAGAAAATTAAACCGTAACTATCGGTTCAGTTAACCACATTTTCAGTTCGGTTTCGGTTTAGCAGGTGGTTCGGTTTTTCGGTTTTCTATACTCACCCCTACCAATCACACCTTCGATGAGGATATCCAAGATTATTTCGAAAATTACATCAGCTTCTACCTAAACCAAGACTGTGGATCCCCCCCCCCCCCCCCCTTACTGTGTACTATTTACCTAGAGAAACTGATGTTTCTGCTGCAAATCAAAGTAGTATACCTGCGGATTGTGAGGTGATTCAACTACCTGTAAATTTTAGCAAGGGAAACGCAGCCCAACTGTTTGATATATTGACTGCTGAATTTGATCTTGAGTGGCCTGTTTCCGAAGCTTGTTATAAATGTTACCATGAAGGAGGGCAGTGCCTTCTTAACACCATGAACGACTTTCACTGCGCAAAAGGTACCTCCATTTTTTACTTAATGTTCTTTAATTAACACCATAGTTGCATAATTAGTTTTTAGGTATGATCTTTACATAATTTGTTAGCTGTAATTCCTCCAAAATAGATGGCTAAGAAAATCAGAGCAAGTGCCTTTTAGATGAGTTCAATTTGCGAAGGCTTACAGTTATCTCCTCCAAGTAGAAAGAATGAAGCCTCAAATCTATCCTCTTTCATTCGCATACTCTTCTCCTACTACTATCACCTAGTTCAACTGCTTCAACAAATCTTCCGATGATCGAATCCAAGATTATTTCTCAAACTACAGCAGCATCAACAACAGAATTGACTGCCAATCCGAATTTTTCCACCATTTATTATAGTAATCGGACAGCTGGTATCACTTGCTAGCAGACTCCATAATTTTATCACATTGTCTTACACCATATATCATGGTAGGTAGCTCTGTTTTCGCTACTATAATTATAAGTGAATTCTGCTTAGTTCGGTGAAGCAGTAAGAGACAAAAAGACCATTACTATTCTCTTGGCAGAACTGATGATGACCTGCATATGTTGTCATGTGCTTAGTAATTTTTAATATAATATATCGGTTAGAATTTAAAGAGGATACTTTAGACTTAAAAAGATTAGATGAAAATAATGCCTTCTAAACTAGATTAGAATTATCAAGTCTTGACAACTAGCTAGGTAAGAAATGAGATAAACTATATTTGTAACTTCTTCAATTTGTTGCTTCACCTGATACATATACTTGCGTTGATTTTGTTTTCAGGAGACACAAGAATTAAAAAAATCATTTTTTTAGGTATGTCCCTTTTGTTATCATATATAATTTGCTAAGATGCTTCCGTCATCAATCAAACCCTCTTTATTCTATCATTCATGCTAATTATGATAATCAGTAACTTCTATGGTCTGACTTCTTTAACACTCTCTGATTGCTTTATGCTTGAATGTGAACAAAATACCCGTTAATTACATTCATCTTAGATTCATCAAAATTACACGACAATCCTTTTTCATTGACAGGATGTACGACCATAGCTGCTCTTACATCCACTTTCACAATTCTATTTGTTCTCATTCGGTGATAGCGTGCAATGGCAAAACAAGAGCATGAAAAAGACATTGAACTCTTTCTCAAGAACAATGGAAATCTTACTCCAATGAGATACAAATACTCTACCATCAAGAAAATAACAAAGTCATTTAGCGAAAACTTGGGAAGAGGAGGATTTGGTAGTGTTCACAAAGGACAATTGCCCGATGGTCATCTCGTGGCAGTGAAAGTCTTGAACGAATCCAATGGAAACGGGGAGGATTTCATGAATGAGGTTGCGAGTATTAGTAGAACTTCCCACATTAATATTATCGCGCTTTTGGGATTTTGCTTTGAAGGTTCTAAAAGAGCTCTCATCTATGATTTCATGCCTAATGGATCACTTGAAAAATTTATTGGCAACAATGTTGCAAAATCTGTGTTGGGATGGGACATCAAGGGTGCAATACTAGGATTCTCCATTTGGACATTAAGCCCAAAACATTCTTCTAGATAAGGACTTGAATCCAAGAATTTTAGACTTCGGACTCGCGAAGCTTTGTCTAAACAGATCAAGCATAGTTTCAATGATGGTGGCAAGGGGTACTATAGAGATATTGTGTTTTCTAGAAACTTCGGAGACGTTTCTTACAAGTCTGACGTGTATTGCTATGACATGCTAGTTTTGGAAATGGTTGGAGGAAGGAGAACCATTGATCGAAGAGAAGTCGACCGTACGAGTGAAATATACTTCCCTCATTATATCTACAAATAGCTTGAGAAAGATGCACATAGAGATTCTGATTTTGTTGGAACAGTGGATGAAGATGAAACTCAAGTAGTGAAGAGAAATTTGATGATTATAGGATTGTGGTGCATTCAGACGAATCCTAAGGATCGACCATCGATGACGAAGGTGGTAGAGATGTTGGAAAGGAAACTGGGATCATTGGAGGTTCCACCTAAACCTTACCTTTATTCA
The DNA here is from genome assembly GCA_001642375.2 of Mentha longifolia. Taxonomy (NCBI): domain Eukaryota; kingdom Viridiplantae; phylum Streptophyta; class Magnoliopsida; order Lamiales; family Lamiaceae; genus Mentha; species Mentha longifolia. Next base: position 28,622,994 of record CM038121.1, read on the forward strand.
CCTCCAAGATCAGTACCAACTTTTTCAAGTTATGAATCTTTCTAGTATTGTGTTTGAATTTGTCTGTGCATGTGAAAAGTTTTAGTGTGATGCACTCTTCTGCCTCCATCCCATATAATGGTTGAATGTGCACTTGCCTTGATGAAAGTGTCAATTTTAGAGTATTTGAAATAAAAAATGTGAGGAACTTATATTTTGGATTGATATGAAAAGGATGAGTGGATGAGTAATTTGTAGAGGTTATTTCCAACTTCCAGAAAAAAAAAAAAAAAAAAAAAAAAGCATTTCTAAGTCAATTTTTAAGAGTAATAGATGGAGGTCAATAATAGACTGAACGAAAATACGTATAATTAACAAATAATCATTACCCTTATTTTTTTTAAATAAAGCCCACAAAAATCAGGCCGGATGCACATTTCCTTAGACGGGCCAAGCGGGCCTGGGTATGAAGGCAAACTAGCTTTACTTGGGCCGGGCCTTCAGAAATAATATTAGTTACAACTTATTGCCTTCTATAACAAGTCCCTGCTCTATACACCAGGTTACCTCTCAGAACCTGCATTCCCTTAAATCTTGCTATGATACCGATTTTCAATTATACGTGCAATATAGATTCCATTCATTCTTAAGTATTCCCTCCGTTTACTCTGAATTGACCCCTTTCTTTTGGGCACGGGTTTTAAGAAAATGTAATTTTATGTGTATTATTGTGGTCCCTACCTCTTTAATAAATGTAGAGTAAATGTTATTTTAAGCTATTTTTGGAAAGTGACCAAATAAGAATAAACATCTTAAAAAGTAAATGTGGCCAAATCAAAAAAAACAGAGGGAGTATCATAGCTGCAACATACCTTAGTGAATTAGTTGATTAATTAGCAGTTAGTTAAGGAATTAGTTAGGTTAGCTGAATAAGCTGCCACGTCAGCTAAGTGAAGAGAGGGAAGGCACGTGAATTGCTCATGCGTCTATATGTGTATATATACAGATTTCACTTTAAGAAATACAGTTTTGGATTTTTCCTCAATATAGAAATTATTGTTTTCTCTCTTTAACATGGTATCAATCGCCAGAGGTTAGATCTAGATCTGTTCACGGCGGTTACCGCCGTCGTCGACGTTTCTATCGTCGGAAAATCTTCTCTCGGCGTTTCTATCGCCGGAATTTCTCTCTGTCACTTCTATTTTTTTTTTCCGATCTCTCTGTGGTTTTCTTCTCATGGCTCATTCCACCTCGCATTCCGCTGCTCCTCACTCTGCTTCCGCCACTATTCTCCCTCAATTCCACCCTATCCTTCTCAAGCTCGACCGCCACAACTATGCGTTTTGGCGCGCGCAAGTGTTGCCGACGATCCGCGCGCACGGCTTCGATGATTTCATCTCCGCCACAGCCATGCCGCCTTCGCCGCTACTTCCGTCTCAGTCTGGCGCACCGCCGCGCCCCAATCCAGAGTACACTACTTGGATCCGTTGCGATCAATTCCTACTCAGCTGGATGTTGGCGTCGATTGGCGATTCCATGCTCGGTCATGTGGTTCGGTGTGCCTCTGCTCGTGTGAAGTTTGGTTGATTCTCGAGCGTCTATTCTTCTCTCAGTCCAAGGCACGGACTATGCAACTACGGATGGCTCTTCAAACTACTAGGAAAGGATCTCTCTCGATCGAGGAGTACTTCCTGAAGATGCGTGGCTATGCTGATCAACTGTCTGCTGTTGGTCAAATTGTGACGGATGAAGATCTGCAGATGTATATTTTGGCTGGTTTTGGAATAGAGTATGAAGCTCTGGTGGTGAACTTCATGCAGCGTAGTGATTCTCCATCCTTGCAGGAGATGCAGCTTGCCTTTCAAGCCTATGAGCTGCGACTTGCACAACATGTGAATCACTACTCAGTGGTTGATCCTAGTGCCAATGCAGCCTTCTATGGTGGTGGTCGTGGTGTGTTAGGACGTGGATCTGGTGGTTCTCGTGGTGTTAACCCCAAATCTTCAAGTCTCAAGGCTGTAGTGTGCCAACTCTGTGGCAAAATTGGTCATGTTGCTCTCAAGTGCTTCCGCAGATTTGATGTTCATTTCACTGGTCCTAACACTACTGACTCTCCTTCTCCTCAAGCATTTGCAGTGGACGTTAATATGCAGGAAGGAGGGGGTGATACTACTACATGGTACATGGATAGTGGAGCTACAAACCACATCACCAATGAACTGGCAAATCTCTCTCTCAGCACAGATTATCTAGGCTCAGAAACTGTCATGGTGGGCAATGGTAACCGTCTCTCCATTTCTTCCATAGGTTCCTCTTCCATTCCTATTACTAATTCTGCCTCATCTCCGTCTCTGTTACTTAATAACATTCTATTTGTGCCTACTATTGCTAAAAACTTGCTTAGTATCTCTCAGTTTACTTTAGATAATAATGTAATAATCGAGTTCCATCATGATTGTTGTTTTGTCAAGGACAAGACCTCCCAAAGGATTCTTCTGAAAGGAACTCTTGTTAATGGATTGTATCAATTGGATCTCTCAAAGCTTCCATTCAAAGCTGCAGCACTATGTTCCAGTTTGAAGCCTTCGTCACCTACTTCTGCTCATTTCACACAATCTGTTGTCTCTACTCCTTCAAACCATGTGTCTGATTTTCCTCATGTATCTGTTTTTCCTTCTCACTGTTCTAGTTCAAATAATATCAGTACTTGTAATCACTCTACCTCTGATGTAATATCTGAATCCATGGCTTTGGTTGCCTCTACCCACACTGATGTGAATACTTTGCATAGAGTGCTTGGGCATCCTAATCATACTTCTTTAGCCAAAGTTTGTGCAATATTACATGTTCCTTTTTCTGTTGCTAATCTTCAATTCTGTGAAGCATGTAAACTAGGCAAGATGCATCAATTTCCACATGTTTCTAGACCTATACAATCAACAAAACCATTTGATCTTGTTCACACAGACCTGTGGGGACCCTCTAGTTCTCCTTCCTCTCATGGATTTAGGTACTACATTCATTTTGTAGATGATTTCACTAGATATACATGGATCTACCCCCTTACACTCAAGTCTGAGGCTGTTCAAACAGTCAAACAATTCATAGCCTTAGTTCAAACTCAATTCTCTACATCTATCAAAGCCCTACAATCTGATTGGGGGGGTGAGTTCAGACCCTTAACTTCATTTCTAGCTGATCACGGTATTCATTTTCAGCATCCATGTCCTTATATACATTCTCAAAATGGCAAAGCTGAGAGAAAGCACCAACATATTTTTGATATGGGACTTGCTCTTCTTGCACAAGCCTCTCTCCCTTTCTCTTTCTGGTGGGAAGCATTCCACACTGCAGTTTATCTCATCAATAGGTTACCCTCTCCTACTACTCAGAACTCATCACCTTTTGCTCTCCTTTACAACAAGCAACCAGATTACACTTTTCTCAGATTATTTGGCTGTGCATGCTTTCCTTTTCTTAGGCCTTATAACAAACACAAGCTCCAATTCAGGTCCTCTAAATGTGTGTTTCTTGGGTATAGTAACTCACACAGAGGTTACAAGTGCTTACACCCTTCAGGTAGGCTATACATAGCAGACACTGTTCATTTTAATCAAACTGAATTCCCTTACCCCTCTTTGTTTACTTCTACACCCATTCCCTCCTCTAATAATGTTGTCACTCTTCACCCCCTTCCTACACTCTCATCTGATCCAGTAGTCATAGAGCATCCTCAAGACTCTGAACAATCTTCTTTTTCTTCCTCTCTCATCTCTTCATCTCCTGATTCTGATACTTCCTCTCACCATCTCCAGTTATCCTCTTCCTCTAGTTCTTCTTCCAGCCCGTCTACACCTCCTCCACCTGTCAATTCTCACTCCATGGTTACCAGGTCCAAGAATGGCATTTTCAGACCTAAGATGTTTGTTGCAGAGATAGCACATCTACCTGAAGTACCTCTCTCTACTGATGCTGCTCTTGCTTCATCCGATTGGTTAGAAGCCATGAAAGCTGAGTTCCAAGCCCTTCTAGATAATCATACTTGGGATCTTGTTCCTTACAAAGATGATATGAAGGTAATCTCTAACAAATGGATTTTTAAAGTAAAAACACATGCCGATGGTTCATTGGACAGGTTGAAAGCAAGGCTGGTAGCTCGAGGGTTTGAACAATATGCAGGAGTGGATTTTCTTGAGACTTTCAGTCCAGTGGTGAAAGCCTCTACGATCAGATTCATTTTTGCTTTAGCTGCTACTAAAGGGTGGTGTGTTCAGCAGCTGGACATCAACAATGCCTTCCTTAATGGTGAACTAGAAGACAACATTTTTATGACACAACCAGCAGGCTTTGTTGATAAAGAACATCCTCAGTTTGTATGCAAGCTGAAAAAATCATTGTATGGCCTTAAACAAGCACCCCGGGCTTGGTATGAAAAATTAAAAGGCTCATTAGTGGACATTGGCTTCAAGAGATGCACTTCAGATTAATCTCTTTTCTTTCAAAAGTCTGATTCTAGTTCAGTTTTGGTGCTTATATATGTGGATGACATACTGGTAACTGGAGACAGCCCTGAGAGTGTTTCACATGTCATTGATCTGTTAAAGAACAGGTTCAAGCTGAAGCATCTTGGCCCAGTCAAATACTTTCTAGGTGTGGAGGTGCATAACACCGAGTCTGGCTTCGTGCTAAATCAACACAAGTATATCACTGAGCTATTGCATAAGACTAACATGGAGAATTGTCAGCCCATCAACACTCCCATGGCAGTCAATACAAAGTTATCACAATTTGAAGGTGTAGAGTTCAAGAATCCTCTTCTCTACCGCAGTACAGTTGGAGCACTGCAGTACTTAACTCTTACCCGCCCAGACATCGCTTACACAGTTAACAAGCTCAGTCAGTTTCTTCAATCACCTTCCGACGATCATTGGAAAGCTTGCAAGCGACTTCTTAGATATTTGAAGGGTACACATCATCTTGGGCTGCAGTTCTCTTCTTCTTCTTCTCATTGCCTAGAAGCTTATGCTGATGCAGACTGGGCAGGGTGTACAGATGGTCGCCGATCCACAGGCGGTCACTGCATTTTTTTTGGCTCGAATCTAATCGTATGGAACTCTCGAAAGCAAGGTGTAGTGTCAAGAAGCAGTGCGGAATCAGAGTATCGTTCTCTTGCAGATGCTACTGCAGATCTGATGTGGCTGCATTCAATGTGTGTTGAACTTGGTGTTGCAGTAGAAGCTCCACACTTATTATGGTGTGATAACACTAGCGCCGTAGCCCTTGCCTCCAACCCAGTATTTCATGCAAGGACGAAACATATAGAAGTCGACGTTCATTACATTCGTGAGAAAGTTGCAGCTAAACTCATTGAAGTTGGGCACGTTTCTGGGTTAGAACAAGTAGCCGATATATTCACCAAACCTTTGACTGAAGATCGTTTTCTTACACTCCGGCAGAAGCTGTGTCTTCACGATGCAGGCGGATGAAGATGCAGGGGGTATATTAGTGAATTAGTTGATTAATTAGCAGTTAGTTAAGGAATTAGTTAGGTTAGCTGAATAAGCTGCCACGTCAGCTAAGTGAAGAGAGGGAAGGCACGTGAATTGCTCATGCGTCTATATGTGTATATATACAGATTTCACTTTAAGAAATACAGTTTTGGATTTTTCCTCAATATAGGAATTATTGTTTTCTCTCTCTAACGCACCTGGTTCCAATTTTTAGCAAATTTGAAGATACGTTTGTGAAATTACCTATAACTCAACTTGCTTGTGCTTTCTATAGCTGCTCGAAACATGTTAGGTTGATATCAATTTCTAGAAATTTGAGCCTTCACCTTTTGTGATTGTTATGTTCTGTGCAAAAGCCTTGTTGCCAGTTTTGAACTCGATTATTACAGGATGTAGTGAACAATCTGGTGTTTGCTTTTGATCTAGCTGCAGTAGTTTTATTAAAGTGTAAACTTCCCGAAATTGCAGTAATCATAATGTTGGAATGATGGCGGCTCTCCCCTCGATGTATGCATCGAGTGCAACGACCCAAGCTCCTCCTCAATACTACGCTCATCAATCCTATAATGCTCCGCCATTATAGTCGCAAATAGAAGCATCGTTCTTCCTCCCCTCTCTGTTTCATTTGTAAGCCTTCTAGTTTACTTGAATATTTGTTGTAACAGATTGATCAGCTCGAAATTATATATTAACGTGGAGCGTATGTGAATTTACTTCGAACTAATTTATTCTCAGCTAGTGAATGAAAAACTCATAGATATATAGATTACTAGTAGATGTAAATTTTTACTAGCAGATGGGCCAAGCCTGGGTATACAGGAATAATAGGGATATTGGGCTGAAATTCTGTTTAGATATAGAAATGTATGGCCCAGCCCGACCCAAAAATGGGCCGAGCCTGTTTTGACCATTTTAGAAATAATATCACGCAACAAGCCGGGTCAATTTTGTACCTGTGATTATTCAACTTGATTTAGTTAGAGGAATTTAATGCTCTTCTTGAATAAAAGGTTTAACACCAGCCATATTCAATTTCCATGGCTGAAATTCCAAAGTCGGTCAACTCGCGCGTGAGAAAGAAACAATGAAATGACAAAGAAATGGATTATATATGTGGTGGTAATTGAACTGCAAAAGTCTCTCAAAACTATTACGAATCTCTCACTACTTTTATCTCTGCCATCTTCTTCTTGTTCTGCTCATCACCAAGGCTGATTCCAAGTGCCAAAAATCCCCCTGCAGAGATTTTCACCATCGAATTTCCCTTCACTGATATTTACAGTTCCAAATGTAGATTAAATAATTTCACTCAACTGCGATTATGAACTAGAGAATTCCCTATGGAGCTAGTGAAGAAGGTATCAGCTAACAAAGTCTTGATTCTATGATCCCAAGCTAGCAAACTACTTCAATGGCAACAGCTGTTTTTCCTTCGGAAACGTCTCTCTACTAAAATCGCCTCCAGTTTCGTTTACATCCTCCCCTAATCTCACCTCCTTCAGTTGCTACAATCCAACTCAAGATGTTCAAAATCAATTTGATCAGTACCGGAACAGAATTCTGTGATGTTTTGACCATTTACTACTATAAAACTGATGAAGCTACAGCAGAGAATGTTCCTCCTCCTGGATGCATAATGAATCAAATGCCTATTAATTCCGACCACGATTTTGTTGGCGACGTTTTCTATATGTTAAGTAGTCCAAATTCCACTCTAATGAGACGCATGCCTTATGTCTTCTCCTTAATTAATAATTGTGTCTAAAAGAAAGCGAATGGTTTAAACGGGACGGAGGGAATATTTTATCCATTTTATTTTCGACGATACTTTTCAAAGTTAAACTCTACAGTATTTGTTACAACAATACTGTTTATAAACAACAAATTAAAATTGCAAGCGAAATTCCGTAGCTTCTGGAAAGTACTTCCAAGTCAATTAGCGTGTTAGACCGAGTAATATAAACAAAACGGAAGATTAGGGGAGAGAGAGAGAGAGAGAGAGAGAGAGAGAGTATGGGTGTCGTCGCCAAGAATTTATTATTGGTGTTGCTGTGTCATCTTCTTCTACCTGAAGCTCATTCCAAATGCCCTAAATCCTATGCCTGTAGGAATTTCTCTATAAAGTTTCCCTTCACCAAGTCTACCGATCCCGACTGCGGATTGTTCATGGTCGACAACTGTGATTCCGAACTCGGATATCCGGCAATACACATAGGAGTCAGAGATACTTCTCCTTCTCTTATTGTGGGGAAGCCATCGTCGAATAAATTCTTGATCCACGACTCCTCGCTCCAACTTTTTCTGGGATTACCTCAGTGCGTAACTTTCGGCAATTTTTCTCTGCCTCGTTCTCCTTTTGTTTCATTCACATTCTCGCCTAACATCACCTTCTTCGCGTGCTACAACGGAACTCCTAACCAGAATATCCATGATTATTTCCAGAGCTATCTCCGCAAAGACTGTCAAGCCTCCACCTTGTACTACAAGATTCCGGCAACTCACGATCATGCTCTGGCTATTCCTCCGGGTTGTTCCTTGTATCAACAACCGATCAAGTCTGATGAAAAGTCAACGGACTTAATACAGCTCCTGACTGCAAATTTCACTTTGGAGTGGAACGTTTCTCAACACTGTTATGACTGCTACAATGGAGGAGGGCTGTGCTCTACCGACAACCAGCAACAGTTCTATTGCAGAAGAGGTATTCATCGAACCAATACCTGCACGCCACGTGTTTCCTGAATAAACCTGGATTGAAATTTAGATGTGTAAAAATTGGCCTTTTACGCCCGATTTGGACCGATATATTTCGGTTGCTTTTCTTCGGTCAGAATTACAGATATAGAAAGGAAAAAAGCAGTTCGATCTTTCTCCTGATAAGCTATATCTGTGACTTGTTGCTTCTCCTGATATAAAACTGTTCGTTGATTTTGTTTACAGGAAACACGAGAATTAAAAAGATCATCGTTATAGGTATGTCCCTTTTATTATCAATATATACTTTGCTAAGATATTCCCAGCTTCAAGTATTATATTATCATTCATGCTAATCATGATAATCAGTAACTTCTATGGTCAACTTCTTTAACACTCTCTGATTGCTTTATGCTTGAATAATGTGAACAAAATATCCTTTTTCATCGACAGGATGTACGACCATAGCTGCTCTTGCATCCACTTTGACGATTCTATTCCTTCTCGTTAGGAGAAAGCGTGCAATGGCAAAACAAGAGCATGAAAGAGACATTAAACGCTTTCTCAAGAACAATGGAAATCTTGCTCCAATGAGATACAAATACTCTACCATCAAGAAAATGACAAACTCATTTAGTGAAAACTTGGGAAGAGGGGGATTTGGTAGTGTGTACAAAGGACAGTTGCCCGATGGTCATCCCATGGCAGTCAAAGTTCTCCACGAGTCTGATGGAAACGGGGAAGATTTCATGAATGAGGTCGCCAGTATCAGTAGAACTTCCCACGTTAGTATTGTCTCTCTTTTGGGATTCTGTTTTGAAGGTTCCAAAAGAGCTCTCATTTATGACTTCATGCCTAATGGATCTCTTGAAAAATTCATCGGCAACACTGTTGAATCCGGATTAGGATGGAATAAATTGTTTGAGATCGCACTAGGCATTGCTCGGGGGCTAGAGTACTTGCACCAAGGCTGCAACACGCGGATTCTGCATTTGGATATTAAGCCTCAAAACATTCTTCTAGATAAGGACTTGAATCCTAGAATTTCAGACTTCGGACTTGCGAAGCTTTGTCCAAACAGATCAAGCATAGTCTCAATGTCGGTAGGAAGAGGTACTGTAGAGTACATTGCTCCCGAAGTGTATTCTAGAAACTTCGGAGAAGTTTCTTACAAGTCCGATGTGTATAGTTATGGAATGTTCGTTTTGGAAATGGTTGGAGAAAGGAGAAATGTTGATCAAAGACAAGTAGATCGTACGAGTGAAATATACTTCCCTCATTATATCTACAAGGAGCTTGAGGAAGATGCACTTAGAGATTCTGATGATTTTGTTGGAACCATGAGTGAAGATGAAAGCCATGTGGTGAAGAGAAATTTGATGATTGTAGGGCTGTGGTGCATTCAGACGAATCCTAAGGATCGACCCTCGATGACGAAGGTGGTGGAGATGTTGGAAGGGAAATTCGGAACATTGGAGTTTCCACCTAAACCTTACCTTTATTCATCTCCAAGATCAACACTGATTTTTTCTACTTCTGAATCTTTGTAGTATTTTGCTAAATTTCTTTGTTTATATGTGAAGTTTTAGTGTGATAACATTCTGCTTGTATCATAGTATATGATAGTAGCATGTTGCGTTGGTCTAGTTGCAAGTGTCAATTTTTATCTAAGGCTTAAATTCTTTCACCAAGGAACTAAGGCATATTAAAGCGTTACATGGACTAATCAATCAAGCCAATAAAATTCAATATTGGGTTAATGCGCTCTCAAAATAAACACACAAATCTCCAATCAGAAGACCTGGTCTTGTGTTATTTATTCGATAAAAATAAGGTCCGAAGAAATACTACTCCTTCTATTCATGAAGAGTAGACTTAAAATTTATTGGCGCAGAGTTTAATGCGTTGTGATTATATATTAATAAATTAAATGTTAAAGTAGTATAATTGTGGGTCTCTCTAATATTTTTTATATATTAAAGTGTAAAGTATTAAAATATTTGTGTGTTGTGGGGCATACTACCATAAAAAGAAATTGTCTAACGATGATGGACGTAGTAATAAGGTCTACAGATTGTGGACGTCCCGATATAGTATTATACAACATGTTAAATTCGCTTATGGTTAGCCTTCTATTTTGAAGTACACTACTACTAGATACAATCGGTCTGATCTTTTCTTATATTCTTAATCGTAAATTAATACGCTAAATCGCGTGATTGAAAACCAAATAAAGGAAGGAATCGAATAAAATAAAATAAAATAAAAGGAAAAGTCAAATATCATAATAAATTCGAACACCAAGTTTATCGCAGTAGACACTTGCATAATAAAAGGTGATGACCCCATTTCATTTTAGGAAGACGCCGACACACAACCTTCATATATAGCTGCATTTTCTTCATTTTGTTCATCAAGATTTAGAGATGAACTTGGTACTACCTATAAAGCTTTTTATATTCTCTCTCATCATCTCATCTAAAATCTGTTTCGCGGCAGATTATCAATACGAAGCTTGCGTTCCGACAAACTGCGGCAGCGGTCCGAACATAAGCTTCCCATTCTACGTTCCGACGGTTCAAGAATCTTACAAGATTCGACATCAGCTGCAAAAACGGAGCCCCAATTCTACAGCTGTCCGAAAATGACGAAAACGAGTATGTTGTTGAGGAAATATTCTACCAGAATCGAACCGTACGCGTGTTTAACGCTCTAGCGTTATTATCAGATGGAATTAGCAACTGCCCTCCGAGAATCAGAAACACGACTCTTCCCGCGGGGAGATTTGCTTACGTCAGCGCGACGACGAGGAGCCTCCATGATAGGAAGGAAATTCCCTATCGATATGAACACCCGAATAAAAGAGGAAAAAGATAAAATTCCGGCACCTTGTCGCACAAGGTCGGCGGCAACGGAGAAGCTGAACGCGGAGTCGCACTCCGTCGGCAGCAGAAGAAACGGCGTTCTCGAGTAGAGAACGATGAAGCCGAAATTAGGGCACGAAAAAATATTCTCTTTCTCGAATGTGTTTCCAATAAATAAAAGCCCTATTTATATTATCTAGACCCTAGGGTTGGTTTGACCTAATCTTAGTCCGGGAAAGAACCAACAAAGAAAACCCGAACGGAGCTTATAAATTGCTCGACCCAAAATACAATTAATGTCATAAAATAATATTAATATTACTAATACTATTACATAAAGAACATATTCATTTAACTACGTAATTATCGAAGCGCTTCGGTGGTTTGATCTTATCACGAGGGCGAAGCGACTTCGGTGGTGTCTCCTTCTCCGCATCCTCATCGTTCGACGTCAGCACATCGTCGTCAACGTCATCTACATGGCCCGTCGTCTGCATGTCCGTATCAACTCCCCCCCGGATAAAACTCACCTTGTCCTCAAGGTGAAGCGCTGGGAATTGTTGCCGCATGCGCGTGGCGGGTTCCCATGAAGGCGGCGAGGCATCCGACCAACGAACAAGAACTTCGTCAACAGCCTCGCCATCGTGCCACACTGCTCGCGAATCCATAATTTCCGTTGGCTGGACAATAGGGCGGCCACCACAAAACTCCGGAGGCAAAGGAACATGTTCGTCCGTACTATCTGCAATAAATTCACGCAATAAACTAACATGAAAAACGTTATGTATACGGCTACCTTCGGGAAGACGAAGACAGTACGCGACAGGCCCGATGCGTTCCAGTATTTCAAAGGGCCCGTAATAACGCCGTGACAGCTTCGCCGACAAAGGACGAGCGACGGAATGTTGGCGGTACGGTTGTAGTTTCAGCCACACAAATTCGCCCACTTCAAATTCGACGTGTCGACGATGACGATTAGCCGTATCACGCATCCGTTGCTGTGCCTGGGTAAGATTCCGCCGCAACTTGGCGAGCAGCTTGCCTCGCTCCAATATCAACTCGGCTATCTTAGGTGGTGTCCTAGCCGAAGGAGTAGCGGCGATTAAGGACGGCAGATCGCGGCCGTACAATGCCTGATAGGGAGAGACGCCCGGGCCAGCATGATGAAAACAGTTTAAAGCTAACTCCGCCCACGGAAGGAAGTTGCTCCATTTCGATGGTTTATCAGATGTAAAAGCACGGAGATACTGTTCCAGACCACGATTACGAACCTCTGTCTGACCATCGGACTGGGGATGATAAGCTGTAGAAAAGTGTAGCTTCGTGCCGCTAAGGCGGTGCAATTCTTCCCACGTAGCATTCAGGAAGACCGGATCGCGATCGAAAATGAGGGTCTTTGGAAAGCCGTGATGGCGCATAACATGATTGACAAAAAGATGAGCGACCCTAAGTGCATCAAACTTCGTAGGAAGAGGCGCGAAATGCGCATACTTGGAAATGCGATCCACAACCACCATGATGGCCGTATAACCGCGAGACGGAGGGAGGCCGGTGACGAAGTCGATAGATACATCTTCCCAGACTTGAGACGGAATTGGGAGCGGTTGGAGCAAGCCCGCCGGTTTCTGAATGGAATATTTCGTGGATTGACATGTCGCACAAGAAGCCACAAATTTCTGAACGTCGCGATGCATCGTTGGCCAGTAAAAGCCCTCAGCCAACAGCTTAAATGTGCGAGCATAACCGGGATGGCCCGCCATAGGAGTGTTGTGGTGTTCATGTAAAAGGGTGCCTTTCCATGCAGAGTGAGGGCTCAGTAGAATCCGGCAGTTAAAAAAAATGAGCCCATCCGCATAAGAGAATGGAGGTGCTGCGGTACCCGAAGTGATGTCGCGGACTAGGGTTTGGAGGTCAGGTAGTGACGCCATTTCAGCGCGTAGATGATCAAGGATGTCCGGGGTGGGAACCAAGAGAGCCAAAAGGCGAGCCCCGTCGTCGAGATGGTCGGCGGCCGCGGGTGAGGGAGACAACTCGGAAGGGGAAGGATTCTCCTCCCATCGTGATAGCGCGTCGGCTACGCGGTTGGCAGCGCCTTTTTTGTATTCAATTCGAAGCTTGAAACCCATCAACTTCCGAACATAAAAGTGTTGGTCCGGTGTTTGGACAATCTGTTGGAGTAGATCCTTAAAACTCTTCTGATCACTCCGAATCACGAACTCCCTACCGAGTAAGTATTGGCGCCACTTCTGCACGGCCACGACAATGGCATAGAGCTCTTTGTGGTAAGTAGACGCGCTGCGGCGACGAGGGCCTAATTTTTTACTAAAGTAGGCGAGCGGGTGCTGATCTTAAATCAAGACCGCACCTATGCCAACGTCGGAGGCGTCCGTTTCGATGCAAAATGGCTTAGAGAAGTCCGGTAAGCTTAGAACCGGAGCAGTGCACATGGCTTGTTTTAATTTATTGAAGGCGGTGGTTGTAGCCTCAGACCATGAAAAAGAGTCTTTCTTCAGTAACTCGGTCAGGGGTGCGGCTATGATGGAGTAGTGTGCGACAAAACGACGATAGTAGCCGGTGAGTCCTAGAAACCCGCGAAGTTGCTTAACGGACTTGGGTAGAGGCCAGGCCTTCATGGCTTCGAGTTTAGTAGGGTCAGATTTTAACTGGCCCTCCGATACCAAGTGTCCCAAATATTCCACGGTAGTACTACAAAAAGAACACTTGGATAATTTGACGAAGAACTGATGTTGTTGCAGTAAGGCGAGGACGTCAGAAAGATGCTGCCGGTGATCAGGTAATGTGGCACTGTAGACCAAGATGTCGTCGAAAAAAACAATCACACATTTACGAAAAAGTGGCTGAAAGATAGTATTCATGGCAGCTTGGAATGTGGACGGAGCGTTCGTCAGACCAAAAGGCATGACCAAAAACTCAAAATGTCCGTCATGCGTCCGGAATGCCATCTTAAAAATATCAGAGTCGTGCATCCGAATTTGATGGTAGCCGGAACGAAGGTCGAGCTTAGAGAAATAGCGCGCCTTGCCCAGTTCATCAAAAAGTTCTTCCGCCGTCGGAATGGGGAAATGGTCAGGGACGGTCGCCCTGTTCAAGGCGCGATAATCGATGCAGAAGCGTACCGTCCTTTTTTTGAATAAGCAGAACCGGTGAGGAAAACGGGCTCTGACTATGTTGAATGATGCCTTGATCCAACATCTCCCGTACTTGGCGTTCAATTTCCGTTTTCTGAAAATAGGGATATCTGTAAGGACGCACGTTGATCGGCTTGGTGTTGGGCAGCAAGTGTATCCTATGATCAAACAGACATTTCGGTGGCATCCCCACTACAAGAAAACGGGTCTTTTGCGACATATGTGCATGCGACAGTGTCATAATTTTACAACGCTTATGCTCTTAATGTCGTATATTTGCGTCAAACATGCGTCATAAAATTATTGTGTCACTATTTTGTGACAGTAATGCGTCAATTTGTTTTGTGTCTCGTAATTATAACAATTTGTTTGCGACATATCAATTGAATGTCATAATTATACATCACATTTGAAATAGTGTTGCATTTTGTGTAGTATGTTTGCGTCATTAAAATATTACGTCACTGTTTTGCGACAGTAATGCGTCATTTAGTTTTGTGTCTCTTAATTACAACAATTTATTTGCAATATATTTGTTGAATGTCATAATTATACGTCACATTTGAAATAGTGTTGCGTTTTGTGTCGTATATTTGTGTCATTAAAATATTATGTCACTGTTTTGCGATGGTAATGCATCATTTAGTTTTGTGTCTTATAATTACAACAATTTATTTGCGACATATTTGTTGAATGTCATAATTATACGTCACATTTGGAATAGTGTTGCGTTTTGTGTCGTATATTTGCGTCATTAAAATATTATGTTACTATTTTGCGACGGTAATGCGTCATTTAGTTTTGTGTCTCATAATTACAACAATTTATTTGCGACATATTTGTTCAATGTCATAATTATACGTCACATTTGGAATAGTGTTGTGTTTTGTGTCGTATATTTGCGTCATTAAAATATTGTGTCACTATTTTGCGACAATATTGCGTCACTTAGTTTTGTGTCTCGTAATTACAACAATTTATTTACTATACATTAGTTGAATGTCATAATTATACTTCACATTTTTAACAATGTTGCATTTTGTGTCATAAATTTGCGTCATTTAAATATTGAGTCACTATTTTATATTGCGATTTTTATTTTTATTTTAACTTACAGAAGATGCTTATTATTATTATTATTATTATTATTATTATTATTATTATTATTATTATTATTATTATTATTATTATTATTATTATTATTAATTTTGTATCATTCTATTTTTTTTTATCGGGTTGTATAATTCTAATTGATAAAATATTGAGCTCTAATGATTAGTAATAATAACGAGATTGATGTAGAAAAGTTTAAATGTATTATATTGAGCACGTACAACTGAATATAAAATATAAAAAAAAACCAATGTGTTTCCCTAACTTTAAAATATTTTTTTATATGCAAATAATAAATTTTGTAAATTAATATATGTTTTAAGAATAAAATCATTTCCAAAATAAATATTGGTGTCGAAACTTTGAACTTGTTTTGACCATTGATATATGTGTATGATTTACAATCATTATTGAATGAAACATTGGTATTTTAGTCGCTTATGAAGGATTTTAAGTAGGGGTCAAAATTATAAAAAAATATAAACATAAAATTTTATAACAAAGAACTTCATAAAAAAATCTAATT